>JAMPIV010010139.1:0-426724 GCA_024509875.1 Oreohelix idahoensis | reverse complement strand
TATTGCTTCTGTTATAAATTAGTATGTTGGAAATATAATAGGTATAGCTGGGATTGATACAAAAACAATCGTTATCTAGTAATCGAATTTCTTTAATCGAAGATAAATTGATCAGTTTCGACTAATGTGATACATTATTAAAAATTATAAACAAAATTTTCTGTTAAACTCACTAAGGACTTTATTTTTTTAACTTGTTATTAGGCAACATCATCCTGAAAATATAATGAAAATTCTGAAAAGTTACAACAAAACAATATATTATTATTGACCGTAATTGCCAAATTCCATATCACAAACCTCTAACATAGCAAATGATCTCGCATTTAACCAAAAAAACATAAACGTTGCTAAAAATAGAATAATCGATTAAAATTTGTTTTATCAATGAATCGATTAAAATATTTTCACCGATTAATCGATTATTTAATCATAAAAAATCTCAGCCTTAATATAAGCTTTTATTTTCAACATAAAAACTATGGTTTCCCAAAGTAATACATGGTTTAGAAGTAAATGTTGTGATGCACCATTAAAACATAAGGATTACTGTTGCGCTAAACTTGTCGCAACTTATTCTGACTATATATTCTGACCATGCATTCTGACTATATTTAATTTTTTAATGCATGGGAAGTAACTCATGAAATTATAGTCACTTTTTATTGTAAGTAGTTCGCTTTTCTTGTTGGTGTGGATTGCCGATAAGTTGTGTTTGAGCGGTTTTAAGTCAAGTCCATATATGGAGCGATTTTAAGTCATGTCCATGTTTGGAGCGCTCGGGCCCACTTCTCTTGATAAACATTTGGCAACTTGCAATGTTTCGATTCCTATCCTTTTAAGGCATTGTTCGAGAAGGTACATTCTTCGTTTCGTAAGTTAGCTGAGCTGTATTCGATTCGCGTGTTCTGCGCATGTCCTAGGTTGTGTCTTTGGTTGGAATGATTTCCGCCCAGTTGACTCTTGGCAGATTTTGCTTGTGAGCAGGACGAAGTTTTTTGTGCTGGCGTCCTTGCTGATATTATTCAGGAAAGAGTCCTCATCGTTGTTGTTCCTTTTGAGATGATGTATCTCTATGTTATTCCAAGTGCCTGGAGGCCTATGTGATTTATGTGATTTAATTCCTGATGAACAGATAATTAAGTTCTGTGAGTAACGTTATCGCCATCTTTTGATGTTGACATTTTTGCCTAGCCTGCCTTATTAAAGAGTCTATGATATGACAAGTTTGCTCAGCTCACGATCCACTTATATTGTCTCGCATCGATTGATGCCTGTCCTAAGGACCATTTGCTTCCTGAACTTTATTGATGGATCTAGGTTTGATACCTTTGTTGTTTGAGGAACATAGAGGACGATAATATGACGCTCAGAAGACATGCCTGTCTTTTTGAGGTCAAATATAGGAGACTAGATTTAATCTCCCATTTGATATCTTCTAGCTGTTGTAGAAAGGGATGGAGATTTCCGCCTGAATACATTTACAGCCCTATGATGTACTGATATGCATGTGATTCATCTTTACTATGATGCTGTCTACCGTCCATTGCTGTACTGACTATGTTGCTGTAACAATGACTGTTTGATTGTACCTATGATGTACCTACTTGTTTATGTCTACGCATTTTTCGTCAACGTGGCGTCTTCATTAAATAATATAAACGTCACAAGGATTTTACAACATTCATTGACTCCATACGTCGTGATTTGGTGTGGCGTTCCTGTTGGAACTGTACCTGTATGACTGTGCAACTATTTTACACATGTACACCAGTCCTAAGTCTACACCATACTTTAAGTGCCAGCACTACCTGCCCTTGGCAACAGAAGTTATATCATCACACAACATTTGGACCTTCTACATATTTGGTGGCCAGTCCAAAGGCATTCGATAAGCCCACCACGTCTCAACATTGATTTGATTTGGTGAGCAGACTCGGGTCCCTTACCCACTTCAACAAAATCTACACTTCAACATTCTTCAAGACATCAGCATACAGAATTTTCAAAGTACCCGGCGTTGCCCGGTAAAAATATCGAAATTGCAACTTTTTGCTTGAAGCAAGAAATTTGACAGTACCCGGCGTTGTTAATGATATTGCCGGATAATACAAGTTGCTGCTATGAGTTCTTGAGAAGGCCAAGTACCGTTTGAAGTAATCTACTTTGGATAAGAAGGACAAGTGCCGTAACAACACTACATTCATTATATCAGAAGGCCAAGTACCGATTTCGATTGATTTACCATTGGATAAGAGGGTCAAGTGCCGTAACAACTCAACATACAGTATTTCAGAAGCTCAAGTACCATCGTGTTAGCAGTGGAAGCAGTTCAGATGTGCCATCATCGTTGGAGCTTCACTCTTTAGGACGTTGATTGACATCTGTTTTTTCTGCTGTTCTACGATTGGATATCCATAAGTTAAGTGGCTTGTTTGTTCGTAAACCGTGCCCTTATACTTCTACTGAGTCTTCTGTGTTTCATCTCATTCTTTTGTCATTTGTTATATGTTTATATGTTATTTGTGTATTTATATGTTTATATTTCGCGGGTTTTCGGTTGGGTGGTGTCTCCCTTAGATTGTACCACGTCATAGAGGTTGTCTATCGTGAGCGTTTTCTGTAGGGTGTGCAAATTTCCGATACTGGAATTTGCAAAGCGACTTCTGTTGCTATTTTTTGTTAGTTGTGATGACATGTGTTAGTATTGTTTTCGTTATTTTTCGCACTCTTTAGTTTTGTTTTGATTTGTTTGTATTTGCTAGCCTACTCTTTCCTATTGTTTAGTTTCATACACCATTTTTGTTTATACACTGTTGTGTCTTGTATTTGTAATATCTTCTCGCAGATATCATCACATTTTTGTGATATTTCTTTACTTTTCGCTTTATTTTTTGTTGATTTCTGCGAATGTTTTCGTATTGTTCCTAAACCTTTGTTATTGTTTACATTGTTGTTGTTTACATTGTTAATGTTTACATTGGTATTGTTTACATTGTTAATGTTTACATTGCTAGTATTTACATGGTTGATGTTTACATTGTAGTTGTGTTTACATAGTCATTGGTTACACTAATGGTAATTGAATAATGGATTATGCTGATGCACTACTACTACACTGATGACAAATAAATGATGAATAGTATTGTGCACTATTGAATGGGAAGTGCACCTATGATCAAGAGTTGATTGATGATATTTCAACAAGATCTATACACAAGTTCTTTGATATAAGACTTGTTTCCCATAGAGATTTGGATAATAATATAGTGTTGTGAGTAAGCAAGTGCTTCATTTAAGACTTGTTATAATTAAATTTGAAATAAGATAATTAATTATTTCAGGTTGTGGACTCATATTATTACTCATCATGTCTACATTTGAGCACTTTATTGAGCAGGGTAAATTGCTTGGGAAGACTGGTGATAAATTAGAAGAATTTGTGATGGGCGAATATGACAAGGTTCAGGAGGCTGAACTAAAGAGATTACAAAGAGAAGCTGAGGCTGAAGAGAAAAAACAAATATTGGAAATTGAGAAACTGAAAACTGAGTTGGAAAAACGGAAACTGGAATTTGAAGAAAATCAGCGACTGCACGAGCAAAGGTTGTTATTTACGAAGGAGATAAATGAGCTGGAAGATGAGATAAGCTCAATTAAAGAAAAATATCTATGTAAAGAACAGGCTCTTGTTAATGAGCTGCAACAAGTCAAAATGGACAATGAGAAATTGAGAATTGAGTTGTCGAAAAATGATGATTCTTTTGAGAGTTTGATTAGAAATTTAAACTCAGAGAATGAGAAGTTGAAGTCAGATTTGGTACAAATAAAGAAACAGAAATTAGAAGATAAACCCTTAGATTTGGAGTTGAATGCATTAAAGAAAACAATAAATGAGCTTCAAAGTGATAAGAAAGCTCTTACTGATAAGTTATCAGCAATGAATTGTGAAAATGCTACATTAAGGAGTAAGTTGACGCTGTTGACAGCGAATAGTGATAAATCTAGTGAATTTTTTCTTACACAGAAAAAAGAGTTAGAGAATGAAGTGAACTCATTAAAAGAGATGTTGGATAATCAAGTAGATAAGGTGAACTCTTCCACGCTTGATTTGAAACTATTGTGGAAGATTATAGAAACATTAGCTCTTCCTCGTAAGGATAAATTAAAACAATCTTAAATGAAGGAGAAAAAAGAATTTGAAGATGAGATGAGTTTTTCTAAATATGAACAGTGGTTAGAAAGCGATATGAGCTTGGCTCAATACGAGCAGTATTGTAAAGAAAATTCTTGCACCAGTGACTTGAAACAAGTCCAAGCGGACTATGAAAGATTAAAATTTGAAACTACAAGACATGAGGAGGAACTTGTGACTGCTCATCATAGTGCTATGGAAGCACTCAAACTTGAACTTGTTCGGGAGAAAGCTAAGGTTTTAGAAACCACATCTCAGAAGGAAAAGTTGAGTAACGATCTTAAAGATAGTATTGCTAAAGAGAAGACTCTTATTTCTCAATTACAAGACATAAGGTTGGATTATAACAGGAAAGTTAAAACCAACGAGAGAATATATAAAACTGTCGCTAGAGAGAAAACTATTGCAGAAGCAGAAGTTACAAAACTTCAAAAAAGAGTTAATGGATTATTAGATGTTGTCTTGAACAACAGGATGTTATCCGTTAATAAGGAGAATAGATTTAAACATAAACCTGATGTTCAACAGGTTACGAATGCAAAGAGCCAGCCACATGCACTCAATGCTCAAAGTAATAATAAACAATATGCGAATAAATCTTTTCGTGGCAAATATTGTTTCCCACGAAATAGCGATACTGCCTCTATTGGGAGTTGGCGGCAGGCCAAAGGTAAATTAAGTTTGGATCACGGTGAGGACCTTGATAAGTGTCATGACAAGATTCCTCAGAAAAACCGTGCATCAACTTTTCAAGGTTCTGATAGATTGGTAAAAGAGAATAAAACTTTTAGTACACATCGTACTCAGCCCAAGCAGTATGATCCATCTGTTAAGCACATTGCCACAGGCAAAAATAATAACAATTTTGCTAGGAAAGATAATCGTGATTATGAACAGCGCCAAGAGCGTTCATCACGTGGTAATTTTCCTTCTTCAAGTAATTGGAGACAATTTAAAAGTCCTCAGAATTTTGGTTCTAATATTTATAGGAACGTTGTAAAAGGTGACTCCAATAGAGGTTGTCAACCTTGTGGTAATTTTTTTCTGGAGACAAAATCCATCACAAAGATATTTGGACCAAAGAGAAAATAACAATCGCAACTATGCTAAATGGAGGTCAAATAAGAGCAATGGGCTCAACAGTGATAAGAATTTTGATAGATCTCGCTGTGATGGTACACCCCACATGATTCCTAACTAATACTTCTGTCCTATTTCTAAATATATGACAGAGTCATAACACACCTATATTACTACAATACATTAGCACATCTGTCCTCACTTTAGGTGAACACATACTATTGTGCTTTGTTATCATCTTCTTCTGTTCCCATCGTTAATATAAGAGGAAGACTGAGTAGTTAATATAAGGGCCGAAAGTTTACTTACAGGCCACAATTGTTAATAATAATGTATTGTATAGTATGAAACTTAATGGCTATTAAATAGAATTATATTGGTTGTTTTTTTCTCAGCACGTTATTGTTGATCTGAGAAGCTACCTTTCTGTAGTCAAACATGGAGAGTTCCGCATTGTACACTTCCTTGGAACGACAGGAGATGTGTCCTGGATCGTCATTTATGTTTAATTTCATTATGTAATGATATTATTAAACATTTAGATAATGTACTATTTAACATTCTATATCAGATGTGTACATCCATTCTAAGCGGTATTAGAGTATGACACCGCTATTTGATTATAATGATATGAACTTGCATATTTATATTGTATTTTCATGCAAGCGTAGTGTGTGTTGGTGGCACCTCCCCGATATATATTTTTTGAATCAGATTTTTTATCTGTTGAGAAATATTCTCA
Organism: Oreohelix idahoensis; assembly: GCA_024509875.1. Lineage (NCBI taxonomy): Eukaryota > Metazoa > Mollusca > Gastropoda > Stylommatophora > Oreohelicidae > Oreohelix > Oreohelix idahoensis. Next base: position 420,707 of record JAMPIV010010139.1, on the reverse strand, counting down.
CCAGACACTTTATGTGTCAATTTAGCCTCATAGTAGGCAGTGCAACTAGTTATCCCCGCATAATTCGTGCGTTGTTAAACCGCTTTTGGTTTTACTCTTGGATATTAAAAAAAAAAAAAAAATGTTGCACATTTTTTTTTAAATCGGGAGGTTGCGGTAATGTTGCGCTAAACTTGTCGCAACTTATTCTGACTATATATTCTGACCATGCATTCTGACTATATTTAATTTTTTAATGCATGGGAAGTAACTCATGAAATTATAGTCACTTTTTATTGTAAGTAGTTCGCTTTTCTTGTTGGTGTGGGTTGCCGATAAGTTGTGTTTGAGCGGTTTTAAGTCAAGTCCATATATGGAGCGATTTTAAGTCATGTCCATGTTTGGAGCGCTCGGGCCCACTTCTCTTGATAAGCATTTGGCAACTTGCAATGTTTCGATTCGTACCCTTTTAAGGCATTGTTCGAGAAGGTACATTCTTCGTTTCGTAAGTTAGCTGAGCTGTATTCGATTCGCGTGTTCTGCGCATGTCCTAGGTTGTGTCTTTGGTTGGAATGATTTCCGCCCAGTTGACTCTTGGCAGATTTTGCTTGTGAGCAGGACGAAGTTTTTTGTGCTGGCGTCCTTGCTGATATTATTCAGGAAAGAGTCCTCATCGTTGTTGTTCCTTTTGAGATGATGTATCTCTATGTTATTACAAGTGCCTGGAGGCCTATGTGATTTATGTGATTTAATTCCTGATGAACAGGTAATTAAGTTCTGCTGAGTAACGTTATCGCCATCTTTGATGTTGACATTTTTGCCTAGCCTGCCTTATTAAAGAGTCTATGATATGACAAGTTTGCTCAGCTCACGATCCACTTATATTGTCTCGCATCGATTGATGCCTGTCCTAAGGACCATTTGCTTCCTGAACTTTATTGATGGATCTAGGTTTGATACCTTTGTTGTTTGAGGAACATAGAGGACGATAATATGACGCTCAGAAGACATGCCTGTCTTGTTGAGGTCAAATATAGGAGACTAGATTTAATCTCCCATTTGATATCTTCTAGCTGTTGTAGAAAGGGATGGAGATTTCCGCTTGAATACATTTACAGCCCTATGATGTACTGATATGCATGTGATTCATCTTTACTATGATGCTGTCTACCGTCCATTGCTGTACTGACTATGTTGCTGTAGCAATGACTGTTTGATTGTACCTATGATGTACCTACTTGTTTATGTCTACGCATTTTTCGTCAACGTGGCGTCTTCATTAAATAATATAAACGTCACAAGGATTTTACAACATTCATTGACTCCATACGTCGTGATTTGGTGTGGCGTTCCTGTTGGAACTGTACCTGTATGACTGTGCAACTATTTTACACATGTACACCAGTCCTAAGTCTACACCATACTTTAAGTGCCAGCACTACCTGCCTTTGGCAACAGAAATTATATCATCACACAACATTTGGAGTCGTTACAATTACAAAATACAACGCCATACTTTAAATGAGGGGAAGGCATTCATGTTTTTCAAAGAGTAAATATAATTCATGTTATTGATATGTTAGTAATTCTAGGACATATTCTAAAGATTCGAACACACATAGTTGTCGTAGATTTGCGATAGGTGATTAAGACTTAGTTTGGTCCCTTCTGAATAGACATAGAAATAAGTGATAGCTCAGTGGGAGGTGAAAAAAAAGAATAGATTTCACGAGTGAGGTGGAGGAAATATAGTAGATTCTGTCTCTGACACTCGAGAAGCTTCTCTCAGTCAGCCTATCATCTTCAACGGAGTTAGATTATTCAGACAAACCTAATATAATATACATTAATATATATGTTCCTCACATACACACACACATAAGTGACTACAATAGACGCACAAACGTGAAACTCTGACAAATGAAAATATAGATATTTGGGAACGAACTGACCGACACACTGATTAAGTTTAATTGAATTTTAATTTTCATAATAAAATTCCATCACAACACATAAAAAAATTACATTTAAGCATATACAGATAGTCATAAAGTCAATGCATTTCTACAAGAATGATAGACCCAGTGGTATGATCTATCCCCTCGATGTATAGCCCACAGTCCTGTTAGAAGAAAAGTGATAGCCCCAAAGAGTCACGGATACATATACTGAAGTCTTAGATTTCCCTTTAAAGGGATGGACAGACTTTGATACTCTAATCTATCCTAAGGACAATATTGTTAGCAACAAAAACTTGCATAAAGAAATTACAAAGTGGGTGCATATATAAAAAAATACATCACTCAGTCTACTCTCACTCTGTTCTTTCAGCAGGGATCCCTGTCTCACTTTCTTACCTAATGTCTGGATGGTGGTTCGCCGTCTGGCGCACTTTATGACACACCCAACGTAAATCTGCCTTTCGTTTGATGAAGCGGATACCCAGCTCTGCAGATCTTGGTTTCATCCAATGGGTCCGGGGAGCGTCCTCTTCATGCGATATTTTGTTCAGATTTAGTTATTGTCACTTTACTCAGTTCAGGTAAGAATGATTGTTAGCGGGCCCACAATGTCAGAATCACGAGGTTTCCCGTATTTTAGGAAAAAGACCGGTTGGTAACTTCTCTCAAAAAAATTATTATTGTTCACACCACTGTTGCGTAGCAAACTTATGTTGTTGCGTGGTATTTACGTTGTTGGATAAATGTTCCGTGGATTATTATTTGCCACACAAGGTTGAGGGTGTCATATTTCTTCTACTTGCCAAAGGTAAGGTAATGCTGGCACTTGAAGCGTGGTGTATCACCCTCAGACACCAGGGATGATAAAGGCGTAATAATATGGTGTCTTTAGTCTGGTATGTATGAATGATGTGAGTGTGGAGTTCAACAGCTACAGTTTCAAACAGGGACGTCACATCGACTCATAACGTAAAAAGTCAAGGAATCTTTAAACAGCAAGTGACGTTTTCATAATGTATTGTGGACGCCACAATGACGAGGTGCATAGACATTAATATGCAGATACATTACGTGTACGGTAGAACAGTCTTCATTACATTGACATAGTCAGCACAACACTGGATAGCAGACAGCATCATAATAATGGTGAATCATATGAATATCAGTACATCATAACCAGCTGTACATGTAGTCAGGGGAAACCTCCATCCCTTTCCATAATAGCCGGAAGATATCCGTAGGAGATCAAATCCACTCTCCTTTATCTGACCTCAGCAAGACAAGCATATCTTCTGAAGTACATAACAATGTCCTCAAAGTTCCTTTAGTCAACAAAGGTATCAAACCTAGATCGAGCAGCAGAGTTCAACAAGTAAATAGTCCTTAGGACATGCATCAACCCGATGCATAACAATGTACGTGATTCGTGAGCTGAGAAACTTCTCATAACGTAGACTCTTCAATAAGCAGGCTACAAACAATGTCAATCTCGAAAGATGGCGATAATGTTGGGCCCGAGCGCTCCATACATGGACATGACTTAAGATCGCTCCATATATGGACATGACTTAAGATCGCTCAAACAAACTTATCGGCAAACGAACGCCAACAAGAAACCAAAACTGTTGTAAGTAAAAGTGACATACAATTACACGAGTTATTTCCCTTTGCATAAGAAAAATATAAAGTACACAGAATACGTTGCGACATTCTTGCGCAACAACCACCATTTGTCAAAGTCGTCGGACAGTTAATGCTGGTAATATTTTTCGCCACAGAGGCTCCATGTACTTGATGGTTTTATCAGGAAGAATTTAATCTGGCTCGGTAGGCGCAGTTATTAAATTTGTCTTAAAGTTTGTGAAAATGGGTACTCTGTCGTTCTGGATGCAACCACAATGCCAGACAGGTTTTACTTTGTACACCCACACGTCTTTAATTAAAAGAATGTTTAGTTCTTCACAGATATTTCTCATCAGTACTTAAACGCTGGTAGAGTTGGGCTACCCCAGTTTTCACTGAATAAAGAAAAACAAACATATAAAATACTTATACATACTATTCCTCGGTTATAACTTACATTATAAACTGCAAGCGTAGAGTTTGTTTTTATCGTTTAAATCTCCCGTGATATAAGTTATATTCATAAAATCAATCATCATGAATTAGAAATACGTACGTATCTCGTCAATACTCAATGATGAATCAGTGCAGTAATAAGTTAGTTTAAAATACACTCGACTAATTACTAGCAATTTAATAAAATTTATATATAGCTGCAAGAGTTTAAGCTAGAAATTATAATTTATTCTGCTTTCCACTGTAACATGTCGACTAGCGAATATAACAGACTTATAAATTAATTTCTTCTGCACAGAAATCTAACTAGTAAAATGAAATAAGCGGTTATCACTGAATCACTCAATTCTACTAGATATATATATTTACCTCCACACAGAACTACAGATTAATACCACGAACTAGAATCCTTCAATATAATGGTAGTCTAGAACTCGGCACAATGTTGCCAAGAAACTCAGAACTTTGCAATATACAAGATATTTTCTAGCACGAGTGATCTGTCTACTGCAGATTTAGGAGGACTGAATGAAGTCAAGTTTCAGCTCCTGGGTAGATATATGAAACAGACAAAGGATCCCACGTTATTTCGCAAATCCGAAATAGCCTCCCCTTCTCGTCTAACACTTCACATAAACTCAGACGCCTGCCATAACCTGTCAATACGCGTCTTAACACCTCACGCCGACATGTCTTATTTCTGAGCGATGCAGATGACAGTTTCCACATCTTACGCCGAGAAATTTTGCCGAAGAAAACTCGTGCCAGATGAAAATGTAGACAAAATGTCTGCTCCTATGTCTGACCAGAACGTATATTCACAGTTATTCGTCTCGTGCACGGACTGACATATTATGCAATAAAATGCGTTTCTAAATGAGAATAGAAACAGGCAAAAGTTTGAATGGAAAAGTAATATTTTGTCGCAAACAAACGAATGCGAAAAACCCTCAGGAAAAGGGTAAAAGAGCGATAATAAAGTAGAGGACACGGGTAGAAAAGAAAAGAATATAGAAAATTTATTGATCATAAATCTCTATGCGACAATAGTCTTAAAAAATGTCAGCGTAAATTACGTATGTATCATAGTCACGAGATTACAAGTCTGTTGTGTTGGCTGAAAAATTACAGCTTCCAAATTGAAGCTATAAATCTCACATAATGTGCCCTTAATTTAGATCGAACTTGAAATGGGTGGACACGTTTTTGCTGAAGTATTAAATACGAAAATTTGCTAACATCTTTTACTGTTTTTTTACGGCAGACAGACAGACGGACGGACGGACGAACGAAGTGAAATTTCTAGCGCTTGTTGCAGTTTTTAATTGTGAACAGACTTAAACAATGAATTGCCAGAAAAGCAGCAGTCGCTTATCAGGAGATATAAAATTATTTGTTTATACTTAACAAATTTAGTAAATCATTGTACAAATTGTTGCCTGACCTACTCCTTCATGAAAGTAGTTTGGTTACTGAATCTAAGAATAACTTTTTTCAAGATCAATTACACTGTACTTCTTTATGAAACTATCCTCTTTATATGCTCCGAATTTATACTTCTCAGCAGTAGAATGACCAATATCGCTTTGCTATTGCAGTGCCATTGAGCCTTTGGCCAGCGATTTTTAAGGATGATGCGGGCCTGCCTCCATGGCTACCGTAGCGGTCCCGTGGGATAACCCACGCCATACTTCACCCAGCCCAGAGATTCCTTACTTTGTCGTGTTTCCATCTTCTGTGTGGGGTTGGATTTAAGGAAGTTGTCAGTGTCAACCAAGGCGCGTGACCAAAACACAGGAGATGAATATCACGTCCCACGAAAAGAGATACTTAAGAGTAGATGTTAATGTTACCAGGAGAGACAGAATGAGAAATTATGACATCAGAAAAATTGTAGGCACTACATACTGTTGTTGGCACATAAGTGTAACTTATTGGGCTCCATTTTCATAGATGGCCAAACCACTTAATTTTCTATCTCTCTGTATACTTGCTGCGGGATGTGATCCAATTTATTCCCGATGTCACAATTTATCTTTCTGACAATCCATGTAACATTAATGGCTTTTTTCAAGCATCTCATCTCGTAAGCTATCATTTTTTCCGCTTAAATAGCAAAACACAAATCAAAGAAGCTTGTAGATACAAAAATCAATTTGAACCTTGTAATTTGTGTCTGACCAACTGGTCTAAATTTAGCCGACTGTCTGAAATTCAAGCTTGTTAAATCATATGGCTATGGAAAAACATCTTTACTATCTCTTAACCTGGCTTCGTCCTCTCTGACTGGTGACAACTGGAATCAGTCACGAATCTTCAAACACTCAGGTCTTATAATACGAAATTTCGCCCGCATGAAATTTAATTTTGTTTCATTTATTTTGTTCTAACCAATCGCAATGTCGGCGAGTTCATTTTTATTTTAAACTAATCATCTTGTAGGGCGTCTTATTTAGTAAATTTTACCTACGCAACTTTTTTAATTGGGAGGAGTCTTTCTTCGCACTACATCGCCGGAAAGTCTAACGTGATATGTATTGTTATAATTCCGCAATATGTGTTATAATCAGGTCAGACATAAGGATTGGAAATTTTGTGCACGTCACTCCGGCAAAATAAATAACACATTATCTAAAACGACCATCCTCTCAAGTCGACAACATTTGTTTGTCTTATTTTACCCTGCTGTCCGGAAGGAAATGAGTAATCCTAATGTGGTGTCAGACAACTTAACTCGTGAATCTGTGCAAAATGCGCCATTACTCGTGTTGTGCAAAAAAGAGACCGAGTGAACAAAAGGTCCTTTTAGATCCCTATGAAGCATGCAGCCACAACAGCAGCTAGCCGCCTTGCACGAAGCTTGTACAGAGCCTTCACATGGTCTAGCAGCCGTGGTTTCTGTAGCAACGTGTTTTATGTTTCATATGATGAGGTTGCCAATCCCATGTACAACCGTATAACATATTTTTTTGTCTCATAACACACCTCTTGGAACTTCACGGGGTTGAGTAGTAAATAATAAAAGAAAGCTCGCAAATGGCAGACACTCCTCAGCAACAAAACAAGAAGAACGCTAAAGAACAGCACAGTGAAAAATGTAATAGGCATTCCGGGGTTTCGAACCAAGGACGATTTATTTATTATACGTTCTTTCATAAAAATAAGAGACCAGTAACTAGAAAATAAAACCACTTTTACATACTTAGGAAGCATCGTAACACCAGACGGCGAAACAAGCAAAGACATCAGTAACCGAATTATTAAAGCCATACAGCCTTCGCTGTAACAGGGTAGACTATTAAGTAGCTACAACTGTTAGCCTTATAGTAAAGTATTTTATGAATGACTAGTTAGATAAATAAACCACTAGTCAAGAATCAATGACATCATCAGTCATGACACACATGAACCCATGATGTCATCAAATCTTGTGTGGCCTACATACAAGTCAGACCGGAAAACATTTAGATTAGAGAGAACTTTAAACAATGGTTGGTCATCATCACATAGAAACAATAATTTTAGACTAGAGGATTCGTAGCTAGTTAGGTTAAAGATTATTTCAACTGTCCACTAGCCCCCAAGACCAATCATTAGAAGGTTTCCGGTCTTAACTCCAATGAGAAATACTTCCTCTGGAAAGCCATAGCACCAGACAAGTATAAAGACTGATGCATCTTAGTAACCAGAGAGAGAGAGAGAGAGCTTGAGGCAGTAACTCAATGCTAGTCAAATCAACATAGGGCGTTCTTTAGTTTAGGTTTGGAGCAACCAGGCGCTACGACTACTATTGAACGAAAAAGCCCTTGACTCCTACGGTTTGGATAATAATATCCTTCTATGAAATCCTCTACCATCCAGGATGGTTAAGTGAACCAGCACTAACCCCTGCCACGATTATGTGTGTGGTTCACTGAACCTGAAGTAAGTTCGATTTAGTTATAATTGAAGTCTCGAATCGCATTTTCTTTTCGTTAGGATTTCCACAGAGATAACAAAACGACTACAGTATATAAGAAATTCCACAAGCCTTTCGTCTTGGAGGCTAAAGCTGGCAGTTTTGCTTTCCCCCACCAGAAATTCTTATCGAACTGCCACATTTTCCTCATGCTGAAACGAAACGAAATAAAGGATATCTTTTTCATATCTACTGGACTTTTCAAGTAACTTGCACTATTGAAGTTTCACTTGACTGTTTGAGTTGCCAATTATATTCAACGCTTCAAGATCAAATTTAGAATCCATCAAGGCACTTATGAGATCTACCAATTACCTGGGTTGTTCCTCCCTTCTGGAATTACTAACTCTGGTGATTAACAAGTATTTACCAGAAGAAACACAATAAGAAAAGTCCTGGGATTATTTCCCTTATAACAAGTAAAATACAGAATTACATCTCTTCCACAAAATCCACTATCACGATCTTCACCCGGTCACATAGATTGACTTTTGGTGCCGTTCCCGTCTACTCTCCCGGTTACATAGATTGACTTTTGGTGCCCGTGACCTTTCACACACCAGAGATTGTCATTTTTGGTGTGGTACAGCTTATGCATGATGGATCCAAATATGCAACAGCAGTTTGAAAATCAAGTACAATTGCTCCAACAACAAAATCTGTTATTACAACAGCAGATACATGACATGCAACAACAGCATGCGTTGAGTCAACCATTGCCAGATAACGCTGAAGTTCCTAATAGTTCTCTACAAGCTATTGCTACCACCCTTAACTTGGTTACACAGAGTGCAAATCTGCACAACATCAATAACATTGTTAAGCCTTTTTGTGGCGATCCGTCCACTTTTCGGCAGTGGTTACGTGACATTGAGACATTTACTTCATTGATTCCATCAGCCACTGATGCCGATCGCAAACGTGTTGCCTTCTTATCATCTCAGTCACTAGTTACTGACTATCTACGTCGCCGTGCACAGTTATTTCCAGACGAGACCTTCGCCTCTCTACAGAAGGAGCTCATCCGCCGTTACCCTTCCGTTATCATTACCGTCAGTCTTGGCAGCAACCATCCATGTTACAGCCGTGCGATACTCCATTGCCGGGATCTTATCGCCAACAGTTTGTTCAGCGCACTCAACACCGACGTCACCCATCTGCTCTACAAGTTCAACAGGTAGCTCCAGTCATTTGCTACTTTTGTGGTTTGGCCGGACACACATCAAAAAGTTGTGTGCAGAAACAACACAATCTTAACAGGACCTTGAAACACGCTAGATCACAACCTCAACACCCGGTGAATGATCAACGTCAGCCGCACCAGCTCTCATGGTTACCATCCAACCCCGTGCAACCACCTCGTACCCCTCCACGTTCATTCCACCGTGGACAGGTCCACCCCCAGCCTCTTATGGGCCAGGGAAACCATTCCGCCACCCGATAGATATGATCGCGTCGTGTGGCTTTAACCCACCTCTTTTGGGTACTAGATCCTCTAACAAAACAAACACATTTCGTCACGTTCACAAGTCCTGTGAAAGTCCGAACATTTTTTCTTCCTCTTCTACGGTCTCTCCGACTTTCATCTCTTATATCTCTCCTCCTTCGGTCACTCCTGATCCTTCTTCTTGTCTAATTGCCATTAATAAAAAGAATTATCGCGCTCTTGTGGATACTGGTGCTACTGTTAGTTTAATAAGAGAACAGTTATTTCGCCAGATCCGCAAACACATCCAATTCTTTCCTTCTTCCACTTCTTTAACTTCTGTCACTGGACAACCTTTGCGTTCTATTGGAACGGCTATCATTCGCCTCCAGATTGGATCTCAATCTCTTGCGCATCCTTTTATTGTTGCTAGTGGGATGTATAGGAATTTCATTCTTGGTCGTGACTTCTTTCTTCATCACAAAGTGCGCATTTACTTTGACTTGAAACAGATTCGCGTCAATGGTGAATTCATCCCTCTTCAGAATGATATCCACATTGCGTCTCTTGTTAGAGTTATTGCCCCTGTCACCTTAAAACCTCATTGTCTTACTATCGTTACTGGTCGGGTCAAACTGTCCGACTATATACCCTCAGGTCATTCTGTTTACGTGGAACCTCTACCTGACTCTGACATCATTGGTGACCCCTACATCAATGTTGTTGATGGCGTTGTTCAGATTTCCACTAAGCGTGATTTTCCCGTTAAGATATTAAATACTTCTGGAAAGCCTGTGAATATCAAACGCGGTACAGTGATTGCTCACTTAGCATCACATTCCCTGCCTCATCGTGCCTCTGTTCCTCCCTCCACAGTGTGTTATACACGCCCCTCCGCTACTCCTTCCCGTTTATTTACTTACCCTCCCTACTCAAACCCCACCACCATTGGTGCTGTTACTAATCCGCGTGTATCGTTTAGTAACTACCCTCCTCAGTGCCGTTCATTTTCCTCTCCTTCTTTTACAACCTTCCCTTGTACTTCCAGTAATCGTACTTCTCCTCAGCCTCTTTTCCCGCAACTTTCTCCTTTTCCCTCCTCATCCTCGCATAGACCACCTAAACGCCCCTACACTATCCCTCCTCCCGCTCTTCCGTCTGGCCGCCCAGTGCGAAAAGCTACCCTCCAGTATAACTGTTGGAGTCCGTTTGTTGTTGTTTGAAAGTGTGAAAATGGGTTTGTTGAATCTGTCTACTTGACATAACGCGAATGGATTCAATTTCTGAACGAAGTAGTAAAAAGTCAACTTGAACTTCCAACCATGGGCATATCAACTAATGCCAAGAAGGTGTATGGTTCATTCAATTTATTTGACATCATACGGTTGACTAGACGAACTTTCAATGTTGACGACGAATGGTTTTTAAATTACAGACGTTCCTTAAGATAACCTCTTAGGAATAATAAGTTTCAAGCAGGACTCCATTTTGCACCAATACGTCATTGGTACAACTAGACGTCTACATGAGAACGAAATACATAGTTATCTAAAATCATACTTGCTTCTTTTCCCAAGAAATATCACTAGAATGCTGTTGACCCGAGTCCTCATCTTGCTAACAGACGGACGGTCATACACAATAAAAATATACCCGCAACACGGGTTCGAACGCCAAGAATCAATGGACTGATTCTTGGGCACTAAACTTCTCAACCCCAGCTATGACGTAGACTGACTGTCTAGATACACGTGCGGTCTGCATAACCCCCTATACGCCTTAGTGCACAACCGTGTGCTAATGAAATCAAACTCACCAATAAGACTTACTCTCATGTGAGTCGGTGCGCAAAGTTTCTTACAGAGGTAGGACAACATATTTAATAATATGATACTACCTTCATCTGTAAAGGAGTGTAGAGGTCTACGAAAAGGGCTCTACAATAACCCTTCCTCCTCTCCATCCATGTCTGAACTTTCATTTAGTCCTCCATCAGACAACATCAGATCTGCCCCCGTCTCACTTAACACTCCCCGTGCTCCGGTTACACCTGTTCAGTCCCATGATTATGATGCTTCCTCATCAGATAGTGATAGTCCTACCAGAGATAATGCTTTACACAGACTCCGGTCTAGAGTAGTCCGTCGAGCTGCTGTTCCCTCCACCTCCAAGGTACCTTCTCCTTCTTCACCCTCCCATATGGTTGATCGTACGAGACGTTATCGTTCTTGTTCCACCTCTGAAGGTCATATCCCTCCTCCTGAACTGTACTCCCGTATCCACGCCCGTGACGCGCGTTTAGCTGAGTTACCCTCCATTACTCCGGGCCCCTCTCATGCTCCGCCTCAGCATGATGTTATTATACCTCCAGTTACAACAACTCCTGTCGTTTCCTCCCCTCCTCACTCTGCTCATATCTCATCTAACCCCGCTCTTCCTCCCTCTGATTATCTTCATCCACCTTCCTCCGACCTTGATACCGCCCTTGATTCCGACTTTTTGGAAGTTGAACCTGCTCTTCCAACCTCTGATTGTTTTCCTCCCCCTCCCTCAGATCTTGACAGTTACCCCGAATCTGCTTCTTCCGATACTGAACCTGATCTTCCTCCTACCCCAGCTCGTTTTACTTCTAAACGTCGTCATTCGACATCATCTGGCGATTCTGCTCCCCTTCCTAAATACCTTCTCCAGTAGGCCGCCCATGTGCGTCCCCGTATTCGTCACTCCCGTGGTTATGTTCATTCTCTTCACCGTAGTCCTTCCCCTCCGCCTCCACCTCCACCTGTCACACCTCCATCCCGTAGATTACGCATTCCCCCCCGTTGTCCACCTACCATTCCACAGCCTCCACCACGAAGCTCTGTCCCGTCCACTCCTGTTGTCCATGCCATTGTTCCTACACCCCAACCTATACAGCACGATCCTCGCCTGTCATCGCAAGATATTGTGAGATTGGAAGCAATGAACTTTTTAACGAAGTTGTTTACGAATTGAACTGTACATACTTCCAGATGACAGTTTCTGTCATGTTGACATTTCCTGCCCTGATGCCATTTACAAGCGTGGTGACAAAACATATTTCTCGTGTATTACGAAGCAAGTCTCTTACCCAATGCTTCCACTGCTGAATTGTTTGATCCTGATGTAGCAGTGAAGACCGACTGTTATGCATCCCTGGACATCTCGGTTGCGGACTTTTATCAATTTTGCAAGTTATGTTATGAAGTCCAAAATTGCCATTTATGGAGAACTAACACAATTCCGTCCGCAAGAAAAACATTGACGAATCTACCAGTATATGAACAGTTTACCTTGCGGCCTCCTTTTAAACATTGATGATGGAGATCTCCCGACTCAGAAGAACTGTGTAGTCCTCATATATTGCTAAAGTATTTCCTTTCACACGCGTATTGTTATTAAATCACGTTAGTTTTGACTCATTTAATATTTGACCATCTTTTATCTCCCTTTGTTTTTTTTCACCCCATTACTTTTGACCATCCTTTAATCTCCCTTTGTTTTTTTTTCCTGTACTTTTGACCATCTTTTATGTCCCTTTAAATTTTTTTTGCTATAAGATTTTGCTCAGATTTGAGTGTGCTGTTGTCCTGTTGTACCTAATAAAAGTGTTTAACTAAAGTACATTTTCACCCGCCACTAATGTTGGCATCATCCATGACTTATTATAATAATGACTCCATTTTGCTTCATGATTGTTTGAAGTTCCAGTTATTGTTCCACTACACATGTGATTTAACTATTTGCCATTTCTCCATTGAGTACCTTAGTCCGTTGATTACCATGTTTCCAATCCTTGCATTATTTCCGGTTATTGTTATACCGGTGTAGCCATTATTTTTATTGAGACTTACCCATGTTTCCCATACCTTACCACCAAGTTTTGTGGTTCCATTTCCATTGGTTTCAATTATTTTATTTTATCACCCACTTCAGTTGAAGTGTAGGGTGACAGACAGTTGGTACATCCGCCATATTTTATGGGCGTCCGCCATATTTTATGGGCACCCGCCATTTTTGTTCCCAGTTTTCCTTTGCGACGTTAATGTGGTGAAGTGGGATGTTATAAATACTTATAGGGAACTTAGTGTACTGACTGAGATCAGCTGTGAAGGTATCTATATCTATTAAGAGTAGTGTATTATAGATAACCTTACTTGCTACCACATATCTATATATCTCAGTCAGAATTATTCTGGAATAGTGTGATGCTACGTTATGTGTCTAGGGTATGTGTATGATGAAGTGTAAGTCACAACAACAGACAGATAAACAATTTAATTTAATCCACTACTCTTGACAACACTGTGACACTCACATACATATAACACTCTATGAGAATATCTTAAAGGAGGCACTGATAACTTTCAAATAACAATATGTATTCATTACTGGCATGAATGAATATGTGTCCTGATTCAACTACAAGGGAATCAGGAATCACAATCAATTTAAATTACAAGTTATGTACAGAATGTATTTAATATGAATATTGTAGTGACATATATTATTACAAATGTTCTATGTGTGTCAGTTGTGTAGTAGTAAAATGAGGTAATACTGGTTTTGTTTTGTTCAAGCTCTGTTGGTATTTGTCATCATGACTTCAATAGTTTGTCTTTAGGGACCAGTATTGGAGATGTTCACAGTTCCTGATTTTAAGACAAGTAAATTCCCCTCTTAATGTTAATTTTAAAAAGTCAGTTCAAGATGAGGGGACATAATGTTGAGCTCAGCTGGCCAAGTTAGCTTATCTGGCGTGATGGCGGCAGGAAAGGACTCCTCTGCTCGAATTCTCCTCTGGGCTCTGGAGACACCTCACTGATAGCTAAAAGGACCCAGGAGTATGCTGTCCGACACTGGATTCAGCAAAGCTCTGACCAGGTGCTGCTCAGTACCATCAAGACCACTGTCCCTGAAATCAAGAAGGATGTACCTTCTACTTCATAACTAACTTAAACTCTCTGGTTACATTGATCACAACACAGCACAAACATTGAGTTCAGAGCATTAGGCCAACTGTCAGCTTCATTTGAAATACTTTATTCCAGTATTACCCTTCTTAATGGTTACTACGCCTCTGCACTTCCAGCATTATTTCTTTCTAGTCAATCATCCAGGTGTCAGTGTACTGTTTGGCCATTCCATGCCGTTTTACTTCTCTCCGACACCCTCTGTTCAGGCTGGAGCATTACAGGCTTTACCTCACGTTTTGCCACTGAACTACACATATATATACAGGCATAAATCAACAATTCACATTCAATTTTCATTAAAAGATATTGAATGGTTCAAGCTTACCACAATTCATACGAATAAACACAGATACGTTGATTAGCAATGAATTCTGGCACAAACTGGCACAAATTCCCATCTGCTTATCTTCCAGGCTTTTATTTAGCCAAATATAAGCTGGCTTCAACGCACTGATGCTTTATCAAGCTATTTTAAACAAGTGGTCTCGAACTAACGCTCCCAAGTGTGTATATCAGCGAGTCTGACCAATGAGCCCCGTTTCGACAAGTGTTTGAAAAAATGTTACCTTTCCCCGTTTCCCCTAACAACCAAGATAGTATTTATAGCCCGACCAATCGTGGTTAGGCTTTCATTTGTTGCGCTCCAATCAATTTGGAGTTTACATGGTAGGCTATTTATGTAACGTAAGGTTTTTTTCAAAGACGTTATAAAAAATTTTATGAGCAGAAATGATTTCATGCTGTCAGGCAGCCTCACTATTTTATTTTGGGTATAATTTATTAATTCCTGGACTATTGGCGTAACGTTTTACATATTATTTGTCAGCAAGCCCTAAGGAACCCAATTTTCCCACTTTAAAAGAGCTACGTGGCTGCGTTCAAAATATGTATTTTCTACCTCCTGTTTCGAAGATATGCTGTCTGGGTACTGTTATGTTTTCAACCGTAAACCCATCTATTGTTATCTTTCCTAATAAGCGTTTTTTTTATGATTTTAAAACCTAACTCTGGGAAAGGGTAGTGTATTTTATCACTGTCCGTCTGAAAAAAAAAGTTAGTGCTTGTAGCCTAACACGCGTGATAGTAGTAATTGTGTATCGCGCGACGCGTGTTTAATGTTCGGCTTTCTGCCTCTCCCTTCTCGCTATCCTTTTGTCCATCTGTTCGTTCGTTTTGGTAACGTAATGTAGAAAAAGACATGAATGGAATTTAAAATTTAGGTCATTACGCAGTCTGCCTCTTAATGTTTTTCCAAGAAATACAGCACACGTTTCATTGAAGAAGGCGGGTAATAATACAGTAAGCTTTTATATCAACGTGAAAGCGTTACAATTTGCAGACGAAGCAGAAAACAAGGGGGATTTCGAGTACATTCTTTGTGACAGCACTGTTATTTTTTCCATTGCTCTTTTCTTTATTAATTTTATTTGTTAGGCTTCATATTTACCTAATAATTTATATATGTGGATTAGAATATTTCATGACACCTCCCCTCTTAAAACAGACATTATATGTCAGTCCTTTATTCTATATACACATAGAGAAATTTATTATTATTTCTGGGGTTTACGGTGATTCTCATCACACGGATGGCGGCTTAAAAAATCCGCTCCCAAATTGGTTTTTCCAGATATATACTCAATGCTAAAATTATATGGAGCCAGAAGCAAAGACCATCGGAGTAACCTAGAGTTCTCATGCTTAGCCTGTGCTAAAAACGATAAAGGTTTGTGATCTGTTTGCAACTTAAATGCCTTCCCATATAGATAAATATTGAATTTCTTTATTGCCCATATTACTGCAAGACATTCTTTTTCGCTAGTTGAGTAGTTGATTTCAGCTTTATTCAACTTTCTGCTAGCATATGCCACTGGGCTTAATTCCCCATCCAATGCATCTGATTTCTGTAGTAGAGTTGCACCTAGCCCAATATTACTTGCATCCGTCCTTACTATGAATTCTTGACTTAAGTCAGGTAATTTCAAAATGGGTTTACTTGTGAGCTTTTCCTTCAATTCTTGGTAAGTCATTTCACATTGTGGTGTCCATGTAATGCGATCTGGAAGTCCTTTACGTGTCAATTCAGTTAACGGTGCACATATGGAATTAAAGTTTTTTGATATACTTCTGGTAGAAACCACATAATGAGACAAAGGATCTCACGTCCTTCTTGGTTTGTGGTCTCGGGGCTTTCTGTAGTTTCTCTAAATTCTTTGGGTCAGGGGTCATGTTTTCCCTGATAAACTGTGTGTCCCAAAAATTCCAATTCTTTACATCCAACGCAACATTTGGTTGGTCGGGCTGTTAAATTTGCCTCCCTAAGTCGATCAAACAGCATGTTCAGAGAGTCAATGTGTTCCTCAAATGTTTCTGTTGCTATAAGGATATCATCCATAAAATTTGTTATACAGGGATTATTCAGAGGATCCAATAATTTTCTCATCATTCTAGAGAAGACACTAGGCGCATTCTTCAATCCAAATGGCAATCTATTAAACTCATAGTGTCCTTCTGAGGTACTAAAAGCTAGGTATGGTCTAACCTCAGGCTTTACTGGATCTGATAGTATCCTTTACTCAGATCCACTTTTGAGAAATATTTAGCTTTATTTAGTCTGGCAAACAGCTGATTTGTATCCGGCAATGGATCCACCTGTCCTTCTGTAATAGCATTCAGTCTCCTGTAATCTATACAGAGTCTATGTTCTCCAGAGGGCTTCCTTAAGAGTACCACCCCGGAACTATACGAAGACTCACTGTGCGAAATAATTCCTTCCTTCAACAGATAGTCTATCTCTTCCTTCAAAGCTTTTTCCTTAGCAAACGGAATCGAATATGGTTTCATACAGACAGGTGTGGAGTCTATGAGTTTCATATCATATTCCAATAGGTTTGTATGCCCTGGTCGGTCTGTTAACACCTCTGCATGATTATTTAGAACCTGTTGCACTCTCTTTTTCTGAGTTTTCGTTAAATGTGTACTGATTTTCACCTGTGCTGCTGTCTCACAGGGGTGTAATGGATATTCAAATGATGAAAGTGGTTCCTTTTTCATCTCCATGGCGATGGACAAGGTCAACAAGTGTGTCTCTTCCTGATGTTCTCTTTCCAAATATTTCTTCAGGAGATTCACATGATAGATTTTTTCTTTCCCCTTTTTATCTATCTTATAATTTGTTCTAGACACCTTCTCTAGAACTGTATATGGACCCTGCCATCCAATTTGTAACTTATTCTGACTCCCGGGCAAAAGAAGCAGTACTTTCTCTCCCACAGCCAAATTTCTGTCTTTCGCCTTCCTGTTATAATAGGCAGCATGTTTCTTCCTGGCTTGTTTCAAATTTTCATTGGCAAGTTTCCAGCCAGTTTTTAACCGAGTGGTCAGCTCATTCACATACTGGTATGAAGATGTAATGTTTTCCTCTGCCTTTTCATCAGTCCACGTTCTTAACAAAGCTACATATGGACCTTTAATTGTGTGGACCTATTTGTCCATGCACCGGTATGGTCTCTTCCACTCGAAGCTTTATAGTGATGATTTTTCCTCCCAGAATTTTCATTCACAAAACGACCGCTACCAATTCTTTTGGGGCTTTCTCCCCACTTAAAATTCTTGATGAGAGATTTCCTCTCTACATCCTCTTCCTCCAGTTTGTTTAAGTCCGATTGAGGGATTGTCGGCTTATCCTGGGGTAAGACATCCTTTTGCACTCTCCGCATAGTGGCCATTGTAAAACAGTTAAGTGAAGCTTGTCCGTGAAAAGGGGCTTCCCATTCCATTTGGTCCACTTTATCAAATCTATTTTTCCTTTTATTGTCAGGCCTGATTTTGCCCCATGGCGTGTCCAGGTCCTGATCCATGTTCCCACTTGTGGGTGTTCCCTCATGTGCTATGCTACACCTTTCTACAAAATTCTCAATGTCCCATCTTGCTTTGGGCCAATAATAATTGTGAGCCACCTTTTGAATGATGGTACCTATTTTCTCATGGTCCCCATCTGGTTTCACATGTAGGCTCCTTATTAATTCTGTCCTGTATCTTTTTGGAAGAACCAGCTGTCCGTGACCATTGGATCTAGCTCCAGTCTTCCTATACATCAACTTGTTTTTCATGTAAAAATCTCCCTTGCCTGGAGTTGTATGACAAGTTGACAATTTTCTGAAACAAGGCTTGAGTGTTTTATCCCCAGCCTGAGCCTTCCTCATCTCTTCTGGAGTGGTATCTAACATAATATCCTCCTCCTGTCTTGAGGTCGACCTGACCTGAAGGGTTGCCATATACACAGGTTTCCTTCTGCAACGGTCAGTGTCATGATTGTCCATCTGACAATTCTTACACCACCTTTTTCCTTGGTTGAAAGATTTTCTTTCATTATATTTCCTTTCATCGAATTGTGGGAATTTATTTTTATTTTCATACCGTGGCCTATCAAATTGGTGCTTACCTTTATTTTGATCCCTAGGATCAAATTTATTAAAGTTCTGTGGTGCCCTAAAGTTATCCACCTGTTTCTTTTTATTACCTGTTACCTCTGCTTGAGCTGCTTGATACCTTTCAGCAACATTTAGCAACTCATCCAGCCTCTCTGCACCTTGTTCCATGAGAAACTTTCTCAGGTCTGGAGCCATGGACTCTCTTAGTTACTCTATAAGGACCATTTCCTTAAGATCTTGGGTTTTCCCCAGAGAAGTCCATTTCTCCAAGTATGTCTCTATTCGTGCAGAGAACTGGTGATAGGTTTCACCTGACAGTAGTTTAGCATTCCTAAATTTTTTCCTGTAAAACTCTGCATTCTTTTCATACCTTAACAAAAGAGCCTGCTTTAGCATGTCATAATTTTCCTGATCACCTCTGCTCATTTTTGCAAAAACTTCATAAGCTGCCCCACGAAGTCCCTGAGATAACTTTAAGCTCCACCTTTCTCTCTCTAACCCATACGTGGTAGCTAATAGTTCGTACCTATTTATATAGCTCTCAATATCATCGTCTTTCTCAACAAAATGATCTAAATGAAAGTTCATAGCTGAGGTCGAGGCTCCCTGAGTAACCGTAGCATCAGAGGCAAAGGGACTGGCACCATTTTCAGGAGCATGGCCTTGAAACTCAAACTCCCTTAGTCGTAACTCATGTTCCCTTTGTAATCTTTTTTCTTCTGCTTCCCTTTCTGCAGCTAATTTCCTCTCTTCCCTTTCTGCAGCTAATCTTTTGTCTTCTCTTTCTGCCTCCAATTTCTTAGCCTCTTTGTCAGCCTCAATCTGCAACCTCTTAGTCTCAGCCTCAGCTTGCAACCTCTTAATTTCCCTTTCAGCCTCTAACCTTCTTTCGGCTTCTTTTTCTAATCTTCTTTCTTCGCGTTCAATAAATTTGTCACATTCCGTTGTGACATAGGCAACCATAACTTGCCCATCTAATCCTAACTCTTTTGCAGTCTGAACCGCAGCAGATCGAAATTTGGCCAGGTCCGCCATTGTCTATCAGGTAAATTTTTATAATGTCTACCCAACAATTCAATCTCTAATGGACAACACAGGCACCGTGAGCTCAACCTTATTCAATTCCACCCAAGGATACCTTTTAATTCTTATATTCCCTGAAGTGAATTACCCCCAATATTTTTAATAGTTAAAGATTCAAAATCCCAAGAGCGAGACCCCAATATATGTGGTGAAGTGGGATGTTATAAATACTTATAGGGAACTTAGTGTACTGACTGAGATCAGCTGTGAAGGTATCTATATCTATTAAGAGTAGTGTATTATAGATAACCTTACTTGCTACCACATATCTATATATCTCAGTCAGAATTATTCTGGAATAGTGTGATGCTACGTTATGTGTCTAGGGTATGTGTATGATGAAGTGTAAGTCACAACAACAGACAGATAAACAATTTAATTTAATCCACTACTCTTGACAACACTGTGACACTCACATACATATAACACTCTATGAGAATATCTTAAAGGAGGCACTGATAACTTTCAAATAACAATATGTATTCATTACTGGCATGAATGAATATGTGTCCTGATTCAACTACAAGGGAATCAGGAATCACAATCAATTTAAATTACAAGTTATGTACAGAATGTATTTAATATGAATATTGTAGTGACATATATTATTACAAATGTTCTATGTGTGTCAGTTGTGTAGTAGTAAAATGAGGTAATACTGGTTTTGTTTTGTTCAAGCTCTGTTGGTATTTGTCATCATGACTTCAATAGTTTGTCTTTAGGGACCAGTATTGGAGATGTTCACAGTTCCTGATTTTAAGACAAGTAAATTCCCCTCTTAATGTTAATTTTAAAAAGTCAGTTCAAGATGAGGGGACATAATGTTGAGCTCAGCTGGCCAAGTTAGCTTATCTGGCGTGATGGCGGCAGGAAAGGACTCCTCTGCTCGAATTCTCCTCTGGGCTCTGGAGACACCTCACTGATAGCTAAAAGGACCCAGGAGTATGCTGTCCGACACTGGATTCAGCAAAGCTCTGACCAGGTGCTGCTCAGTACCATCAAGACCACTGTCCCTGAAATCAAGAAGGATGTACCTTCTACTTCATAACTAACTTAAACTCTCTGGTTACATTGATCACAACACAGCACAAACATTGAGTTCAGAGCATTAGGCCAACTGTCAGCTTCATTTGAAATACTTTATTCCAGTATTACCCTTCTTAATGGTTACTACGCCTCTGCACTTCCAGCATTATTTCTTTCTAGTCAATCATCCAGGTGTCAGTGTACTGTTTGGCCATTCCATGCCGTTTTACTTCTCTCCGACACCCTCTGTTCAGGCTGGAGCATTACAGGCTTTACCTCACGTTTTGCCACTGAACTACACATATATATACAGGCATAAATCAACAATTCACATTCAATTTTCATTAAAAGATATTGAATGGTTCAAGCTTACCACAATTCATACGAATAAACACAGATACGTTGATTAGCAATGAATTCTGGCACAAACTGGCACAAATTCCCATCTGCTTATCTTCCAGGCTTTTATTTAGCCAAATATAAGCTGGCTTCAACGCACTGATGCTTTATCAAGCTATTTTAAACAAGTGGTCTCGAACTAACGCTCCCAAGTGTGTATATCAGCGAGTCTGACCAATGAGCCCCGTTTCGACAAGTGTTTGAAAAAATGTTACCTTTCCCCGTTTCCCCTAACAACCAAGATAGTATTTATAGCCCGACCAATCGTGGTTAGGCTTTCATTTGTTGCGCTCCAATCAATTTGGAGTTTACATGGTAGGCTATTTATGTAACGTAAGGTTTTTTTCAAACACGTTATAAAAAATTTTATGAGCAGAAATGATTTCATGCTGTCAGGCAGCCTCACTATTTTATTTTGGGTATAATTTATTAATTCCTGGACTATTGGCGTAACGTTTTACATATTATTTGTCAGCAAGCCCTAAGGAACCCAATTTTCCCACTTTAAAAGAGCTACGTGGCTGCGTTCAAAATATGTATTTTCTACCTCCTGTTTCGAAGATATGCTGTCTGGGTACTGTTATGTTTTCAACCGTAAACCCATCTATTGTTATCTTTCCTAATAAGCGTTTTTTATGATTTTAAAACCTAACTCTGGGAAAGGGTAGTGTATTTTATCACTGTCCGTCTGAAAAAAAAAAAGTTAGTGCTTGTAGCCTAACACGCGTGATAGTAGTAATTGTGTATCGCGCGACGCGTGTTTAATGTTCGGCTTTCTGCCTCTCCCTTCTCGCTATCCTTTTGTCCATCTGTTCGTTCGTTTTGGTAACGTAATGTAGAAAAAGACATGAATGGAATTTAAAATTTAGGTCATTACGCAGTCTGCCTCTTAATGTTTTTCCAAGAAATACAGCACACGTTTCATTGAAGAAGGCGGGTAATAATACAGTAAGCTTTTATATCAACGTGAAAGCGTTACAATTTGCAGACGAAGCAGAAAACAAGGGGGATTTCGAGTACATTCTTTGTGACAGCACTGTTATTTTTCCATTGCTCTTTTCTTTATTAATTTTATTTGTTAGGCTTCATATTTACCTAATAATTTATATATGTGGATTAGAATATTTCATGACAGTTAACTCGCTTGTCATCTTGTATTATGTATTATAATGTATTTGAGAGATATTTGATAACTATCAACCCATAAAAGCGGTTTGCTAGTTGGTTGATGATTGTTCAGTTCTATTTTTGCCCATTATTATTGCTAATGGTTCCTACCATGTATCCCCTGTCATTACATGTGTACCTTGATTATGTCCATCAGTCCCTACTTATGTCCCTTGATTATGTCCATCAGTCCCTACTTATGTCCCTTGATTATGTCCATCAGTCCTTACTTAAGTACCTTAACTATGTCCATCAGTCCCTACTTAAGTACCTTGACTATGTCCATCAGTCCCCACCACTTACAATTACTTATGTTAATAGAATTGATTCATCCATCATTCCCATATATTGATTGTTGTATTCCATCCGACACGATTTCTGGTGGGATACATGAACCCCGATATTTTTAGGGATTAGTCATTTTTTTAGGGACTAAAGTGTCTCCCTACGGGATACACTTTGGCGGCCCCCGGGCGTGTGTAACAGGGTAGACTATTAAGTAGCTACAACTGTTAGCCTTATAGTAAAGTATTTTATGAATGACTAGTTAGATAAATAAACCACTAGTCAAGAATCAATGACATCATCAGTCACGACACACATGAACCCATGATGTCATCAAATCTTGTGTGGCCTACATACAAGTCAGACCGGAAAACATTTAGATTAGAGAGAACTTTAAACAATGGTTGGTCATCATCACATAGAAACAATAATTTTAGACTAGAGGATTCGTAGCTAGTTAGGTTAAAGATTATTTCAACAGTCCACTAGCCCCCAAGACCAATCATTAGAAGGTTTCCGGTCTTAACTCCAATGAGAAATACTTCCTCTGGAAAGCCATAGCACCAGACAAGTATAAAGACTGATGCATCTTAGTAACCAGAGAGAGAGAGAGAGAGCTTGAGGCAGTAACTCAATGCTAGAGTCAAATCAACATAGGGCGTTCTTTAGTTTAGGTTTGGAGCAACCAGGCGCTACGACTACTATTGAACGAAAAAGCCCTTGACTCCTACGGTTTGGATAATAATATCCTTCTATGAAATCCTCTACCATCCAGGATGGTTAAGTGAACCAGCACTAACCCCTGCCACGATTATGTGTGTGGTTCATTGAACCTGAAGTAAGTTCGATTTAGTTATAATTGAAGTCTCGAATCGCATTTTCATTTCGTTAGGATTTCCACAGAGATAACAAAACGACTACAGTATATAAGAAATTCCACAAGCCTTTCGTCTTGGAGGCTAAAGCTGGCAGTTTTGCTTTCCCCCACCAGAAATTCTTATCGAACTGCCACATTTTCCTCATGCTGAAACGAAACGAAATAAAGGATATCTTTTTCATATCTACTGGACTTTTCAAGTAACTTGCACTATTGAAGTTTCACTTGACTGTTTGAGTTGCCAATTATATTCAACGCTTCAAGATCAAATTTAGAATCCATCAAGGCACTTATGAGATCTACCAATTACCTGGGTTGTTCCTCCCTTCTGGAATTACTAACTCTGGTGATTAACAAGTATTTACCAGAAGAAACACAATAAGAAAAGTCCTGGGATTATTTCCCTTATATCAAGTAAAATACAGAATTACATCCCTTCCACAAAATCCACTATCACGATCTTCACCCGGTCACATAGATTGACTTTTGGTGCCGTTCCCATCTACTCTCCCGGCTACATCGCCAACATAAACATCTTGAAATCGTTTCATTACAGTACAAACACTAAATTAAAAATATATGAGAGCCTTGTAATTTCTGTAGTTCTGAACGGTGTAGAATGCTGGAGTGTAACAGAAAAGGAAACGTCCACATTGTCCTCTTTCCACACAACCTGCCTAAGGAAAATTCTTCACATTTTCTGGCCAGACTCCTTCACCAACCAAGAACTACTAACTCGGAGCCACCAAGAAGACACGCGCACCATTACAGCGGGTAGACGCTGGAATTAGGTTGGCCACATCCTCAGAAAAGACCCTAACACCAACACCAGACCTTCCATGTTATTGACTCCAGAAGGAAAGCAAAAGCCAATGGCAGTTTGTGCATTATATGCAGCAATAGTTCCTCATATCTTCATACTGACGATAAATAGTACTTCAAACCGAATATCCTTAGATTCAGCACAATCTCTGCTTTATTATGCATAATTATGATTTTATTCCGAGCGTTCTTCATCTGATAAGTTATTCTGCGATAGTTGCTTGTTTGCGTCAAGTTTCGATCTCCAAGAATAAAAATATCGCCACAATAACTTTATGTATGAATATAATCCAGTATTCCATATATTCTATTCACTTGCTGCATTACTGTGTTATGAGTCAAATCAAAGTATTTACTGAGGTATGTTGAATGTCGCTTTGGCCATTCCTATTCTCCTCTTGATTTCTGCTTCACATCTGTCATCTTCTGAGGACCAAGATACGAAAAGCTCTTAACTGGTTCTAGGATTTTCCCATTTATGCTTTAGTGTGGGCTTATCGTCTATTTTGCTAATTATCATAGTTTTTGTTTTCTCTAAGTTATTGTCCAATCCATATTAGTGACTTAAGATGTTTGCTTGCTTCACTAGTTCTTGTAAATCCTGTTCACTTTCAGCTAACAACACTGTATCATCTGCATATCTAAGGTTGTTTATTGACCTTCCATTGATCTCATTGTAGCAGTTTGCCCCCAATAAAGGTTATTGAGTATTCTTATGTCTTTTCCATCAATACCTATGACTTCGAGTCATTCAATTATTTTCTCGTGATGGACTCTGTCAAAAGCCTTCTTATAATCAATGAAGCACATGTGATTATTCAGCTTATACTAAATGTGTGTACATGTAGCGCCTCGTATTATGTGTATGTCGAAACCTCCTATAATCGTGTATTTTATACTCATTCAGTATGTGCTATTTTGCACAGTCCCCTGCATGTGTATGTTATACACCCCGAGATTCATGCGAGTAGATTACAACAAATAAAATATGTGTATGTTACACATTTTTCTGGGCGTTTACAAATTCTATACTTTCTTGTAAGTGTAAGTTACAGAACCCAAAGCTTCCTTTAAAAAATGCATCATCTGGAATTCCAAACCAATTCTGATACGAATAATTGTCTACATGACATTCTGCAAGAGAACGTCTTAACAATTTTTTTTTAAAGTTTTATGGAACCCTTTTGTCATTGTTACCAATTTTTATGACCAACACCAGTACCATTCGTGGAAAAGCTCTACGGAGATGCACATAGCCTCAAACTGACTACTGCTTTCTTTGAAAATATTCAAGTAGACGTCTGAGAGTGTACGAAGAAGAAGAAGAAGAAGAAGTTATCAACCTAATACTAAAACAGCAGACAAAAGCGGTTCACATATTCTATTACAGACTAGTGTAAAAGCTCGTCATAAGACTGGAATTAAATTCAAAAGCAGCAATACCTAACAGCAATTTTACTTATTAAAAAGTATTTTTTTAAAAACCACTGTGCATCACCACAGTACACGAACTAGGTAGCAGCAGTGAGGATCCCAATGTGTGTAAACTGGATCACACATTCTATAAAAATATTTTTGTGCACACCGTCATTTGCGCATTTTTCTTTCTTGAGTGTTACTATTTTCGGGAGAGTATTTATAAGGGAAACAATACAATTAATGTCTAACTTTCAACCAAAGTTGCATCCCTTAGCGTTAGTGACAGAAAAAGCTGGGATTTTATATATATATTTATAATCAGAGTGGATGGATGGTCAGTTATCATTAATCAGTAATATGTCCTATCGTTCACAAATAGTGTATACTTGTTTGAAATATATAAAGAATTACTTTTTACTGATAACTTACCATATACTTTTAATCTACGCGATAGAAGCTCTGGAAAATTTTATTTTCTGCTTGTTAGTGCATTTGGTAACTTATTTTTCCTACATTTGTTTTATTATTTCAAGACGTATCCGAATATTAATTTTTCAAAAACATTGTCATCTCCACCATATCTGATTAAAGTACAATTTATTCAGTTTAAACATACTTAAACACAAGAAAGTTTATAATTAGTTGAACTGTACGTAAAACAAAAGACTCGCTGATTAATTGTTCGAAAAAAAGTGTTTTAACTGGCACATTGCCGTTCACCATCCAACACTTGCCCCTTTAGCTATGTAATACAATCTATATGAGCAGTTCATTGTTTTGTTACTTTAATGAAGTTATTTCTACTGTATTTTACATTGTTTCAGTTATTATATGAAATCGGCTGGATCATTGCCAGTCAAAAAATTGCTAGCTGCTTCTTCTTCTTTGTTCGCCCTCAGACTTCTACATTAATGATTCTAATAAAGGCAGTAAGCTCAAAGTTCCTGACGTCTCCAAACAGTTTTTCGTGGAGAGAGATGGGTTGTTGCCATATGCCACTCCGTTCACTGTTGAAAGTTGGGCAGGACTGGAGCAGATGTTCGGCTTCCATGGCGCTGGTACCACAGGAGCAGAGATTCAGTTGGACCAATCCTGTACTTCTGAAATAGGTGGTGCCTCAACCCTACTGTAACAGAGTGTAGAGGTGACCCAGAGAGCACAGTGGCTCTTGGCTGAACATGCAATCAAAGAGTTAGACAAACAGGTGATTGGCCTGTTGTGTACCAGTACGTAATTGATAGATTCAAATATACCAAGAAAAGGAGCTGCATGCACGGTTTTATCTATCGACAGTATATTTTGACCATCAAAGATTTGAAACCCCACAAAGTTACAACCCCACTGTTAAGATATTTTATATTCATAGAGGGGGTAGTTAAATGTTTGAGACCCTCACTTGCACGTCTAGTATTTTGTAGAGGCACATTTGAGCGCATCTAGGATAATTGTGCGATATATTATTTACGTACGAGAATGCACCAGTATTGAACGGGTCATGTTGCGTGAGGACTTGGGGGGATTTTTGCGATTGATACAAGAAACGTCCTAGAGTTCCATGGAGGATCGCTAGTTTATTTATCCCGAGAAAAAGGGATCTTTCGTGGTTATCTCAAGTATAGTGAGCCACATAAGTATAAGCAGATGTGAAGCATCTTTGCTTTGAAGAAGACGTTCTTGGGCTATATGTCAAGTACCTTTTTTATGTCCAATATTGGTCAGAAATCGGCCCGTTTAATATTTCAACTCCGACATGTGTTCTCTACTGGCCTTTAACTGCAGAGCTTCAGCCTGACCAACCTAGTCGGCTGCTAGTGCGTCCAGTTAACGACAGGAGACACTCGAAAATCAAGTATCCCATCCCATCCCATCACAACTAACATAATTACCGATGTATGTTACGTCGGTCGGTCTCACTCAAAATAGTAACTCGCGCCTGAAAAAAAGTGCGCAACGCACGGTGTTAAACTTGTGCGGCGTGGGTGTTATATAAAACAAATACTTTGGTTTTATTTTTATGTATTTTTTTTTTATATTCTTTCACGAAATTAGTAGCGCTCGACGAAGAAAAAGTGCGTAAAAATGGGTGTACATGAGCTCAATTCACAAAAGTGAATTGTATTTGAACGGTTAGACACATAATGATCAAGATGGAACACTCTGAAAACCATCCACTCACTTTCACACGAAATGTCGTCATCAAAGAACTTTTAAATTGAATCTAAAATAACATAATTTTCGCCGTGTGTACGTTGGTCACAGCTGAGGAATGCAACCGTGTTGAAAAATGGTATTGTTTCCATTATATATACTCTCGTGAAAATAGTTACAATCAACAAAGAAAAGAGTTCAAAAGACGGTGTTTATGAACAGTTTGATTACACCGTATAATGGAAAGAAACCAAAGACATTTTAAGAATGTACTTCTATCTGCTCATCTGGGAACGGAAACAGCACATTATAATTAAAAACCCGTCAAGTTTGACTGGTTATTGCTAGTCTACATATATTTCTACAAGCTAAATGCAAAACACGATCTTCAAATGTCCTCATGTATTTTTGTCGCCGATACGAATGAACGCAGAGCTTCCGCTATACACCAGGATAGCGGTTAGTGAGGTCGACCATCGTCCTTGTTGAACTGATGTCTGCCATGTTCATTATATTTTGAATCGTCGATGTACTTGTTACCTACTACGTTCCAGTTGGATCATGTACTATATGAGAATAAAGTATTATCGTCCATGTTGGATAATGTACTATATGAGAATAAAGTATTATCGTCCATGTTCGCCACGAGTCGTCTACTTACGTTGCATTCTCAAAGGGTTTTTGTCCAGATGTTACTCAGCCTCACTACCATCGTCAAATAACGGCTCACACCATTCGCAGTAATCAGCTATTCAGATAGCTCCGACCTGTCAACCACCAGAGACCAAAGTGAGGCGGTAACACCCACAAATTTACACAGCACAGTTGATCTTAAATAAAAGTGGTTAAAATATGCCACCCAGTTCTCATGCCAAACCTCAAGGTCTGTTCTATTTGTCAACAGGCTTCTTATTAATTCTCCGTCTTTTTTAAATCAGCATCTGGGTCATTCTGGACAGTCATTTCCACAGAATGCTGGTTTGTTGATGCATGGAAATTTATGTTTTCCTGACATAAATGAATTTAAAACGACGTTTTCAACCCTGGGAGGAAAAGAAGACACAATTTTTCAACCGCCTTTTCAACGGCCAAGAAGGATAACTAATTGAACGCTTAAGAAAAAAACGGTTCGCAGTAATCGATGTTCTGCCGCGTGATGTAGCAATTATAGTTTGATTGATTGTATGGCCCCAATAGACGAAATAATTTGTGAACGTTTGTAGGTTTTTATCTTTTTCATCTATCTGTATGTTGTTGTATAATTACATTTTCTTTGCGTGTCTGTTAAATTGAAAGCGTGTCTATGTTTGTATTGTCTGTTTGCGCATGTACGTGAATGTATATATTTTTTAATGTAAGCATCATTTGCGAAAACTTATTGCAATGTCAAAATTTTGTGACATTGGAGCTGGATCGATCTGACAAGTTGCTCTATTTATGTAGTGAACCTCATTTTGCTGTTTTGCTAAATTTTAAACATGACTATGATACAGCAGCATACAAGCCAGGTCAAGGGCAATTTCAAACACAGATAATCATAAATATAGAAAGAATTATTTCTGAACGCGGAAGTTCAGGCGTGATGTGCTGTTAATGACAACAACACTGTAATGCTCGCAGTGTCGTTACCAGGGATCTCCGATAAGACAAGGAAAGAATACGACGATTGTTTATTTAGTCATGTAGGAAAGGGCGACAAATATGCGATTGTGGATGTCCGCTGAAAACCTTTTTCACGTCAAACATTTCGCTACAGAAACCACTGCTGCATGAGTAAGCGAATGATTTCTGCTTTTTAAAACCAATTTACTCAATAAACCCCGTTCAGCTTCAATCGGAGCACTCGTCTTCAACATATCACGACAAGCCTTCATATCATTTGTCAGTTGTTCGTGGTGGTTCGTTGCCTTCTTTAACCCTGTTTCTTCAGTTCTGTTCTTCACGTGTTTATGGTCTACAATTTATTCTCGTTGCTAGAAATTTTAGGACTCTGACTGCATCTCTGTGATATCTGTTACATGTGGTTTAACTCTTTGTTGTTTGGGTTTAAGTAGAATGTAGAATTACAAACGTTCATGCATCATGCTGACAAAACACGAATGGATACGGGTATGGTCATCACAGGACATCACTGGCCGAAGAACACAAGACGCCGGGTAGAGGGTGCACAATATCTTCTTCAACATTTATTTACTTCAGGAAAACATCTTCATGGTCAATGCACATGCAAGGCATACATAGTAGTTAATCTTCCATCTGTCTCGGCTCAGCCATTCAGTCCTGGCCGCTGTACTAGAGGTGCATGCATTACCATGAACACCCAAGTAATGTGGACCAGACGACGTGAATATCACAATCCCTTGATTTATATTTATCAATAAGAGGTGGAACTTCTATATAAGTTCAGGACCATCTTAGAAAACATAGTGGCGGCCTTCGAAGTTACTTATGCCACTTAAATAGATATCTTCCTCCGCAATTCTTGGAGCATGAAAAAACACGTCTTACTAGTGCGACTTGAAGTAACGAAAGGCCACGAATATTAGCCGTTAGAATAAATTAGTGCAAACGCGTTACGTCATTGACAACTGGTGACGTATTAAATATGCACCGTTCAATATAAGTTAAAATCCGTGCAAAAACACGAGTAACCACAAAGAGACATACTTCCTTAAAAGTAATGGCAAAAGCCTATATGTGGCAACAATACAAAACATATCAATATTCGTTCTTTAACAATATCCACTGTCAATGTGTGTCGTATCCAGTGTCAACGTATTCTCCTCACATAGTGTTCTACTGGTATTCGTCTTATTTACATTAATTCCTACAGTACCAATTAAAATCCTTCTATTTTCAGCAAGCTATCATATCATCTGTCCTCTTTTTGGCCTGCAGCGAACTCTGGGTCGTCCTGGAAGTCTGGATCATTGGCCCTTCGTTTCCCATGTCTATCATGGTAGCTGGTTTTCTTCTTTTCTTGCAGACGTTGCCAAACCATCGCAGATGGGACTGTTCCACGCGGGACTGCAGGAGTTGGTTTCAATGCATGACGTATCGTCTTACTGCGGACCCTGTCCCTTCTTGTCACGTGCACCACCTTCCTCAAATACCTAATTTTTGAGGTTTGAAGCTGGCTCTTATGGACTGTAGTCATTGCACATGATTCTCATCCGTAGGTCAAGACTAGGGCATAGGTAGTGCCATACACAGCCATCTTAGTCGTCTTGCGAATTTCTATTATTATTTTTTTGGTGAGGAATTCTATTTAAACGATTAAACTGTGATTAATGAAATTACTTCCAGGCACATATGCTCATAATGTTTGGTTATTCTGATGTCAATTTTGATGATTTTGTTACAATAAGGACGACTGTCACGTATATATGTAAATAGTGCAACAGTGACCCGTCCACCTTTGCTTCCCCATCTAAGGTTTATAATTTTTGCTACGCAAAACCATGCAATTCGCAGACTGAATTATTCACTGTTGAAGCCACGCCTATTTCTTCTGGTTTCATGCGCTGACAAGTTGTTTACCTACGTTCGTACAAGCTAGATAACAATCAGCGAGAGCATGATTCGCTTATCGTAATTATCACGATAATTAATCGGTTCTTTAAAGGGGAGACTACCGACTGGAATTTGCCGCGTAACCGTTTGATGTCCAGCATTTCAGGGGACATAAGCAAATCATGGGCAATAAGATTATTCCCGTACCTTGGAAGTATTTGATCTACTGCAGCGGACGAAATCAAAGAAGGCCTGTTCGCATGACCAGGGTGTTAAAGAAGATTGTAATGTATTTTGTATGTTGACCACACTTAGTTTTATTAGCAGTTCAATATACGCGGCAATGATTCTATCTGTGGCTAACATGATGCATTTTGCACCATTTTTATTATAAGTGAATGCGATATAAGGTTTACGTCATTAGGTGATTATGACGTAATACGTTCTGCACTAATTTATGCAGACCGTTAGTTCGAAGCCTTCTGTTAGAATTATTCGTCCAAGTCAGATGTGTTTTATGATCTCCCGCTTTCGGTAGAGGATTCAAGTACTTTTGTCAAGTGGCATACATATTGTTAGAGGCCGCCACTTTGTTTATGAAGACTCCGGACTTATGGAGAAGTTCCGTGATTTGTAGAAAGTATGTCTACTATATTTTAAGCATCGTCATCTCTAGTCCACATTACTTGGTTGGATGTTAACCGTACGAGGTCATCTCTAGTACAGCGGCTAGATTTGTACAGATGAAATGGACTGACTGAAACGTTCTATGCCTTAACCATAATTTATTGATGCATGTTGCTTATGAATGGAAACCATATCGTCAAATTAAACATGTCGTTTTATGTGGACCCATCCACGAAGATCTTATCAAATTTATATTTGATTGAATGCACTGTCTTGACACCCCTTGACATTCACCTCCGTTATCAGCACGATTATATCATCTGAATATACCAACACATCTCAACTCAAAGAAACCCCAACGTAACACAGGGCTTTGTGATGTCGTTTCGGCATCGGTGAGAAAAAATTCTTTACTTCGGGAGTCAAACTCGTTGATTTCCCCTGATAGGGCCGAAGGCGTGAATTCTCGCAACCTTTAGTGAAATAACACTATCTCTGTATAAATACTTCGTCCTCCCAAAGTCAGTTATCTAGTCGCTAAGACAGTTTGGAAAATCTAGCTCGTTATTCTAGAGCCATTGTGGAAGTATGTTATCGCTTTTCGAGGAGATTGTTCCATTTCTGATTGCGTACTGATCACAAACCAGCCTGCCAGCGGTCTAAAAGCACCAGTAACAATTCTTATTATTTAGTATCGGGTCTTCGATGTTGACCTGTTCGGTCCTCTTGCTTCATCCAGAGAGAGTCCAAAACTATAAACAATAAGAATAATAATAACTGTACATACAAAATACCCAGATTTTGCATTCAATTTTATCAGCCCGCTGTGGCCTAATATATACATATAACATATTTTTCCGACTTCTGACAATTGTGTTTCAAAGTGGATTTATCCAGGGGAATATATTGTTTCATAATCGGCACTCAACCCCAGAGAGAAAAATCGATAGGATATACCCTCATCAGCATTTTTTTAATTAACAGTTTACCAACCAGATGTTTCCTTTAACTATTGGAAGTACTGTCTACTGTCTACTGTGAAGACTAGATCGTGATTTATATTTTGCTACATGAACTATCTGATGTGACATTATCATATCCAATCAGCACCACCAAAGTAGGCGTTCCCCCTTAGGAAAATTAATTATTCGTGGAGGAACTGGGGCTCACTTCGGAGACGCACAACACTGGATTATGATTCATGTACATTGATGTTTACGTTCAAGAGGTTGTTAATCAAGTATTAGGTAAGGTGTGATTGATGTGGCCATTAATGGCAGATGTGAGAGTAAATACGTTCTAGTTACGGAAACTGTATCATCCTTTATTTTCTTTACAATTACTGTTGTTTTATGGGATAGCTTAACTAGGAAGGAGCCGCGGTAGCATAGTGGTTAGTGCACTGGCTTCCTAGCGCAGTGGTCTATGGTTCGATCCCCAGATGAGGTGGGAATTTTTTAGGCCACAAACGGCTCCTGGGTCGACCCAGCCCCAAATGGGTACCAGAGCAACTCTGGGAAGGTTAAGGCGGCCGGCGTGATGCCGACCACATCACCCCTAGTGTGCCGACGGTCAAGATAATATGGGTTTAACACCATATTCCCAATATGCCTCAATGGGCGTGTAACGGGTTCCTTTTCCTTTTAACTAGGAACTTTGTTCTTTTCTTTATTGTCTATCCTATACCCTAGTCTTAATCTTTGACCTTTTGGGTTCTTTACCTCTTGCGAGATCTTTTCTCAACAGAGGGGAGGCACTTATGGGGTTATTTTCATAATTATGTAACCTATGATTTTATTGATTTCTATATGTTTGATGTTGTGAAGAGTTTAAATGATAATAAACTAAAAAAAACCTAACTAATTGTGTTGGTCAGCCCAGCCCATACCCAATCTCCATTTACCATAGTTTTCACGTTTGTGCGTCTTGTTGTCACATAACTGTCTGTGTGTGCGTGAGTGGTTAAACGTATGTGTTACATGTATGTAACTTTACCTACCGTTTATTTCTGTTAGATGTCTGCTCACTTTACAATTCCATTCCTCACTCTGATTGTCTCCGAGCTCTCCGGTTTTTCCTAGACCAGCGCACGCACCCCTCTATCGCTACAGAGACTCTCCTGCGCCTTGCAGAACTTGTCCTTTGACTCAATTCCTTTGAATTCAATGGACAGTTCTTCAACCAAGTCAGTGGAGTTGCCATAGGCACCAAGATCGGTACCAGTTATGCCTGCCTCTTCATGGCCTACCTGAAGTATTAGGTGTGGCAGCAGTATCCTGGACCTTTTCCATTGATGTATCTTAGATACATTGATGATGGCATAAGTCTCACTGATATGCCAGAGGCTGACCTAACTAAGTTCATTAACTTCATTAACAAATTCCACCCTGCGATCCAATTCACCTCTCACATCTCCACTGTCTCTGTTAATTTCCTTGACATTGTTGTCACCATCACTCCCCCCTGTTATATGCTGATTTCTTTGTGGTTGATTGAGTGCGTGCGTGTTGGAACAATCACTCACAACACAGGTACGCACGTAGAAGTCATTTATGGTTATAACGGCAGGTGTACTGTTAACGAATGTTTAATACACCACAACACGCCACGTTAACACAGAATACACAGTTATAGTCAACTACAAGTTATAGCAATACAATAATAAAGTACTTCTCACATCTCAGAATCATGCAGATACTACAATATCCATGACCTCTTTGAAGATACTCCTCAACTCAGCGCTATCCACCTGTACTCACATTAGCGCTATAATATTCTAATCATGGATCCGTAAATATGGCCTCCTCACAGATAGCAAACGGACCACATCATCGCCGTGCTACTGCATAAATATTGTATCCTCCAGATACTCCTCCTGCGCTATAAGATATAATAATGGATCCGTAAATATGGCCTCCTCACAGATAGCAAACGGCTCACATCATCGCCGTGCTACTGCATAAATATTGTATCCTCCAGATACTCCTCCTGCGCTATAAGATATAATAATGGATCCGTAAATATGGCCTCCTCACAGATAGCAAACGGCTCGCATCATCGCCGTGCTACTGCATAAATATGGTATCCTCCAGATACTCCTCACATAATAATAATGGATCCGTTAGCAACCGGACATCCCGCCGTGCTAACATAAATATGGTATCCTCCAGATACTCCTCACATCATAATAATGGATCCGTTAGCAACCGGACATCCCGCCGTGCTAACATAAATATGCACAATACTGCTCACCCAGCAGTCTGCACTAATCTCACCTATCAACATGTCTTCACATAACACAATTATCCTCTCTAAGGAAATAATGGCCTTACACAAATCATGGCCTCTTATATTCAGCACTGTACAGGCTTACTATCGAAAAACACACACTATGGGGCGACCTCTCCAGATCGATGCCCAAAACTCACTGCCCACGGGAATACACATCCTCCCCCTAAAACAGCTACGAGACCCGGCTGTTAAAAAACACCGTTCAGTCTCACTACTTGCACGGGCTAGCCACAAATAGCTAAACACCCGTATCTCAAAACAGTTCGGAGTGAACAAACCTCCACAATTGAACTGACTAGCGTTCACACGCTTTGTAACCTTACTTCTACTATTACAATTTAACATAACATTAAAGACAATCACGTCTTCAAGCAATGACAACCCATAATCTAATCTGCTCACCTAATATTTTCCAGATCACGTCCCCTTCCATTAAAATTACTGGCAACAGTTTGCCACACCGTCCGGGAAAAAATGATTTATTATTTTTTGAAAATTTAAGATCCAAAAATTTAAAGGTTAATGAAATTATATGAAATACGTACAAAAATAAACTCCCAAAAATTTAACTGTCAATGAAGTTATGTCAAATATCTCTTTAATTAATTCCCAAAAATTTAAAAAATTAATGAAGTTCTATCAATTACCTACAAAAATATACCTATGACAAGAGAACATAGCACATCTACAAAAATATCATCAATAAATGTAAGATAATGATTAAATCATCCAACATACTCATACAAGCATACCAAAAAATTAATCTAATACAAAACCAAACTAAGTATACATAGTACAAACTAAACAGAAAATAAACTATCGTAAGGGAAAAGACAAAATATGAAATGGGAATATGATAAGCATCAAATAGAATCATAAGATGACATTGAAGACAACAATTCCATACATGTAAAACAAATAGAACTATAAGAACCAATTACATTATCTAAAGTCATATAATTAATTTAACACTACAAAGAATGAAAGTATAAATAGCGTAACACGAAAAAAGTATACTAGAAGTATGAATTACATCAAAGATGAAACACGGAAGCATAAACAAAATATCAGACAATATTGAAAAGACAACAGAAAAGATGTAAAGAAATGACGAATAGTCAACAAAGAGAGATGACAGTAAAGATGCAAATGTAAAGAAAGTTGGTAACAACACCTAACAATAACTATCTAAATGTAACAACGTATTGTAAAATACAAAAATGCTAAAGTATATTTATATACTAACACAAAAAAGAAAGCTTAAGACAAGCACAGCATAATAAGTAATTTAACTAAGTTATAAAGTTATACATAACTAAAAATAAATTACATCAAATATCACCTAAACAAAAAATTATTAACGATAACACAAGTTTCGCATTGACGCATAGTCAAGCGCTAACTACCAAAAAATACATCCAAACATCAAAACATTTTCAAAGAATTAATGTCACTACATAATAGTAAGCTTAACATACAATCTAGCGCTGGCGCAGAAAAAATAAATATCACAATGTCCAAAACACATTTTTCAAAAAATTACAATACAAAAAATGTTTCTTATCGTTAGGTTAAATAAAAATAGTATATTTTATCTCTAAGTAATATGTAGTTATAATTAATAACTAACAATAAATTAACCGAGTAACATAAAAATAATCTTATCTTTAAACAGACATACATGAAAAACGTGTAAGTTTTTTTTTTTATCTTCTTATTTTAAAAAAAAAATACATCAAAGAAACGTCACATTGGGTAATAAACTGTTAACTACAAACGAAGTTATAAATATATATAAGTGTAATATTATTTATCTTAACTATGTATTATAATCAGATCTCTAAATTCTTTAAATGAACAATAGTATCAGCCGTCGCTGTTAATTCTACCCATTTAATTTAATAGGAAGTTTAAGTTAATTCTAGCTGACAAAAAATCGAATTATTTAAATTATCAAATGTCATAATTTAGAAAAAATGGAAACCAAGTTTCAGAATACGTCCTTAACTTCAACGCAAAATCATTAATAATACATACAAGTTATGTTTAAAATTACCTTTCACTAAACAATTAATTTAAATAATCTGTATATAAATATGTTAACTAAACATGGTATCAAACCCATGATGAAAAACAAAACCAAAATTTTAAGTAGTGAATAAAATACTCAGGACTATCTCTGAAAATGACTATTACATTGTGTCAGTAAATAAGTTTGTGCATAGAAATTATTTAATGCATAATTAAAATACAGTCATATAAGTAACAACCAAAACATTATGGCAATCAAATGTTACAAAGATTACATAATATTCTATTAATCAACATATAAAGTTCTATACTAAGGGATATAATAACATTCATTGTTTGTAAACAGAACAAAAAATAAACAGGACCTTTGGAAAAAAAAAAAAAAATTCCTTCGAGGTCTTGCGAACATCTCATCAACACGCAAGGTGACATCATGACACGGTGGGTTAATGTACTGGCTAGGCTCGCTTGAATGGATAAATGGTACATAGTGATCTATATCTCTCGCAGGTAATGTCAAATTAGAATGGTGATCCCTCGCAAAGTCGCTCGCTGTGAGACAATACAAATGAAAATATCTATTTTAATCCATGGTAAGGTTATGAGGAAACACGGAAAAGTTCACTACACAATTACCCGAACTCCGTGGTGTAAGGTTGTGGCCCTCCTGCGATGTCAACAACTCTCGTCACATAGCAGACAACATAGGGACAACCTGACCTATAATTCACAGCTGTCAGTGCGGTAGGCTGAAAAAAAATTTTACTACCTTCACAAGACCGAGATGATCTCTCAAACCTATCAGCATGACAAGCAAAAGCATTTAAGAACCTATTACCGTTCCCATTACTCTGATTGCTAATAATCTTGCTCTTATATGGAGCACAGTTAACCTGGTTGCGATCTCTATAATTGCTTTTGAGAGCATTGTCATTTGCTCTATTAACACCGTTGTACTGATTTAAATCCCAGTTACAATAGTTATTCTTAATACTTCTTCCCAGATAACAATGTCTATCAAATAGAACTGGCTTTTTAGCAGAAAAATTATTACTTGACTGACGAACTTTCATATAATTACTTCTGCTATAGTTTTCAAAACTTTTAGAATCACAATGTTGAGATCTGTCACATTTTTTCTTGTTTTTTAGGCGAAGAAACGTTACCGTAGGATGAACTCCCTTGGTACTTTATAACCTTAGGGTTATGTCTCCTATCAAAATTATTTTTTTCTTTGCTTGTGGCAATGTGTTTAAAAAATGAGTCACACTGCCTTGACTGGGTATGACTAGAAGGTTTGACAATCTCTTTATTTTTTTGCACAACATTTGTTTCCTTCATGGAACAAGCAGTAGTATGTTTGTTACTTGTAACCAATTTATCAGATCTGTCAATAAATACGCTGTTGGTTTTTAACACACTGACTTGAGATTTAGTACTGTTTCTTTCCTTATCCACAGGACTAATGGCTATTACTGTAGAATTCTCTTTGTTGGACTGTCGCCAAGAAACAATATTATTGGAAATAGCATTGGTATTGCGTTGGAAGTTATATTTCCCACGAAACGACCTATGTCCATCATTCTTGACCGTAGAATCCGCAAAAAGTGTATTAGGCTGGCTTTTTGCTTTAGTGCTCTGATGATAAGAAACTTTCTGTCTATCATCGTCAACACTGACGGAAGACCACATCTTGCTATTCAAGACTACGTCAAGCAGACCATTTATTCTTCTTCTTGCTTCTGCAATCTCAGTGTCTCTAAGTGCAATCTGTTCACTTAATTTCTTGTTTAAACTCTCAGCTTTTAAGACCTTGCAGCTTTCCTCTGCTAGCAAATTTTCAATCTTAATCAATTTGTCTTTCTCCATCATTAATTCTTTCATTCTCTCTTTATCAACCCTCTCAATCTCAATATCATGACTATTCGTAAGCCTATCAACCTTCTCTAGGGATATAGTATCCTTTTCTTTAATTTGGCGACCACAAATCTCATCGTCACTTAATAGATCAATAAGTGTTTCATTACACAACTTCTCATATTTCTTAATCTGAACTTCTAATTTCCCAGAAATCTCCGTCTTCTCTTGAACTTTTTGAGTCAGATTTCTAACTTCGCCATTTTTTTTTCCCAATCTGAGCTTCCATCTCTTTAATTTTGCCTAATGCCGAGTCTAATTTTGCTCGAACACAAGCAAGCTCAGAATTAGATTTACATAAATCACCTGTAAGTTTAGTCACTTTTTTATGTAGCTTATTCACTTCAGTAGTACTTTTTAAGCTACTTTCCCTTTGCTCATGTGTACTCTGTTTTATGTCTCCTATTTGCTTCTCATCCTTTAACTCCTTTTTCTGATCACTATGCATGTCGTCGCGCCATAACGTACGCATAATCTTCAATATGTCATCACGTTTGTTACCAATATGCTTGTCCAAAAACAGACGAAGGTACAAAACTAACAACCTCGCTAGATCCTTAGCCATACTCACATGAGGAATTGACTTAAATCTCTCATCAGCAAACTCTCTTAGAGCTCTTGATGCACAAACCAAAAACCTGTCCATAACATGTGACTCAAGCTCTGGGCCTTCTAATCCCTGATAATCTGTTCCCTCTTGAAACAGATACTCTAATACAGGTCTCATATCCTCTGGATCTGTATCACAATCCATTGTGACTTGTTTACTTAGTCAACCATATATGTCTTAATTAACTTTCCTTATACCAAATCAAGTTTAGATCTCAAATATTGTATCATCAATCCCTGTACATCATCATATTCTATAATTAATCGATATAATTATCGACAACAACAACAATAGTTATTAATAGAATAGGATAGTGCAGATTGAGGCTTGTTGACATGGACAGAAGTGGCAACATCTACACA
Source organism: Oreohelix idahoensis (assembly GCA_024509875.1). Classification (NCBI taxonomy): domain Eukaryota; kingdom Metazoa; phylum Mollusca; class Gastropoda; order Stylommatophora; family Oreohelicidae; genus Oreohelix; species Oreohelix idahoensis. The sequence continues at coordinate 380,300 of JAMPIV010010139.1, read as the reverse complement.
CAACAAAACCACTTAACTGAAGGTCATCCCGTCCCTTTCGCTAACACACTGGATATCACAAAGTTATGGCGATAAAACACTCCACTGCAGAAAGGTAGAAGGACTAAGCTCTCTTGTCTTCAGATCTCTGCCAATGTACAGTATGTCCTCAACAATGCATCAGACGACAGGAACCGATCACAGCAACTCCGCAAGTTGTCATTTGAGGTATAAGTGCAGACGAACTCTCCAAAATACTGCACCTATAGTTGAATCTGCATATGGAAAGACTGGAACAAGCACTGTAACAATTATGGCATCAATGTCGCTATCAGATAACAGCTATTTGATATCGAAACCAACTGATAAAGTTAGTTTAGTTGCTACACACGCCAAGATATGAGGATGGATATGCGCAGTCAGCTGATACCTGTGTACAGTTGAATTAAGCCACGCCCACACAGAGCAAAACATAACACAGTTCAGTGTTCCCACTTGTAATGACTGGTCCAGAATCTGACCTAATTTACTCTTATCACGCGAACGTAATGTGGGTGTTACGACCCGTTGATTTGGTCCACCACTGATAAAACTCAGTCGATGTTTTTATGGTGAAGAAGGTGAGTGTGTTTTGGGACAGTCACTCACAGTAGATACACACAATAGAAGCATGGAAGGGTGTAACGGCTGGTGATAGTTAACGTATGTTTAATACACCACAACACGCCACGTTAACACAGAATACACAGTTATAGTCAACTACAAGTTATAGCAATACAATAATAAAGTACTTCTCACATCTCAGAATCATGCAGATACTACAATATCCATGACCTCTTTAAAGATACTCCTCAACTCAGCGCTATCCACCTGTACTCACATTAGCGCTATAATATTCTAATCATGGATCCGTAAATATGGCCTCCTCACAGATAGCAAACGGACCACATCATCGCCGTGCTACTGCATAAATAGTGTATCCTCCTGATACTCCTCCTGCGCTATAAGATATAATAATGGATCCGTAAATATGGCCTCCTCACAGATAGCAAACGGCTCACATCATCGCCGTGCTACTGCATAAATATTTGTATCCTCCAGATACTCCTCCTGCGCTATAAGATATAATAATGGATCCGTAAATATGGCCTCCTCACAGATAGCAAACGGCTCGCATCATCGCCGTGCTACTGCATAAATATGGTATCCTCCAGATACTCCTCACATAATAATAATAATGGATCCGTTAGCAACCGGACATCCCGCCGTGCTAACATAAATATGGTATCCTCCAGATACTCCTCACATCATAATAATGGATCCGTTAGCAACCGGACATCCCGCCGTGCTAACATAAATATGCACAATACTGCTCACCCAGCAGTCTGCACTAATCTCACCTATCAACATGTCTTCACAATTATCCTCTCTCAGGAAATAATGGCCTTACACAAATCATGGCCTCTTATATTCAGCACTGTACAGGCTTACTATCGAAAAACACACACTATGGGGCGACCTCTCCAGATCGATGCCCAAAACTCACTGCCCACGGGAATACACATCCTCCCCCTAAAACAGCTACGAGACCCGGCTGTTAAAAAACACCGTTCAGTCTCACTACTTGCACGGGCTAGCCACAAATAGCTAAACACCCGTATCTCAAAACAGTTCGGAGTGAACAAACCTCCACAATTGAACTGACTAGCGTTCACACGCTTTGTAACCTTACTTCTACTATTACAATTTAACATAACATTAAAGACAATCACGTCTTCAAGCAATGACAACCCATAATCTAATCTGCTCACCTACTATTTGCCGGATCACGTCCCCTTCAATTAAAATTACTGGTAACGTTTTGCCCCACCGTCGGGGAAAAAATGATTTATTATTTTTTAGAAATTTTAAGATCCAAAAAAATTTAAAGGTTAATGAAATTATATGAAATACGTACAAAAATAAACTCCCAAAAATTTAACGGTCAATGAAGTTATGTCAAATATCTCTTTAATTAATTCCCAAAAATTTAAAAAATTAATGAAGTTCTATCAATTACCTACAAAAATATACCTATGACAAGAGAACATAGCACATCTACAAAAATATCATCAATAAATGTAAGATAATGATTAAATCATCCAACATACTCATACAAGCATACCAAAAAATTAATCTAATACAAAACCAAACTAAGTATACATAGTACAAACTAAACAGAAAATAAACTATCGTAAGGGAAAAGACAAAATATGAAATGGGAATATGATAAGCATCAAATAGAATCATAAGATGACATTGAAGACAACAATTCCATACATGTAAAACAAATAGAACTATAAGAACCAATTACATTATCTAAAGTCATATAATTAATTTAACACTACAAAGAATGAAAGTATAAATAGCGTAACACGAAAAAAGTATACTAGAAGTATGAATTACATCAAAGATGAAACACGGAAGCATAAACAAAATATCAGACAATATTGAAAAGACAACAGAAAAGATGTAAAGAAATGACGAATAGTCAACAAAGAGAGATGACAGTAAAGATGCAAATGTAAAGAAAGTTGGTAACAACACCTAACAATAACTATCTAAATGTAACAACGTATTGTAAAATACAAAAATGCTAAAGTATATTTATATACTAACACAAAAAAGAAAGCTTAAGACAAGCACAGCATAATAAGTAATTTAACTAAGTTATAAAGTTATACATAACTAAAAATAAATTACATCAAATATCACCTAAACAAAAAATTATTAACGATAACACAAGTTTCGCATTGACGCATAGTCAAGCGCTAACTACCAAAAAATACATCCAAACATCAAAACATTTTCAAAGAATTAATGTCACTACATAATAGTAAGCTTAACATACAATCTAGCGCTGGCGCAGAAAAAATAAATATCACAATGTCCAAAACACATTTTTCAAAAAATTACAATACAAAAAATGTTTCTTATCGTTAGGTTAAATAAAAATAGTATATTTTATCTCTAAGTAATATGTAGTTATAATTAATAACTAACAATAAATTAACCGAGTAACATAAAAATAATCTTATCTTTAAACAGACATACATGAAAAACGTGTAAGTTTTTTTTTTATCTTCTTATTTTAAAAAAAAAAATACATCAAAGAAACGTCACATTGGGTAATAAACTGTTAACTACAAACGAAGTTATAAATATATATAAGTGTAATATTATTTATCTTAACTATGTATTATAATCAGATCTCTAAATTCTTTAAATGAACAATAGTATCAGCCGTCGCTGTTAATTCTACCCATTTAATTTAATAGGAAGTTTAAGTTAATTCTAGCTGACAAAAAATCGAATTATTTAAATTATCAAATGTCATAATTTAGAAAAAATGGAAACCAAGTTTCAGAATACGTCCTTAACTTCAACGCAAAATCATTAATAATACATACAAGTTATGTTTAAAATTACCTTTCACTAAACAATTAATTTAAATAATCTGTATATAAATATGTTAACTAAACATGGTATCAAACCCATGATGAAAAACAAAACCAAAATTTTAAGTAGTGAATAAAATACTCAGGACTATCTCTGAAAATGACTATTACATTGTGTCAGTAAATAAGTTTGTGCATAGAAATTATTTAATGCATAATTAAAATACAGTCATATAAGTAACAACCAAAACATTATGGCAATCAAATGTTACAAAGATTACATAATATTCTATTAATCAACATATAAAGTTCTATACTAAGGGATATAATAACATTCATTGTTTGTAAACAGAACAAAAAATAAACAGGACCTTTGGAAAAAAAAAAAAAATTCCTTCGAGGTCTTGCGAACATCTCATCAACACGCAAGGTGACATCATGACACGGTGGGTTAATGTACTGGCTAGGCTCGCTTGAATGGATAAATGGTACATAGTGATCTATATCTCTCGCAGGTAATGTCAAATTAGAATGGTGATCCCTCGCAAAGTCGCTCGCTGTGAGACAATACAAATGAAAATATCTATTTTAATCCATGGTAAGGTTATGAGGAAACACGGAAAAGTTCACTACACAATTACCCGAACTCCGTGGTGTAAGGTTGTGGCCCTCCTGCGATGTCAACAACTCTCGTCACATAGCAGACAACATAGGGACAACCTGACCTATAATTCACAGCTGTCAGTGCGGTAGGCTGAAAAAAAATTTTACTACCTTCACAAGACCGAGATGATCTCTCAAACCTATCAGCATGACAAGCAAAAGCATTTAAGAACCTATTACCGTTCCCATTACTCTGATTGCTAATAATCTTGCTCTTATATGGAGCACAGTTAACCTGGTTGCGATCTCTATAATTGCTTTTGAGAGCATTGTCATTTGCTCTATTAACACCGTTGTACTGATTTAAATCCCAGTTACAATAGTTATTCTTAATACTTCTTCCCAGATAACAATGTCTATCAAATAGAACTGGCTTTTTAGCAGAAAAATTATTACTTGACTGACGAACTTTCATATAATTACTTCTGCTATAGTTTTCAAAACTTTTAGAATCACAATGTTGAGATCTGTCACATTTTTTCTTGTTTTTAGGCGAAGAAACGTTACCGTAGGATGAACTCCCTTGGTACTTTATAACCTTAGGGTTATGTCTCCTATCAAAATTATTTTTTTCTTTGCTTGTGGCAATGTGTTTAAAAAATGAGTCACACTGCCTTGACTGGGTATGACTAGAAGGTTTGACAATCTCTTTATTTTTTTTGCACAACATTTGTTTCCTTCATGGAACAAGCAGTAGTATGTTTGTTACTTGTAACCAATTTATCAGATCTGTCAATAAATACGCTGTTGGTTTTTAACACACTGACTTGAGATTTAGTACTGTTTCTTTCCTTATCCACAGGACTAATGGCTATTACTGTAGAATTCTCTTTGTTGGACTGTCGCCAAGAAACAATATTATTGGAAATAGCATTGGTATTGCGTTGGAAGTTATATTTCCCACGAAACGACCTATGTCCATCATTCTTGACCGTAGAATCCGCAAAAAGTGTATTAGGCTGGCTTTTTGCTTTAGTGCTCTGATGATAAGAAACTTTCTGTCTATCATCGTCAACACTGACGGAAGACCACATCTTGCTATTCAAGACTACGTCAAGCAGACCATTTATTCTTCTTCTTGCTTCTGCAATCTCAGTGTCTCTAAGTGCAATCTGTTCACTTAATTTCTTGTTTAAACTCTCAGCTTTTAAGACCTTGCAGCTTTCCTCTGCTAGCAAATTTTCAATCTTAATCAATTTGTCTTTCTCCATCATTAATTCTTTCATTCTCTCTTTATCAACCCTCTCAATCTCAATATCATGACTATTCGTAAGCCTATCAACCTTCTCTAGGGATATAGTATCCTTTTCTTTAATTTGGCGACCACAAATCTCATCGTCACTTAATAGATCAATAAGTGTTTCATTACACAACTTCTCATATTTCTTAATCTGAACTTCTAATTTCCCAGAAATCTCCGTCTTCTCTTGAACTTTTTGAGTCAGATTTCTAACTTCGCCATTTTTTTTCCCAATCTGAGCTTCCATCTCTTTAATTTTGCCTAATGCCGAGTCTAATTTTGCTCGAACACAAGCAAGCTCAGAATTAGATTTACATAAATCACCTGTAAGTTTAGTCACTTTTTTATGTAGCTTATTCACTTCAGTAGTACTTTTTAAGCTACTTTCCCTTTGCTCATGTGTACTCTGTTTTATGTCTCCTATTTGCTTCTCATCCTTTAACTCCTTTTTCTGATCACTATGCATGTCGTCGCGCCATAACGTACGCATAATCTTCAATATGTCATCACGTTTGTTACCAATATGCTTGTCCAAAAACAGACGAAGGTACAAAACTAACAACCTCGCTAGATCCTTAGCCATACTCACATGAGGAATTGACTTAAATCTCTCATCAGCAAACTCTCTTAGAGCTCTTGATGCACAAACCAAAAACCTGTCCATAACATGTGACTCAAGCTCTGGGCCTTCTAATCCCTGATAATCTGTTCCCTCTTGAAACAGATACTCTAATACAGGTCTCATATCCTCTGGATCTGTATCACAATCCATTGTGACTTGTTTACTTAGTCAACCATATATGTCTTAATTAACTTTCCTTATACCAAATCAAGTTTAGATCTCAAATATTGTATCATCAATCCCTGTACATCATCATATTCTATAATTAATCGATATAATTATCGACAACAACAACAATAGTTATTAATAGAATAGGATAGTGCAGATTGAGGCTTGTTGACATGGACAGAAGTGGCAACATCTACACACAACAAAACCACTTAACTGAAGGTCATCCCGTCCCTTTCGCTAACACACTGGATATCACAAAGTTATGGCGATAAAACACTCCACTGCAGAAAGGTAGAAGGACTAAGCTCTCTTGTCTTCAGATCTCTGCCAATGTACAGTATGTCCTCAACAATGCATCAGACGACAGGAACCGATCACAGCAACTCCGCAAGTTGTCATTTGAGGTATAAGTGCAGACGAACTCTCCAAAATACTGCACCTATAGTTGAATCTGCATATGGAAAGACTGGAACAAGCACTGTAACAATTATGGCATCAATGTCGCTATCAGATAACAGCTATTTGATATCGAAACCAACTGATAAAGTTAGTTTAGTTGCTACACACGCCAAGATATGAGGATGGATATGCGCAGTCAGCTGATACCTGTGTACAGTTGAATTAAGCCACGCCCACACAGAGCAAAACATAACACAGTTCAGTGTTCCCACTTGTAATGACTGGTCCAGAATCTGACCTAATTTACTCTTATCACGCGAACGTAATGTGGGTGTTACGACCCGTTGATTTGGTCCACCACTGATAAAACTCAGTCGATGTTTTTATGGTGAAGAAGGTGAGTGTGTTTTGGGACAGTCACTCACAGTAGATACACACAATAGAAGCATGGAAGGGTGTAACGGCTGGTGATAGTTAACGTATGTTTAATACACCACAACACGCCACGTTAACACAGAATACACAGTTATAGTCAACTACAAGTTATAGCAATACAATAATAAAGTACTTCTCACATCTCAGAATCATGCAGATACTACAATATCCATGACCTCTTTAAAGATACTCCTCAACTCAGCGCTATCCACCTGTACTCACATTAGCGCTATAATATTCTAATCATGGATCCGTAAATATGGCCTCCTCACAGATAGCAAACGGACCACATCATCGCCGTGCTACTGCATAAATAGTGTATCCTCCTGATACTCCTCCTGCGCTATAAGATATAATAATGGATCCGTAAATATGGCCTCCTCACAGATAGCAAACGGCTCACATCATCGCCGTGCTACTGCATAAATATTGTATCCTCCAGATACTCCTCCTGCGCTATAAGATATAATAATGGATCCGTAAATATGGCCTCCTCACAGATAGCAAACGGCTCGCATCATCGCCGTGCTACTGCATAAATATGGTATCCTCCAGATACTCCTCACATAATAATAATGGATCCGTTAGCAACCGGACATCCCGCCGTGCTAACATAAATATGGTATCCTCCAGATACTCCTCACATCATAATAATGGATCCGTTAGCAACCGGACATCCCGCCGTGCTAACATAAATATGCACAATACTGCTCACCCAGCAGTCTGCACTAATCTCACCTATCAACATGTCTTCACATAACACAATTATCCTCTCTAAGGAAATAATGGCCTTACACAAATCATGGCCTCTTATATTCAGCACTGTACAGGCTTACTATCGAAAAACACACACTATGGGGCGACCTCTCCAGATCGATGCCCAAAACTCACTGCCCACGGGAATACACATCCTCCCCCTAAAACAGCTACGAGACCCGGCTGTTAAAAAACACCGTTCAGTCTCACTACTTGCACGGGCTAGCCACAAATAGCTAAACACCCGTATCTCAAAACAGTTCGGAGTGAACAAACCTCCACAATTGAACTGACTAGCGTTCACACGCTTTGTAACCTTACTTCTACTATTACAATTTAACATAACATTAAAGACAATCACGTCTTCAAGCAATGACAACCCATAATCTAATCTGCTCACCTAATATTTTCCAGATCACGTCCCCTTCCATTAAAATTACTGGCAACAGTTTGCCACACCGTCCGGGAAAAAATGATTTATTATTTTTTGAAAATTTAAGATCCAAAAATTTAAAGGTTAATGAAATTATATGAAATACGTACAAAAATAAACTCCCAAAAATTTAACTGTCAATGAAGTTATGTCAAATATCTCTTTAATTAATTCCCAAAAATTTAAAAAATTAATGAAGTTCTATCAATTACCTACAAAAATATACCTATGACAAGAGAACATAGCACATCTACAAAAATATCATCAATAAATGTAAGATAATGATTAAATCATCCAACATACTCATACAAGCATACCAAAAAATTAATCTAATACAAAACCAAACTAAGTATACATAGTACAAACTAAACAGAAAATAAACTATCGTAAGGGAAAAGACAAAATATGAAATGGGAATATGATAAGCATCAAATAGAATCATAAGATGACATTGAAGACAACAATTCCATACATGTAAAACAAATAGAACTATAAGAACCAATTACATTATCTAAAGTCATATAATTAATTTAACACTACAAAGAATGAAAGTATAAATAGCGTAACACGAAAAAAAGTATACTAGAAGTATGAATTACATCAAAGATGAAACACGGAAGCATAAACAAAATATCAGACAATATTGAAAAGACAACAGAAAAGATGTAAAGAAATGACGAATAGTCAACAAAGAGAGATGACAGTAAAGATGCAAATGTAAAGAAAGTTGGTAACAACACCTAACAATAACTATCTAAATGTAACAACGTATTGTAAAATACAAAAATGCTAAAGTATATTTATATACTAACACAAAAAAGAAAGCTTAAGACAAGCACAGCATAATAAGTAATTTAACTAAGTTATAAAGTTATACATAACTAAAAATAAATTACATCAAATATCACCTAAACAAAAAATTATTAACGATAACACAAGTTTCGCATTGACGCATAGTCAAGCGCTAACTACCAAAAAATACATCCAAACATCAAAACATTTTCAAAGAATTAATGTCACTACATAATAGTAAGCTTAACATACAATCTAGCGCTGGCGCAGAAAAAATAAATATCACAATGTCCAAAACACATTTTTCAAAAAATTACAATACAAAAAATGTTTCTTATCGTTAGGTTAAATAAAAATAGTATATTTTATCTCTAAGTAATATGTAGTTATAATTAATAACTAACAATAAATTAACCGAGTAACATAAAAATAATCTTATCTTTAAACAGACATACATGAAAAACGTGTAAGTTTTTTTTTTATCTTCTTATTTTAAAAAAAAAATACATCAAAGAAACGTCACATTGGGTAATAAACTGTTAACTACAAACGAAGTTATAAATATATATAAGTGTAATATTATTTATCTTAACTATGTATTATAATCAGATCTCTAAATTCTTTAAATGAACAATAGTATCAGCCGTCGCTGTTAATTCTACCCATTTAATTTAATAGGAAGTTTAAGTTAATTCTAGCTGACAAAAAATCGAATTATTTAAATTATCAAATGTCATAATTTAGAAAAAATGGAAACCAAGTTTCAGAATACGTCCTTAACTTCAACGCAAAATCATTAATAATACATACAAGTTATGTTTAAAATTACCTTTCACTAAACAATTAATTTAAATAATCTGTATATAAATATGTTAACTAAACATGGTATCAAACCCATGATGAAAAACAAAACCAAAATTTTAAGTAGTGAATAAAATACTCAGGACTATCTCTGAAAATGACTATTACATTGTGTCAGTAAATAAGTTTGTGCATAGAAATTATTTAATGCATAATTAAAATACAGTCATATAAGTAACAACCAAAACATTATGGCAATCAAATGTTACAAAGATTACATAATATTCTATTAATCAACATATAAAGTTCTATACTAAGGGATATAATAACATTCATTGTTTGTAAACAGAACAAAAAATAAACAGGACCTTTGGAAAAAAAAAAAAAAAATTCCTTCGAGGTCTTGCGAACATCTCATCAACACGCAAGGTGACATCATGACACGGTGGGTTAATGTACTGGCTAGGCTCGCTTGAATGGATAAATGGTACATAGTGATCTATATCTCTCGCAGGTAATGTCAAATTAGAATGGTGATCCCTCGCAAAGTCGCTCGCTGTGAGACAATACAAATGAAAATATCTATTTTAATCCATGGTAAGGTTATGAGGAAACACGGAAAAGTTCACTACACAATTACCCGAACTCCGTGGTGTAAGGTTGTGGCCCTCCTGCGATGTCAACAACTCTCGTCACATAGCAGACAACATAGGGACAACCTGACCTATAATTCACAGCTGTCAGTGCGGTAGGCTGAAAAAAAATTTTACTACCTTCACAAGACCGAGATGATCTCTCAAACCTATCAGCATGACAAGCAAAAGCATTTAAGAACCTATTACCGTTCCCATTACTCTGATTGCTAATAATCTTGCTCTTATATGGAGCACAGTTAACCTGGTTGCGATCTCTATAATTGCTTTTGAGAGCATTGTCATTTGCTCTATTAACACCGTTGTACTGATTTAAATCCCAGTTACAATAGTTATTCTTAATACTTCTTCCCAGATAACAATGTCTATCAAATAGAACTGGCTTTTTAGCAGAAAAATTATTACTTGACTGACGAACTTTCATATAATTACTTCTGCTATAGTTTTCAAAACTTTTAGAATCACAATGTTGAGATCTGTCACATTTTTTCTTGTTTTTAGGCGAAGAAACGTTACCGTAGGATGAACTCCCTTGGTACTTTATAACCTTAGGGTTATGTCTCCTATCAAAATTATTTTTTTCTTTGCTTGTGGCAATGTGTTTAAAAAATGAGTCACACTGCCTTGACTGGGTATGACTAGAAGGTTTGACAATCTCTTTATTTTTTTGCACAACATTTGTTTCCTTCATGGAACAAGCAGTAGTATGTTTGTTACTTGTAACCAATTTATCAGATCTGTCAATAAATACGCTGTTGGTTTTTAACACACTGACTTGAGATTTAGTACTGTTTCTTTCCTTATCCACAGGACTAATGGCTATTACTGTAGAATTCTCTTTGTTGGACTGTCGCCAAGAAACAATATTATTGGAAATAGCATTGGTATTGCGTTGGAAGTTATATTTCCCACGAAACGACCTATGTCCATCATTCTTGACCGTAGAATCCGCAAAAAGTGTATTAGGCTGGCTTTTTGCTTTAGTGCTCTGATGATAAGAAACTTTCTGTCTATCATCGTCAACACTGACGGAAGACCACATCTTGCTATTCAAGACTACGTCAAGCAGACCATTTATTCTTCTTCTTGCTTCTGCAATCTCAGTGTCTCTAAGTGCAATCTGTTCACTTAATTTCTTGTTTAAACTCTCAGCTTTTAAGACCTTGCAGCTTTCCTCTGCTAGCAAATTTTCAATCTTAATCAATTTGTCTTTCTCCATCATTAATTCTTTCATTCTCTCTTTATCAACCCTCTCAATCTCAATATCATGACTATTCGTAAGCCTATCAACCTTCTCTAGGGATATAGTATCCTTTTCTTTAATTTGGCGACCACAAATCTCATCGTCACTTAATAGATCAATAAGTGTTTCATTACACAACTTCTCATATTTCTTAATCTGAACTTCTAATTTCCCAGAAATCTCCGTCTTCTCTTGAACTTTTTGAGTCAGATTTCTAACTTCGCCATTTTTTTTCCCAATCTGAGCTTCCATCTCTTTAATTTTGCCTAATGCCGAGTCTAATTTTGCTCGAACACAAGCAAGCTCAGAATTAGATTTACATAAATCACCTGTAAGTTTAGTCACTTTTTTATGTAGCTTATTCACTTCAGTAGTACTTTTTAAGCTACTTTCCCTTTGCTCATGTGTACTCTGTTTTATGTCTCCTATTTGCTTCTCATCCTTTAACTCCTTTTTCTGATCACTATGCATGTCGTCGCGCCATAACGTACGCATAATCTTCAATATGTCATCACGTTTGTTACCAATATGCTTGTCCAAAAACAGACGAAGGTACAAAACTAACAACCTCGCTAGATCCTTAGCCATACTCACATGAGGAATTGACTTAAATCTCTCATCAGCAAACTCTCTTAGAGCTCTTGATGCACAAACCAAAAACCTGTCCATAACATGTGACTCAAGCTCTGGGCCTTCTAATCCCTGATAATCTGTTCCCTCTTGAAACAGATACTCTAATACAGGTCTCATATCCTCTGGATCTGTATCACAATCCATTGTGACTTGTTTACTTAGTCAACCATATATGTCTTAATTAACTTTCCTTATACCAAATCAAGTTTAGATCTCAAATATTGTATCATCAATCCCTGTACATCATCATATTCTATAATTAATCGATATAATTATCGACAACAACAACAATAGTTATTAATAGAATAGGATAGTGCAGATTGAGGCTTGTTGACATGGACAGAAGTGGCAACATCTACACACAACAAAACCACTTAACTGAAGGTCATCCCGTCCCTTTCGCTAACACACTGGATATCACAAAGTTATGGCGATAAAACACTCCACTGCAGAAAGGTAGAAGGACTAAGCTCTCTTGTCTTCAGATCTCTGCCAATGTACAGTATGTCCTCAACAATGCATCAGACGACAGGAACCGATCACAGCAACTCCGCAAGTTGTCATTTGAGGTATAAGTGCAGACGAACTCTCCAAAATACTGCACCTATAGTTGAATCTGCATATGGAAAGACTGGAACAAGCACTGTAACAATTATGGCATCAATGTCGCTATCAGATAACAGCTATTTGATATCGAAACCAACTGATAAAGTTAGTTTAGTTGCTACACACGCCAAGATATGAGGATGGATATGCGCAGTCAGCTGATACCTGTGTACAGTTGAATTAAGCCACGCCCACACAGAGCAAAACATAACACAGTTCAGTGTTCCCACTTGTAATGACTGGTCCAGAATCTGACCTAATTTACTCTTATCACGCGAACGTAATGTGGGTGTTACGACCCGTTGATTTGGTCCACCACTGATAAAACTCAGTCGATGTTTTTATGGTGAAGAAGGTGAGTGTGTTTTGGGACAGTCACTCACAGTAGATACACACAATAGAAGCATGGAAGGGTGTAACGGCTGGTGATAGTTAACGTATGTTTAATACACCACAACACGCCACGTTAACACAGAATACACAGTTATAGTCAACTACAAGTTATAGCAATACAATAATAAAGTACTTCTCACATCTCAGAATCATGCAGATACTACAATATCCATGACCTCTTTAAAGATACTCCTCAACTCAGCGCTATCCACCTGTACTCACATTAGCGCTATAATATTCTAATCATGGATCCGTAAATATGGCCTCCTCACAGATAGCAAACGGACCACATCATCGCCGTGCTACTGCATAAATAGTGTATCCTCCTGATACTCCTCCTGCGCTATAAGATATAATAATGGATCCGTAAATATGGCCTCCTCACAGATAGCAAACGGCTCACATCATCGCCGTGCTACTGCATAAATATTGTATCCTCCAGATACTCCTCCTGCGCTATAAGATATAATAATGGATCCGTAAATATGGCCTCCTCACAGATAGCAAACGGCTCGCATCATCGCCGTGCTACTGCATAAATATGGTATCCTCCAGATACTCCTCACATAATAATAATGGATCCGTTAGCAACCGGACATCCCGCCGTGCTAACATAAATATGGTATCCTCCAGATACTCCTCACATCATAATAATGGATCCGTTAGCAACCGGACATCCCGCCGTGCTAACATAAATATGCACAATACTGCTCACCCAGCAGTCTGCACTAATCTCACCTATCAACATGTCTTCACATAACACAATTATCCTCTCTAAGGAAATAATGGCCTTACACAAATCATGGCCTCTTATATTCAGCACTGTACAGGCTTACTATCGAAAAACACACACTATGGGGCGACCTCTCCAGATCGATGCCCAAAACTCACTGCCCACGGGAATACACATCCTCCCCCTAAAACAGCTACGAGACCCGGCTGTTAAAAAACACCGTTCAGTCTCACTACTTGCACGGGCTAGCCACAAATAGCTAAACACCCGTATCTCAAAACAGTTCGGAGTGAACAAACCTCCACAATTGAACTGACTAGCGTTCACACGCTTTGTAACCTTACTTCTACTATTACAATTTAACATAACATTAAAGACAATCACGTCTTCAAGCAATGACAACCCATAATCTAATCTGCTCACCTAATATTTTCCAGATCACGTCCCCTTCCATTAAAATTACTGGCAACCCCCCCCCCCCCCCCACCCCGCTCTCACCTTACCACTTCGGTGTACTACAAACCCACCGACGCACACAGTTACCTCCTTTATACTTCCTCTCATCCTCCGGCTTGTCGTGACTCCTTGCCTTTCTCCCAACTTCTCCGCCTCCGTCGGTTATGCCAAGATGATGACAACTTTCTATGCCATGCAAAGAAATGTTGGACTTCTTCCGTCGCAGACAATATCCAGAAGATGTTCTTTCCTCTGCCTTAGAGCGTTTTCTCCCTATCTCACGTCTATAGGCCCTCAAACCCAGCCACAAAACCTCCTCTGATAGAGTCAAGTTAATAATGACCTATCACCCTCACAGCACTGCTGTAAAACGGATCCTGTATCGTCACCTACCTCTCCTCCAAGCTGACCCAGTGGCGCGTGAAGTGTTTAGTGAGCCACCCTTGCTGGTATATAGACGGGATAAAAATTTGAGGGACCTACTAGTCCACAACCGTTTGAAAACCGTCAACGATGGCCACTTTGGGACCAAGCCATGTAACCGAACACGATGTAAGACATGTCAGTATGTAATCGAAACACGTTCAGTCTCGTTCCCTAATGCCAAGTTCACCATCGCCCATGGCTTCACATGTGAGTCACGTAACGTCATTTATGCTATTATATGCAAATGTTGCAACATTACTTACATCGGCCAAACGGGCACACGACTGGGCGACCGATTCTGCAGACACCTCTACGACATCTCTCAGTTGAAATCCACACCTGTGGCCATCCACTTCAATGGCCCTGACCACCAAAGGTGCCACTGACATCCAGGTGACAGCCATCAGATCCTGTTCCTCGGACGCCAACAGTCGGTTTCGCCAGGAACAACACTTCATCCATCTTATGGGTTGCCTTAAACCGCACGGTTTGAATACCTAACATTCTTTTGTCTGAGGCGTCCTTTTCTATCTAGTCCCAGCTGTATTGTGACTTTCTACCTTGTAGCGATCACCCATTTTTTTCCATCGCTTTTCCCTTTATATATTTTAATATTTTAAATATTTTATTTATTTATTTATCTTTTACTTTTTATTATTATTATTAATTTTTTTATTTTTTATTTTTATTATATATATATATATATATATATATATATATATATATATATATATATATATATATATATATATATATATATATATAATAAATTTTTATTTTTTTATTCATTATATTATTTATTTATTTATTATTTATTTATTTTATTTATTTTTTTATATGTTTTTTTTCTCACTCTGTTTTCCAGTCCTTGTTTTGATTATTTCTTATTTTTTTTGTTTTTAATGTACTATCGACTTTCGCTTTCCGGTTTAGTAGCAGCCATCTTGCTGCATGTGACTGGACATAAGGGAGTATTTTTTTCTCTTATTTTTATAGTTTCATGTTCTCTACTTAATTCTCATTTTCTTTCCCTTCTGTCTCTTGTTTGTCTGTCCCTGACGAAAGCCTTGTGGCCGCAACGTAGGTTTTTCTTGTCCTTTCTCCTTGTAAGACGTATTACTATTTGTGTGTGTTTTTTTTCCCATTCAACCGTTTTACATGTATGGAGAGTAGAATTGTCTGCTAACAAAGTACAGTCGTAAAGATAGGCTGGACTAGAGTACCTTCTCAATCCAGCGACAGATTCTACCCTTAAACTATTCACTCGTGAAATCTATTTCGCATACCTTATTTCTCTCTTATTTACCACCTTTTTCTGTTCTATTTAGACGGGACCAAATCTATCTGTAATACCTATCTAAATTAACGACAACGACAAGGCAAAGTTAAAGTTCTGAATCATTTAACGATACGTGACAATACAAAGAAACATTGCTAGATTAATATGAAAACAATCATTGCGTTAAATTAAATATTGTATACTGTCTTGAAGATAGCGATGAAACGAACATGTTCACAGCCCTACAACGGGAGATAACTTGATCAACAGGAATCTCCCACAGATGAGTGTTACATCCCCTGTAATCCGTAACGCTCCAGAAATATACTTACAATAATGAAAACTTTATAAGAAAGAATGGCTTACTGTTCCCTTTGAGCATGTCGTACGTGGCCACTAACATAAGGTCGTGCGTGTGGCTCCAGTTTTTTATACAGTGTATCAATGGCGTGCTTTGGTGCGGCGCATGCACATCTTTTGGCAATTCCTGAATCACAGAAGGCATTACGAAGTACAGTCCACTGCTTTGAAACTACTGTGTTGTTTCAGTTTGAGAATTAGAAGCGAAATGGTTTTCTGTATCTGTAACGTTATTCTGTTGCATCTTTGCACACATGACATTCTGTTTCTCATTCTTGCCGACTATTGTCAAAACAAGGACATTTTTTTTTCAGTTCATCTACGCATACACTGTTATTTTGGTCCTTAGCCTAGGTTTGTGTAATAAGTATTCAATGTCATTAATTAATGTTCAATTACTGTTTAATTGACCTTAGTAATTTTAGGGCCCAATTTAGGCCATTCTGGTGGATCCTCGGAACTTATGATTAGTTATGTTGTAACGTGTCTTATGCCAGCATGTGGCAAATATAAAATTTTTTTTTATTTTTTGGAACAATGTTATTTCATGTATTTTTTGTGATACCTAATTTGAAATAATCTTCTTTCCTTAAAGTTTTATTTGTTAAAAGCTGGGGGTGGGAACCTGAGTCCCGACCCCTTTGTAAGAGCGAGGCCCAAAGGGCCAAATAGGTTAAATCGGCCTAAGGCCAGCCGTGACCCTGTTATTATTCAAAATGGTTTTTTTCATAACAGGTTGCAAGAAACAAGCAGAGCGATAATTACAAAACCTGAGATAATATCCCATCCCAACTAACATAGTTACCGATGTATGTTACGTCGGTCGGTCTCACTCAAAATAGTAACTGCCCCCCCCCCTCCCCCCCCCCCCCAAAAAAAAAAATATTAAAAAAAAAAAGTGCGCAACGCACGGTGTGCAGCTTGCGCGGCGTGGATGTTACGTTATATAAAACAAATACTTTGGTTCTTTTTTTTATTCTTTCACGAAATTAGTAGCGCTCGACAACAAAGAAAAAGTGCGTAAAAATTGGTGTGCATGAGCCCTCACCCGATGTCATCATCATCATCAGTTGCAATCTCCACAACGAAGGTTGGCTGTAATGGATCTCCAACGTCTTCTGTCTCTTGTCTTGATGGTGCACTCTGATAGACTCTTTCCTGTCCATCTCTTGATGTTATCTTCCCACTTATAGCGCTATCTTCCCCTTGCACGTTTGCCTTCAACTCTCCCTTCTGTTGTGGTCTTCTGCAAGGTGTTATGCCTTTTTTTGTGGCCAAAGTATTTTAGCTGCCGAACTTTGATCCGATGTACAAATCATGAAAACTTGAAAGTTTTTGTTAAAACCACTTATTATCAGGGAACACTCCTAAAAAACAATCCACGCACTTTCACACGAAATTTTGTCATCAAAGAACTTTAAAATTGAATCTAAAATAACTTAACTCTCGCCGTGTGTACGTTGGTCACAGCTGAGGAATGCAACCGTGTTGAAAAATGTATTGTTTCCATTATATATACTCTCCCGAAAATAGTTGCAATCAACAAAGAAAAGCGTTCAAATGACGGTGTTCGTGAACAGTTTGATTACAATGTATAATGGAAAGAAACCAAAAACGCTCTAAGAATGTTCTTCTATCTGCTCATCTGGGAACGGAAACAGCACACTATAATTAAAAACCCGGTAAGTTTGACGGGTTATTGCTAGTATGATGATAATCTATATGAACGATCCAACAACATTAAATCTTCCGGGATTGTTGATAATTATTTGCTTGATTCTGTGGGGCTGACGACTTTAATTCAGTCGTCGGAACTGAAATTCAAATGGGAAATTTGCGAAATGGCGTGTTTCACGTAATTCAGTCTATCGCGTTAAAACACAGTTCGGGCACAAAAAGTTGGAAAATCAGGCTTAATCCGAACGTCTGGTAACCCTAGATTACACAGGGCAGGAAGGTTTAACGTAAATGTTTTTGAGGCCTATGCTCCTCGGGGAGCTAAAGTAAAATAATGATAACTTATTGGAGGACAGATTAAAATCAAAATTTTAATAATGTCGCGGAAATAGGATGCTTCCTTACATCATGAATGGCCATTTGTAGTACATAAAATGGCCGCCTTACTTTCAGTGACAACGATTTGTTACCTTAAATTTATTTCATTTTCTTTGCTTGATCAGTTCTAGCCTTTAATCATGAGTTGTTGCCTTCTGTCTGATGTTACTAGAACCATCAGACTCTGAAATCTTGTGTACGTGCTTCATTTACAATGATGCTATCTTCTGCAGAATTTTATTTCACTGGGTGACCATATTTTTGGTTACGAATCTCAGATTTACTCTTTTGCTACTATTAGGAGCCAATATAAATGTACGCTGTTTCTATGAGAGAGTGTGCGTGCCTGTGTGTGTGAGTATGAATCTTTTTGTGATAAAAGATTTTAAGGGGAGGAAATAATTCGTTTATTCTTTCTGGTGTAAAGTACATTTGTATACTTGCATTCGTTTTCAGGTAGTAAATTTTTTTAAAACAAAATCTTAAAACCACAAGGAGCAATCTCAATTTAGTAGATTAAATATCCATAGGTATTAAGTTCAGATTGATGTTACGTGGAGATTAACTGCATAAAGACCCTTTGACCGGCTCAGAGTGTCGCTTAGACGAACATGATTTGTGAGCTGCATACAGAAAAGAAAATACACAAAAGGACCAGATTTGTCTTTGATCTGCCTAATTATCGCATTCCTTCTGAGGTCCATAGCATTGCAGTTCTTGCGATAGTGTCGGGGTCTCTTCTGAGGACATGGCCAACCCAGTTTCAGCGTCTGCCTGCAATGATGGTGTGATTATCGTTTTGACTGCACCGCGTAAGAGGTCCCTGGTTGGTGATGGTATTCGGTCAATAAATTCAAAGAATTTTACTTACACAAACTGAGTAGAAAGAAGACAATTTGCACATTTCCTTTTCTGTTACTGTGAGAAGAAACGTATAAAGGAAAACCAGGAAAACTGTCACCTCTGGGGCGCATTCCTGTAGTCAGTTATGACTGATGGGGCTATTATTATTATTATATAATTAAAAATCAATTTAAACCAGTAAAAGGTTATAACTATTGTGTGATATTTCGGCTGCGACTACGATAATAATAAAAGTCGTCCACAAGGGAGTTGTCTATTATTGCGGATAAAGGTAGACAATGAGGAATGAAGTAACAAAATCTATATCAAACCTAGATTGTGAGTAATAAATTTAAAAAAAAAAAAAGAAATTCGGCGGGAGAGGACTGATAGTGATTTGGGCCCCCCGGGTAATAAGGTATCTCTTACATGACAGTTGACACGCTAAATGGAGGCTAGGGTAGAATTGACTTGTGATATTCTGTTAATGAAATTCACAAAAATGTTTATGCATATTACAAGAATATTACACAAAGACATATGAGTGGTGTATTCTATGAAAGCCTCAAATTTGCCAGACTCATCCTCACAGCATCATCTTCAGACAGATGGTTTGAAGCACTAAATAATAAACATCTCTGCAACAGGCGTCCCAAAAGATAAGATAAGGCCCGGGTCATTTCATAATTGTGATGCCCCCTCATTGTTTGAAAGAGAGGTAATATATATTTTAAAGTTAAGAAAATCATAAAAAAGCCAAGGCCCGAGCAGACGGACCTGCAGGTACCCCCTTGCGTAGAGCCTGTGCAGTAACACGCAGATCCAGAACCGACTCTCCTTTTTCTTATTACTGAATATTGGAAGTCGTATGTTGGATAGGCAGATGCCAGGCCTGATGGTCTTTTCAAAAACTCTCATGTTCCCATTGTCATTGCTTAATTAACTTACCATTATAAAATAATGAGGAGAACTTAATATGTATAAAGGCGGTCTAAGGGAAGTGACTCAGGTATTAAGAGATAATATAGCGAGAAGATTTACTGGAATAGTGACAGTTAGTCGAGATACGTGGCTATAGACCTACGCCA
Organism: Oreohelix idahoensis; assembly: GCA_024509875.1. Lineage (NCBI taxonomy): Eukaryota > Metazoa > Mollusca > Gastropoda > Stylommatophora > Oreohelicidae > Oreohelix > Oreohelix idahoensis. Next base: position 359,804 of record JAMPIV010010139.1, on the reverse strand, counting down.
CCATCTGTGGTATTCAGAGGGAACATAGAGACACCATTAACGACATGAGCCAGAGTATATCAAGAGCCTCACCGACGATCCATTGGTATGTAACAAATAATTTAACTCTCTAGAATCGACCAGTGTAGAAGACAAGAATTTTGTAATCTACGCCAAGTGTTGTTCGTCTAAGCTAAGACAAAGTATCATGTTGAAATTGAACATCAGTAAAAGGGAAAAAAGAGCTTAGAACACTATACGATTCACGAGACGGCTAGAACGTCTATGTTGACCACCCAGTCACACAAACACTGTTAAACAAATCCATTGTTGATCCCCCCGGCGACCCCCTTCCCCCCAAACCCCCAATGCTATGGTATAAGACCGCTAAGCACCCAGATGAATGTAACGAGTCATTCTGTCACTGCTGAACAACTTCAGTATTTCACTAACCGACTCTTAAGAAACCAATGTTATTACTACATGAAGGAAACAGTTCAATATGCTGAAAACACATCACAGCCATTTGACATACGCAGTGGCGTCACACAAGACTGCGTCCTGGATCCGACTCTCTTCATGATTTTCTTTGTCTTGCTCTTGAAACATACATTTGGAGATGCAGCTGAAGGAATATGCCTCCACACTAGGTCAGACGGCCGACTGTTTAATCCTCACAAGGCTGCAGGCAAAAATAAAAATCGGAACGGTCATTATAAGAGAAGTGATATTCGCTGATGACGCTGCAATCGTCAACAGGAGCTTCAAAGTTTGACGAATTGCTTCTCCCAAGCATGCAAGGACTTTGGCTTTACAATAAGTCGAAAGAAAACAAATGTTCTGGTTCACGATGTGGATGTTGCACCCGTTATTACTATCGATAGATACGAATTAGCAGTGGTGCACCATTTCTCATACCTGGGGTCTACCATCAACGACAAACTGTCTCTGGACACATAAATTGACAACCTGCTTTGCAACTTTTTTCTCGTTACCCGTTTCCTCTGCTGCTCTTGTATGGTTATAGGGTGCATCTAATTCCTCTATTTCTACCTCTCCTTGGTTTTAGTGCATCTCTTTCTCTCTAATCCTGCTGGTAAGTAAAAACTGTAACTGCAGGTCGCTGGTGTGTTGTTGTTTTGGGTTCTTGGTGTGCTTCCGCTGTGGTTCTTATATGAGTTCCACCTGCTCCAGGTTTGTATGTTTCTTCCGGACTACTGTCATCCGTTACACTTTCATCCGTGTTTTTAGAAACTACTACATATGTAACCGGGTTAGTGCTTTAAATTTGAATCTTTTTAAAGTCCATGTCTAAGTGTGATCTATTACTGGCTTACAGCTCGCCAGAGTTGGTGATTTCTTAGACTGTGTCTGTGTGACCCTATCCGTTCTTTCCTTTTATGAATGTTATGCGTTGGAGAGAATAGTGGTGGAGATGTATAAACCTTGACAGTATATCTACGTTATCCAACTGACAATTAATTTTCCAACAGCCTTGTCCGTTAACAATGAACTTTTATTTAACAGCAAACTGGTCAAATAGTATCAAACAATGTTCAACAATTTTGCATTTTGTACATCAAACAAATCTTAGTTATTTATTCCTTTCATGAAGAATATATTTTCCATACTTCACCTCAATCCAGGATGCTTCATAATATTCTTTACCAACATCAAGTTCTTCCAATTCCTGAATTATCATAATTTCGTATTTGATTTCTTTCTCAGTAGTTTTCTTCATTTTGTCTATTCTCTGTTTCAATCCTCTTCCTTCGTTTTATCATATGTATCCTCTACTTTGTTTCTCTTTGGCTATTCATATGTTTCATTATAATCGAGTAAGCTGAAATAAAAATGGTAGGGCAATAGTTCTACTTACTTGAACATGTCTCGCACTAACATCTGCATGGGTACAAATATTCATGCACGAAATATTACTTTCATAGTTGAATACCTCAACATGGGAGCAAGACCGTCACTGACGCGTCCTTATACACTGCTCAATTCTATAAGACTGCCAGCTTAATAATTTCCTGTCGCTGATTTCGTAGTGCCTTGGGCTGGTTACATTTCATTGGTTGGAAGCTTATTGTATTCGTTAATCTATTGGTCAGACATCACGTTTTCTTATCGTGGTGTAGCTGTCCCTATCTACGTCTTCAATCTCCATGACAATCGCCGCCGATTTCTCGCGTGGTTTTTTTTTCCAAAGTTGACATAGTTAGCTTCACCTTAGCTCTACCCTGCTCTTAGCTGTCTGGGGGTATTTTTATATTAGTTAAAAATCTTGCTTGTTTTTTCTATAATAACTAATGATAGTTTTATTCTCATATAACTAAACTCCAGCACGAATAAATGCTGATGGTGGTAGGTCATACGGCCACACATAATTATCTACTCTCCTGTTATTATTCCTATCTCTGTATGTTTGTGCTGTCTTCGTCTTGTGTATAACTGTCTGCTCGTTGATGTTGTCAGATTCCCACTGTCCATGTTTGCTCTATCGCGTAATACCAGGCTTCCGTAAACATGTTTCCTTTCCTCTCTTAGTATCTCTCCTATTGTATACCTTCAATAGTTTTTGTTTTCTCTTTCCCAGATGCATACTTAATTTCCGTCTGAGTTGACGCGTCTACTTTACTTTCTACGTATCTTTGTTTTATACATTTAGGTCGTCCTTTGCAATCATCCTGGTCACGGCACTATATCAACTATTGCGGTAGGGCTGCACTGCTGCACATTCTGAAAGGCTGGCCAATTATTAAACTTACAATCTTACGTGACCCATACGATCAGATTCTTGCGCTTGACGTGGCGATGACGCTGACGATGGTGATTACACGTGACACACATGAAAAAACGAGCTATCTAGTCTTGACTACTGACCTCAATGCGTACTCTGTTTATGAACGTTTATTGAATATATTGAAATGGGGTTCAAATGAAGAAATATCAACTTACGATTCTGCAGGTCATATCTCATCCTGGTAACAACAATATTATAATATATTGTAATGTTTTTGTTGGTCATGGAAGCTTCTTCATTATCTGAACTAGGTCTTCTCTATATCAATAATTGGCTCTGCAGTCTGTTAATTTTATTCTGGACATCTCTACTCTTTATCTAAGCAGCTATTTCTGGTTATAGCTATTTCGAATGGAGGCTTCCAGGTTGTGTTAATTTTGCCTGAATGTTGCTCTCTATTTATTGCTTATAACTGTTACGTTATTAAATGTATCTGACCCACTGTAGCGAGAGGAAAGATATAATGATGGTGATATTATCCTGGACAAATAGATATATCAAATGATACCAGGATAGTGCCAGATAAGAGACTGGTCTTACAAGAAATACCCCATTCTCTGAAAAGAGTAATGGTGTATCGACATCAAAGGTATAGTCAAGCTGTTTAGGTTCCTAAATGAGATGGTACTGTACTATCTTGGAGACCTATGGGCTCCTCTCCAGACTAACCTTAGATAATGACTCTGCAAGAGAACTTTAAACCAAATTTAAATAATTCATTGAAGACTCTGGGTACAATTTATAATTTATTTATATACAAGATCTTTTCTTCTTTGTTCTTGGTTAATTTTTCAAATAAAATTCAATTGAATACAAAATTAATTTATGGGTCACTTATATATATAAATATATATAAATATATAAATATATATATATATCACATTTACAATTAATTTATTATATAATTCAAAGTCACTATTTCTTGCTTCCTGATGGAATCTGTCTTTAATTTGGTGCTCTCTTGAATAGATGAATACTACTGTTACTTTATGACTCATATGATTGTCCAATGTCTTTTATATACACCACAGTTTGTTCATCATAATATAGTCTATAAGTAGGTTGGTTAATTTTGTGTTTGGAAATTGAAGAGTAGCCCAACACTGAGCTACTTATCTGCAATAAAGTTCTTCCAAGGCCTCGTACAGCAGTGTGATTGGATAGAACCCCACCACTGCGAGTCCACCACTCATCAAGATGACACAGTTAATACTGACAAAAGCTCTGACAAACTTGAGCATCTAATTGCTGACGTGGTCACTAGAGATTGTGTATGACACTCAGGGCAGGATATAACATGAAACAATATATACAACCTACGCAGTATCGCTCATTGTCTCCTTAGCCAGTTAGGAGGTAATATGAGACAGCTCAGACAAGCTGGGTTTACTCACAAGAGACATAGTAAGTCATGAGTAGCTGTTACGTACATTTATTACCTAAAAGGGGGTAGTCTTCGGTCCTGATAAATGTACGCACCAGTCTTAAAATAGTTATATTATTTGTGCGTTCGATTGATTCACGCACTGACGTGCACAATGCAGTGTGAGTTGCTTTGGACGCACGGGTAACCTAGTTAGGAAATTCTGACGTCATGTTTTGAACGGGGCAGTTCGGACCATGTTTATGTCCGATATATATTTCTTGGATTTATCTGGCAAGTTTGAAGAAGCCATTATTTTGTAATGATATCTACTGGTATTCATGATGAAGCCAATAGTGGAAGTATCAAGTAAGTGTCGCCCCATGTCACATCGAATGTTTATTGAGTTAAATTAAAGTATCAGGCTGCTCCTAGTTTTGGTCTAGCGGGAATTCATCGTAGTATGTCATTCCTAGAATGGACAGACGGAGTCGTTAGCCCTTTTGAATTACCGTAGAGGGAGGATACCTACGAGTAAACGAAGTTAATTGATTTGTATGCTTCACATGTTTTTATATGCCGTATTTTTGTCAATGCCAAAGTCGTGGCATGGATATAGAGAGGTTAGTCAACACAGAACTCTAACCTGGTCGTATTGTCGTGGATGACTTTGTTTGGATTTTATATATATATGCTACCTGAGTATCGTATGGAAAAAGTCTGGAATTGTTACAAGTATGATAAGAAGTATTGCTCCTTGAGAATGAATCCGTTGGCCATAAGATACGTCCTTGAAAGAAGGTCAACGGACTTGACTGCAATACATATGATATGGTAGAGGAAGTGACCCTTAGTCACTTGAATAAGAGGACTTAATTGTTAGAGAATCTTCATGAACTTGAAAAGTAATTATCAACATTTTTTGACGTATGACCCTTTTGCACCTGTAACTATGATCGTCTTGTTCCACTCCGTATGTGTCACGTTAAATAAAATATATGTACAGTCATCACAGACTTGTGTGCTGCCAGTAAGTGACCAGTTAAACACTACTTGTTGGAGTTCGTTTTGAAGAACATTTTCTGACATTTTTGTTCCTTTGCAACCATTCGCGTAATGAAGTTCTTTACCATTAGAATGAACACTCCAACAGTAAATGGTATGCCAGTGTGGTCTGGAAATAAATAATTTCACAGGAACGTACTCAATCCAAGTATCGGTTGAAAAGAAGATTTGAACTTTCAAGGCGACAACATCTCAAACTTGGAACCTAGTGTGATGATGAATCAGAATCAACTTACGGTTACCAAATGCTCAAGGTCATCAATCAACCTCCACGTCAAGTTTTACAGTGACTGACTGCCTTGGGATCACCTATTCGTCATTATTACGTGCGAGCTGTTGTTATATACGCAGAGCGAAGCATTTTATCCTCAGACGTACATCCACGGAGACGAGGCACATTGTTTTTTCCCGGCACACGCGAGATGAGTATAACGTGCTTTCGTTGTACATTTTATTACTTTTAGCTGTGCCTTCTATAGTTATGTCCATCTTTACATTTTCCATGTTATATGTTATATGTTGTACATTCGTCGTGGGAGGTAGGGAGGTTGATCTGACGAACGAGATCCATCTCGAAGCCAATTCGGGCTCTTCGTCAGACGTTCTGTAGGGCTCAACTTGTAGGTTTCAATTGAGCGATAATTCCGGTCCAAGGCTAGAAACCTTGCCGAAGTTCCGATCGCTAATTGTTCCTTATGATAGTATCTGTTTAGCTGTTTCATCACGTTTACTTGTTGTTTGTGGTAGTTATTTTTACTCGTATTTAGTTTTATGATGAATTTTGTTTGTATTATGCGTCCGTCTCACCTTTCCTGTCGTTCAGTTTTTTACAAAACCTATGTTTTTACACTGTGTTGTCAATTGTCCTGTTGAGTATCTGATCGTAGTTGTCATCGTAAATTTTTACGATATTCTATTTTAGTTACACATTTCTATTTTTGTTGATTTCTACGATTGTGTTCACTCGTCTTTGATTATCGTGTCTTGTCGGTAATGTTTCTATTGTCTTTCACGTTGTTGCTTTCATGACATTTCATTACATAAATTACTATATTGATTATTGATATATTTCATAACTATATGATAACAAAATATACCGTTCTAGGACAGGAACGAAGAACACTTGTTATAGTAACAAGGTTAATTAATTTACATTGATTAATTATCATTTTATAAATCAAGAGTATTGTGACTACTTATAAAGCATAATGTATTCACTAGATTATTTCATTAAGCAAGCAAAAGCTCTTCAGATGGCTCCTGATGAAGCAAAAGCATTTGCACTTGCAGAATATAGAAAGCTCAAGAAATAGAAGCCGAACAGAGAAAGCTAGAAACTTTAAGATTACAAAATTTGAAATTTGAGGCGGAGGAGAATGAGAAAAAAATGAGATTAGCCGCTGAATTAGAAGAGAAACGATTTCAGCGAGAGGCAAAACAGAAGCAAAGGGAGGCTGAAGAAAGACTTAAAATTGAGATGGAAGTTAAACAAAAGGAAATGGAAAATAAACAAAAGGAAATGGAAGAAAGAAGATTAATAGCTGAACAAGCCGCTGAATTAGAAGAGAAACGATTTCAGCGAGAGGCAGAACAGAAGCAAAGGGAGGCTGAAGAAAGACTTAAAATTGAGATGGAAGTTAAACTAAAGGAAATGGAAAATAAACAAAAGGAAATGGAAGAAAGAAGATTAATAGCTGAACAATATATAAAACGACTTCAGCTTGAGATGGAAGAGAATGATAAAAAATGACAGCATGAACTAAAATTAGCAGAGTCAGAATATGAGAGACTTAGGTTAACTCAGGAAGCTAATTCTCAGAGAACTTTTGAAAGCCAAACTTCATCCAGACATGATCATTTTAAGGAAATTCACCTTAAATTACCTAAATTTAATCCGCCGTCGGATGACGTAATATTTTTCCTAGATAGATTTGAGGCCACTTGTAGGTCTTATAACGTGGATAAAACACTGTATTGCACATATTTATCCAGGTTACTTACTGGGGATGCTTTAGCAGTTTATCATACTACCAGTATTAATGAGAAGAATGATTATAATGCTCTTAGAGCCGCACTTCTGAAGAAATTTCAAATGACTGAAGATGAATACCGATTAAGATTTCGTACATTGCTACCGCAATCAAGCAGAAATTTCGGTGATTTTCTGTCACAAATACGACTAACCCTAGAAAGATGGATCGAATTATCCAAAATTGAAAAGTCGTATGAAGGTCTCTTCGATTTACTGATGCGCGATAAGGTACTATCGTCTGTAAATCCTACATTTCTCGCATTTTTACACGAACGGAAACCTTTATCTATGAAAGACTTAGAAGAACATGCAAAAAATTTCTGCACTGCTCACCCAACCATGTATCTAAGTAATGCACAGATTAAGAATGAATTGCCTGTTGCTTTTGCAGCACAACAAAACAATTTTTCACGAAATCGTTCCTTTAGTGCTGACAGGTATGTCAATAAGGGAAATAATTACAATTTTAACAATGATAACTTTTACAAAGGGAAGCAATTTCAACAATCTGCTCCATTTAATGTTTCTTGGAACCAAGCTCACAGATCGCGAGATTTTGGTAACAATAATTTTAAAAATAATCAAGGACATTATAATAAACAAAACTGGAGATCAAGATCTCAGGGTCCGCAAAACAGACAAGGTTCTTGGAATAAAAATTTTAAAGAACATCATAACTTTAATTATACAAATTATCGGACTCATCCAAATTTTAACTCAAGCAGAAACGACAATTATGGCAATTTTAATGCAAATAATCAAAATCGATCGCGTCGTAGAGATAGATCGTCGAGTAATACGGGTAGACATTCTAATGTCGCTTTAAGTGATACACAGGCTAACATTGAACAGGGTAAAGTAGCTGAAACTCACAATGCTATGTCTTGTTCTCTTGATTGTACCCAGGTGAAAGACTGTCCAGAATGCTCGACTCTTTTCCAGCCTAAGGCGATCACGACGCTGCGTTGCGGACATACCTTGCCTAGTCTACCTGTAGTCTGTACGGCCACTGCTGCGTCAGTACACCAGGGACAAAGCTCTCTTAAGTTTAACAAGGGATTTGTCAACAACATTTCATGCTCTCTCCTATTTGACTCAGGTTGTAGTACTGTGGGCGTCCGGACTTCGCTGATCAACCCAAGTTGTGCCACGGGCAGGGTTGTCAAGTGTGTGACTTTTGGTGGCACCGTTGAAACATTTCCCACTGCTATTATTGACCTTAATACACCATTTTTTTCAGGAAAGATCCAGGCATGTCTCCTTCCGAATCCAATTTGTGATGTAATACTTGGTCGCATACATGGTATTAAAGAGTGTACACCACAGCAAATTGCTGAATGGGAAGAGCGACATATTCAAACTGCAAATGCAGTAGTGACTAGAGCGCAAGCTACTAATATGTCGCATGATACACCTATTGAACCTACAGTTCATACCACTTGTGATGATGATGCTCCTATTTCACGGGAGTTGTTTGCAACATTGCAAAAGAATGATGATTCATTAAAAAAAATTTTTCAGTATGTGAACAAAAAGAATACCAGCAACAAACTTGCAAAATCTAGACATGACTTTATACTTAAAAATGGGACTTTGGTTAGAGTAATACGGGAAAAGGATTCATCCTTATGTTATCAGATCTTAGTCCCATCCTCTATGAGATCTCGTATATTACGACATGCGCATGACTCGCAATGTGCGGGCCATATGGGTTTTTCGCGTACCAAATCCAGAGTGCTTTCGGCATTCTACTGGCCAGGCGTCCATAGGGACATCACTCTCTATTGTCGGTCCTGTTTGATATGTCAGGAAGTTAAGGTACGGGGTCCATTTCATGCGGCTCCTATTCAAGCTGCGGACATCCCGATTAGACCATTTGATAAAATGGCTATAGACATTATTGGTCCGATGCTTCCATCTGCTAGAGGGCATACGCATATTCTTACGTGCATTGATATGTGCACTCGTTGGCCTGAGGCCATCCCTCTCAAGAACACTTCATCTGCCAGTGTAGCAGAGGCATTGATGTTAATCTTCTCACGCATTGGTTTTCCACGGAAAATCTTGTCGGATCATGGGGTTCAGTTCATTTCTGAATCCATGTCTCAAGTTATGAAGACATTAGGTATAGACAGATCTCTTAGTTCTATTTATCATCCGATGTCAAATGGGTTAATTGAGCGTCTCAATAGGACACTCAAGCAGTTGTTGGGTAAGATGACCCAAGACCATCCCCAAGACAGGGATCGGGTCATATCCGCTGCTCTGTTCGCGTATCGCGAAGTACAAAATCAAGCCACGGGGTTTTCTCCATTCCACTAGTTTTTGGCATGCAACCACGCGGTCCGATGTCGTTAATCCACGACTTATTGGCTGACGAGAATATTGAAGAGGAAACTCAATCCTCTTATGAGTATGTGATCTCTCTGAGAAAGAGAATCATAGATGCTTGTAGACTAGCTACTGCATCATCCGAACAAGCCAAAGAAAAAGCTCGTCTATTTGCAAACAAGTATAGACGTCTTCGCCAGCTTATTCCTGGTGACGAAGCTTTTGTATTACTCCCTGCGCATAACAATCGTCTTTTAATTACCTGGAGAGGTCCTTTCAGGATCATCTCAAGAATATCCGATGTCGACTACATCGTTGATGTTAATGGTAAACATAAAACCTTCCACATTAACATGTTGAAGGAGTATTACTCACGTCCTGATTATCTACAGTCAGTGTTCCAGGCAACTGACGATCCTACACCTCCTATTCAACACTATTCTAGTTTGTCAGTCATCCAAGAAGAAGAATCTTCTTTCGATGATGTACAACTACAAATACCAGTTGTACCACTCCATTCCACTGAGAAATGTAATGATGTTACAATCTCATCTACTCTTTCGGCTGATCAACGTCAGCAAGTCTCTAATATTCTACACTCGTATGAGGATGTCCTCACTGACATCCCAGGTCATACGTCAGTCATCCAACATGACATTATTCTGACTGACGATACGCCTATTCGAGTTCGCCCATATCCTATCCCTTTACACTTTCGTGATAAGGTTGATAAGGAATTGGATGAGACGCTTCAATTAAATATAATTGAACCATCTTCATCACCATATTCTTCTTCTATGGTACTCATTAGGAAGAAGGACAACAATATACGTCTTTGCGTAGATTACAGGAAATTAAACAAAGTTACAAAATTCGATGCGGAACCGTTACCTCTTTTAGACGACTTATTGGAGAAATTATCTCATGCCACATTCTTTTCGAAATTTGACCTTTCAAAGGGCTATTGGCAAGTGCCACTCACTCCTAAAGCAAAGCCATTCACCGCTTTCTCGACGCCACGTGGTCTTTTTCAATGGAATTTTATGCCATTCGGATTAATGAATGCGCCAGCTACCTTTGTACGCATGATGCGCCGCATATTGTCTCATCGTCCCGATGTCATTACTTATATAGATGACATCTGTCTTTTCAGTGACTCTTGGGATGAACATATTCATGGATTAAAAGCTTTACTTTCTACCTTACGGGATTATAACTTAACAGCGAAACCTTCAAAGGCTTTTGTCGGTTTTCATGACATCTCATTTCTGGGTCACCGCATAGGTCATGGTTTCATGTATACAGAAGACAGTAACGTCTCTAAAATTTTAAACATCTCGGCACCTAAGACAAAAAAACAAGTTAGATCTCTTTTAGGACTAATACAGTTCTATTCAAAATTCATCCCTCATTTGTCTACTATAACTGCACCTTTTTCGTCTCTACTGAAGAAAGGCACATCTAATGTAATAAAGTGGTCGCAGGATCATCAAACGGCGTTAGACTATATAAAACGATTTTTTTCAAATGAACCTTTTTTGAGGTTGCCTAACAAAAATCTCACTTTCATTCTTCCAGTGATGCATCTTCTTACGCTATTGCTGCAGTTTTGATGCAGGAATATAACGGCACCTTATTTCCGGTGATGTACGTGTCCAGAAAACTTACGGAGAGCGAACTCAAATACTCCGTTCTGGATAAAGAGCTTCTCGCATTAGTATGGGCAATCACAAAACTGGAACGTTACCTCCTCGGCTCACACTTTGTGGTGGAATCTGACCAAAAAGCTCTTACCGCACTGAACACGAAGAACGTTAAATCATCGAAGTCAGCGCGTTACGCTATAGCGCTTCAACCATTCAATTTTGAAATACGAGCTATTCCTGGAGTGAAGAATGTGTTCGCAGACTGTTTGTCGAGATGCCCAAGCGAACTTGTCGAAACTAAACCACTTCCAGATGTTGAAACATCCTCACCGATAACATGAATAACTTTGTACATTATCATTGATTGTACATCTATAAAGACTGTTTATATAACTGAAGTATTCGTATAAGTATAACTTTCAGGATATACTTACTTATAGATTATAACATTACTTCTTGTGTAGTAACATTTTATTAGTACGGAAACATTGATACTATAGTAACGTTTTATTAGAACGGGAACAGTGGTATTAGAGTAACATTTTATTAGTACGGGAACATTGGTACTACAGTAATTTTTTATTAGTATTGAAACATTGTTAAGAGCGACAAATATACATTTGTTATTCCTATGGAACATATTACACTACATATCGTGTTCGAGAATATATTTTATCGTGTATGGAACATTGAGAACATCGTCTCGTCGATTACTAACTAGTTGTAACTGAACATTGACATATTGATAGTGATATTGGAATTACTTAGAATATATTAGTAACTGGTTATTTGTTAGTAATTAAGAAATATATAAATTAGAATAATTCAATTTAATCTATTTAATTGATAATGGATCACACACATACTAACTTTCTTAGTTGTCACGTAATACCTGCATTCACGGGTCTTAGTTATGATATCTCACTGTTAGATCACTAGTCAACCGTACTAGTGTTAGAAAACATTAAGGGTGTTGATTCTTAAAGTGTTTAATTTTGCATTGCTTCATTTTTGCACATTGTATTTTCAATTTTTCTGTTTTATTGATTCTCTTGTCATTGATCATCATCAGTGTTTCGGTCCTGCCAAATGTACGCACCAGTCTTAATATAGTTATATTATTTGTGCGTTCGATTGATTCACGCACTGACGTGCACAATGCAGTGTGAGTTGCTTTGGACGCACGGGTAACCTAGTTGAGGGATTCTGACGTCATGTTTTGAACGGGGCAGTTCGGACCATGTTTATGTCCGATATATATTTCTTGGATTTTTCTGGCAAGTTTGAAGAAGCCATTATTTTGTAATGATATCTACTGGTATTCATGATGAAGCCAATAGTGGAAGTATCAAGTAAGTGTCGCCCCATGTCACATCGAATGTTTATTGAGTTAAATTAAAGTATCAGGCCGCTCCTAGTTTTGGTCTAGCGGGAATTCATCGTAGTATGTCATTCCTAGAATGGACAGACGGAGTCGTTAGCCCTTTTGAATTACCGTAGAGGGAGGATACCTACGAGTAAACGAAGTTAATTGATTTGTATGCTTCACATGTTTTTATATGCCGTATTTTCGTCAATGCCAAAGTCGTGGCATGGATATAGAGAGGTTAGTCAACACAGAACTCTAACCTGGTCGTATTGTCGTGGATGACTTTGTTTGGATTTTATATATATATATGCTACCTGAGTATCGTATGGAAAAAGTCTGGAATTGTTACAAGTATGATAAGAAGTATTGCTCCTTGAGAATGAATCCGTTGGCCATAAGATACGTCCTTGAAAGAAGGTCAACGGACTTGACTGCAATACATATGATATGGTAGAGGAAGTGACCCTTAGTCACTTGAATAAGAGGACTTAATTGTTAGAGAATCTTCATGAACTTGAAAAGTAATTATCAACATTTTTTGACGTATGACCCTTTTGCACCTGTAACTATGATCGTCTTGTTCCACTCCGTATGTGTCACGTTAAATAAAATATATGTACAGTCATCACAGACTTGTGTGCTGCCAGTAAGTGACCAGTTAAACACTACTTGTTGGAGTTCGTTTTGAAGAACATTTTCTGACATTTTTGTTCCTTTGCAACCATTCGCGTAATGAAGTTCTTTACCATTAGAATGAACACCCCAACGGTAACACAGTTCGTTCACGTTATAGCACAATAGTTCAGTATTTCACTAGTTACAGTTTTGTCCATGATTTTCTTCAATAAAATCACACATGTCTTATGGTAACCATTGTGTAATATATCAAATAATACAGAAAATCAATCTGTCATAGTCATTCCTTCCTCCAGTTTCGACAGTCCTTTTCAGCAAGCATATCTTTAAAACGCTTTCTACAACCAACCTGCTCAATCCATTCGTTCTACTTAATTAGTACACAATTAAATTAAACCTACACACTTCGGGTTTTCCTACAGAAATAACACAATGATTCTACATATGCCAATATTTTTTTAACACACATTGATAATATATTTACATATATATATATTTAATTAACATCTCGCCTACCCTCAATCACAGACAGGCTTTAAATGGTTATACAGTCTGCTCACACTTCTGCAGGTGGCAACGGAGGTGATATAACTGCTTGAGCTCTGCGTCTGTAGTTTGAATTAGGCGGCGAGTGAGTGTGTCTTTGGGATCTCCCCCCTTTTATAATGGCCTTGCGGATGTACAAGATGGCAACTGGACCAAGGTGCGTTTGCATGCATCCCAAATCGGGTAGGGAAGGCACAATGTGCTAAGATAGTAAATTCAAAATAATTCTGGAATGCTTATTTCTGCACCGCTTTCCTCCATCTAAGGCTTATTTTACTCATTTGAATGAGCTCTATCATTATGCATATCCACTTTTTCCTTTAATTTATCCGACTATTCACTGGAGCAGCCGAAACAGGGAAAAACACAACATGGTTCATGCTCCACTGTCTTTTATCCATAATAAATTCGGCTCTACAACACATCCAGTGAATCTATGGCTATCTGCTTAAAGCTAATGATCCCTATTATCGAATTGGGTCCTTCTTTATCTAGGTATTCTAGGATTAGTTGCACACAACACACATCTACACTTTTTGTTTCCTCCTTTTCCAGCGTACCTTCCGACACTATTTATATCAAGCTGGCTTTTCATTGGTCAGTTACATCCATGGGGTTTGTACGGTGCTAATGTTTGAATGATGGTGAGATATGAATCAGACTTCAGTACATCCATAGCACGTGGCCTCATCTGTCCACGACGTAACTATACATCTACGAGTGGCTACACATGTTTGCTATAACACTTTACATACAAGAATCCTTTTTCTGAATTTGGTGATCACAACTCTGATCACACAATAATGCTCGGCTGCATCAACCATTTGTTCTCTCGGTGACTTGTATGTCTTGCAAACCGCAGACTACAACTTCTTCCAGTAGTCAATAACGTACCTGAGCACCTCTGTGCTACTGTCTCACATGGCTTACATGGAGCATAAGAGAAAGAGGCATGCGGTTTGTCCCTATTTATAGACAGGCTCATGGAATCACATAGAACTTACATATATACTTTTTTCTTAATGTCGATGTCGGACTATTCACTTATAACTATTCTCTATGACAACCGGTTTCCTCTCTTTGGCCAGTATATAAGTATAGTTATAGCACTAGCAATATCGAAAAACGCGACTCTGCTTCAAGATGAACCAAAAGACAATGTAAATTTCCATTGACACTAAGGGGCACTACAAGCTCTATTTACAATATAAGTATTTAAACCAATAAAACGGTATTGAATCAGTTTTACAAGAAACAAGGGACGTTTCGGGTTTTACCCTTCGTCAGCCACAAACAGGTGACAAAGACAAGAATTTCATATAGGTACTACAAAACTATACGATGATGAGAAATATACAACAAATGGGCGATACAAGCAGATGGAAAAAGTAAACAACAACAGTGATGGGAGGAAAAAAACAATAATAATACAAGAAAATCGTAAAATCTAAAAGAAATACTGAAACAAGAAAGTAAATAATCAACGAAACGAAAAAAAGAGAATTAACAAAACTGTGGAACTAGTAAACTGTGGAACTCGATCCAAAGAATCTATGAAAGAAAGCAGTAGTATTCTGTCACAGAAATCGCATATCATTATATCAAGTCTTTGTCAATGGAATTAACAGAAAGAGAGAGAGAGAGAGAGGAATTGAGAGAGAAAGACAGAGATAGAAAGAAAGAAAGAGAGAGTTCTTCTGTGTTACTTAGAGCCAATCCTGTTATACGGAAGTGTGTCATGGACAATTAGTAAAAAAGTAGAAAAAACACTGGGGTCCACTGAGATGTGTTTTTATAGAAGCTTGGATGGAATACCTTCATCCAAAAAAAAAAAAAAAAAACAGAAAAAAAAGAATAATGACGCTATCCTACAAGAAACCACTGAATAAACGAAGCTTTTTATTAATATTAAAACGGAGAATATCACTTGCTTTGAGCATAACATGAGATGAAGAAAGCTGGAATATATCGTTGACAACAGAAAAGATTGAAGGAAAAAGAGATAGATTACATAAAAGGGAGAAAAGATATTGGGCAGCTTGGCATATTGGCTTGGAAAGAACGATTGACAGGGTATAGTGCGGTGTCCTCTAAGGAGACATAACTGTAGTTTTTGAAGGGAAAGGATGGTCCGAGTACTTCCGACCTGATCCATTGTATAGAGTGATTGAATGTCCTCACTTGCATCCACAACCTAGTGCTGCAGTCTGCAATGAGCAAAACCCCTCCAGCAGAATTGGGCAAAGTTCAAAACCAAGCTCTAAGGTTCATATGTGGGGGAATGAGAACCACACCAACAGCTGGCTGTGAAATTGATGCAAACGTAGAACCTAAGGACCTACAACGTAAACGTGCTGTTCTGGAAGCAAAGAGCGCCAAATACGAATGAGAAAAGACCACCCAAACAAACAACTGGTTGAAAACTGAAAGTCCATTAGCAGACTACAACAAAAATCACAACTACAAGTACGGCCACTTTCTATTTTTAAATGTTTATATCCTATGTTGTATCCACTGTATATACATGAAACAAATACTACAACAATGAGTTATAACTGCCATTTGACGTAAAAAGCTTGTTAATTCTCAGAAATAATGTTTCCAAAAAGTAGAATATAACATGAGCAATAAACTGACGAGACAAGAGACATCACAACGTCTGCCCACAATGAGATCAAGCGTTGACCAAACTGGATCTGGCGTCGAGCTGTAAATTTTCATGTGGTACAGCAATTAACAAATAATAGAATGGCAGTTATTTGTCGCCATTGAAATATTTGTTTTACATAAATTATTTGGATATGGATAAAAGAAAACAACAATTTAGGAAAAGTGTGCAATGACTTTTCTACAACCGATGTGCCAAGCAGTTTCAAGTAACTAAATGTCTCGTTATGAGAATTAAGAGATCGTAAAATTTAACTCAAGGGAAATAATTCTTTAAATTAATCTCACACAAATGACTTATTCGTCATTACTTCCCTTGAAATTCAAAACATGTCCGCTGAATATTTAAATGTTATGCTTGCATGGCTGTGGCAATCGTTGTCAGTGTTTGTTTGAGAATGTGTGGGTCTGAAAATTTCATCAGTTGAATGTTGATGTATGTGGACATCTGAGGTTATATGGTTATTGGCGAAAGGGTCTCTGATAGTAATGAATCAGGAAGAGTAGTCTCCCACTGTGAATGACAATAATCATTGATGACATGAAGTTAAATGTATAATGGTTTTTTCTGTGATTTGTTTGGTACGTCATATTTGGAGTTAAACCTGCTTACGGAAAAAGCGTTCATTCGATTAATGTACTATGTCATATGGAGTTAAACCTTTTTCGTGTTTATGCGATATGTATGGTATGTAAAATATGGAGTTTAACCTGCATGCTGAAATTGTGTTCGTATCATTTGTGTGGTATGTGTGTCATGGAGATAAACGTGTGGATGACTTCGCTCATACTATTTTCGTTGTTCCTCTTCATTTCCATCTTCGTTATTATCATCTTTCATTCAAGAATAATCGTTCGACTATTTCTCTTACCCTCTATAGTTATTTTTGTACAGGGCTTAACCACGACTCTAAATTATCCTTTCTTTATTGGGAACAAGACATGTTACTCACAAGCTATGGATAATACTACAGACTATATGTATGCTTCACTTCGGATCAGGCCAAAACTGTTATCACCTAACGAAACTCCCCAGCGCGCTCAGAACACTGAAAGTACTTCGTTTAATTTACTCGGATAGTCTTTCAACAACATCCTAAAGGAATTAATGTCTTCTACTGGGAAACGAGCGCAACGTAGGGCTGGAATCATAAAGTATCCAAAGGTTTGTCGGAGTACTCGACAGGCTGGTGACAAGCACTAGACCTTTAACGTGGGAATGGAGGTAGTCATCTTGTTAAACCCAACCTCCAAGTTTACTGGGACCGAACTGTTGCATGATGTTAAAAAAACAACGGTCACGTGATTTGCCTCCTATTTGCTCTGCAGTAGTGGTCCACCGGTGGCCAAAACTCAAGAGTATCTAAAATTGGTCGTCAAAGTTGTCTACATTCCCACAAGATTACTCTTGGCAGAGTTGTAGATAGAAGGATAATGACGCTTCTATCTCAAGGGAGTTTTCCCAGAAGATAATACATAAGTCAAGAACAATGCTCCATAGGACAGAGCACTATTAACTTACATCTGACCCGACACCTTTTGTGACGTTTTAAGCAATACTTTGGCTTGTTCGAGCCCCCAGCAGGTTTAATCCAGAGAAATTCATTTTATTATTAATCTTGGCTCTATGGCTGTAAATGTATGTATATATATATATATATATATATATATATATATATATATATATATATATATATATATATATATATATATATATATATATATATATATATATATATATATATATATATATATATGTTAAAGATTGTCGATCATACATGCACACTCTTAACTATAAGAACTGAATTAACTATGAATTTGTAAAATAACATATAACAAATTTAATAATCAATTAGTCTTTAACAAATTAAAAAAAATATGGATGAAAATGATTTTAGGGGGTTTTAAAATTAGTCTTCAATGAGACTTAACTGGGGACCGATGGTTATGAGTGTCCGTTGCGTGTCTTTTACAAAAGACTTAGCTTGCCGAGTACTGCACTAGGTCATTGACAGGTTTTTTTGTGATGAGGACTCTTCTCGAGAGGCGTCTAGATGAACTTCATTCATAATGTCAAGGGGGTGTCTTGACAGCGTGCCCACTGTAGGTAGTTGGTGTCGAGCACAGCTTTTGAATCACAAAGATAGTGGCAAAGATTCTTACTTCAGACTGATCTTGTGCTAAGAACCGTCTTGTAGCTTCGAACCACGAACTTCAGAAAAAATAAAAGAGCAAATGCCTCTGCTAAGTACATTTGTGGGCTGGAAATTAACAGGCACATTGTCTCGCTGTCCACCCACCTATGTTAGCCTCTCTGAATAATTATTCTCCCTTAGTATACACAGTATAACTCAGGGAATATGATTAGAAATCACCGTTATCCTTCTGGTTGCTTTAATGGGGAAAGTGTGTCTGGACATCGCGAGAGCAATGGCTTGCCTGAATTACAATTAACAAGGTACATATATCTCACAAAATGATACTATGCACTTTAGGCATATGTGATGTAATCATCACTTCTCGCTCGGAGTCTGGGGTCACCTCTGCTGTCGGTTTTCTTTACGACTAGAAAGAAGCAATCACCAGCGCTTGCTGTGGTGGTTTATGAACATGCTATTTGCATATGTTGAGGTTGCCAGCCTCCTATGAATGGTATAACAACTTCGCAAGTACAGACATGTCACAATTCACATTTTAAACTATGTCGTGAAATATTCTAATCCACATATATAAATTATCAGGTAAATATAAAGCCTAACAAATAAATTCTAATAAAGAAAAGAGCAATGGTAAAATAACAGTGCTGTCACAATAACTGTACTCGAAATCCCCCTTGTTTTATGCTTCGTCTGCAAATTGTAACGCTTTCACGTTGATAGTAAAAGCCTACTGTATTATTACCCGCTTTCTTCAATGAAACGTGTGCTGTATTTCTTGGAAAAAACAGTGAGATACGCAAGCTGAACAATGACCTAATTTTAATATTTCATTCATTCCATTTTATACACGGCGTAACTAAAGACAGATGGACTAAAGGATAGAGAGAAGGGAGAGGCATAAAGCCGAACGCATGCAAAATTAAACACGCGTCTCGCTATTAATGCCACCCCAACAAGCGTAACGCGATACACAATTACTACTATCACGCGTGTAAGGCCACATGCACTAACTTTTTCGGACGGACAGTGATAAAAACACTAACCTTCCCAGAGTTAGGTTTTAAAATCACGAAAAACGCTTATTAGAAAAGATAACAATAGATGGGTTTACGTTTGAAAACATTACAGTACCCAGACAGCACATCTTCGAAACAGGAGGTAGAAGAAATTGCATATTTTGAACGCAGCCACTTAGCTCTTTTAAATTTGTATATTTGGGTTCCTTAGGGCTTGCTGACAAAGAATATGTAAAACGTTACGCAAATAGTCTAGGAATTAACAAGTTATAGCCAAAATAAAATGATGGTGCTGTCAGACATCACCCAAAATCAGAATCGCTCAGTGGTAGATTTTTTAAACCTTACGTACGGAAATAGCCTACCATGTAAACTCCAAATTGATTGGAGCGCAACAAATATAAGACTAAACACGATTGGTCGGACTATAAATACTATCTTTGGTTGTTAGGGGAGACGTAGGAAGGTAAAATTTTTTCAAACACTTGTCGAAACGTGGCTCCATTGGCCAGACTCGCTGATATAATCACTTAGGAGCGTTAGTTCGAGACCACTAGTTCAAATAAGCTTGATAAAGCAACAGTGCGTTGAAGCCAGCTCATATTTTTGCTAAATAAAAGCCTGGAACATAAGCAGATGGGAATTTGTGCCAGAATTCATTGCTAGTCAACGTATCTGTGTTTATTCTATGAATTGTGGTAAGCTTGAAACATTCAGTATCTTTTAATGAAAATTGAATGTGAATTGTTAATTTATGCCTGTATATATGTGTAGTTCAGTAGCAAACATGATGTAAAGCCTATAATGCTCCAGCCTGAACAGAAGGTGTCGGAGGAAAGTAAAACGGCATGTAATGGCCAAACAGTACACTGACACCTAGATGATTGACTAGAAAGAAATAATGCTGGAAGTGCAGAGGCGTAGTAACCATTAAGGAGGTTAATACTGGTATAAAGTATTTCAGATGAAGCTGACAGTTGGCCTAACGCTCTGAACTCAATGTTTGTGGTGTATTGTGCTCAGTGTAGAACTAGAGTATCAATTAGTTATGAAGTAGAAGGTACATCCTTCTTGTTTTCAGGGACCGTGGTCTTGATGGTATTGAGCAGCACCTGGTCAGAGCCTTGCTGAATCCAGAGTCGGACAGCATACTCCTTGGTCCATTTAGTTATAAGTGAGGTGTCTCCAGAGCACAGGGGAGAAATCGAGCAGAGGAGTCTTTTCCTGCCGCGTTACTTCCCTTGAAAGTTGTGCCATCTCTTCGATCAAACTCCGCGGATAAATCCATTTTACTGCGATTTATTCGTTGTTTGGGTAATAATAGATTGTTCTTGCTTCAGAATATCTATGGCCTGAATTTATGTGTATTGTTTGTCTGAGTAGGACGAGTCTGTCTTATATCTGTATATCTTTACATATCTAAGTCGAACTATATGTTCTGTTGTCTCTAGAGAGGTCAAAGGCTATTCGGCGGATGTGTCGCTAGAGTGTGGTGTGATTTGGCTTCGTCCTGATAGGGACTGTGTGTTTTTCCTATGTCGGCCTGTCGCCGGGAAAAAGTGATCTCAGTATTTGTGGGGAAAGTGATAGTCGTCTAAACCTATCGTGTATGCTTTACCCCAGTGTTTATTCATATTGCCAAGGAATGGCAGTTTCATATTTCCTCTACCAAGGTAATCAAAGACACTCTTATGAACTCTCGATCGAAGCCACCATTTTCGATAGTTACGATTTGAATGTCTAAGAGAATATATTTGACTCGATGAAAACGACTTCGATTCCTAGCAGCACTATATTCTGTAGAATGCAGTCAATTGTTCATGATCAAATCTACAGAGCAATGCAATGTTTTATGAATGACTAACTTTAGGACAGATTCATTATCTGCATCCAAACGTGAGTGACAGTTCACGAGTGAAGCCATCTTGGAACCAAAACATGTAGCGACTTTCAAGAAGAGAAAGGGGATGCCCGTATTATCGCTTGTTTAGTCCAGAGATCACTGCTACACATGAGAACCCGTTATTAGCGGTTCAATATTATTATATGAAAAAAATATGTGCTGAACATTATGTGGGAGAATCGTCGCTAAACGAGATTAGGTTTAGAAGCCATCTGAAATATTGTTTATAAGCTGACGTGCTCAGTCAGTGAAGTCAGATGATTTATATGTATGGGCGATGCTGAGGGCTTGGCTACTGACAGTCCATTATAATATTAATCTACATGAGTGCCCATGTAACATAACATTGCAAGACCATTTATCCACTGTACTATGATGTATTATGCCAACCTGTGATTTGTCACTATCTGTGCTGTCGAGTGTGTACGTCCAATTAAACTTTAGAAAAGGTACACAGTCGTTGGTGTCGATGACTTCCAGTCATACATGAGTGTGAGAAAAGAACATTTGTCAACAACACGAACCCTTATCATCATTCGCACATTGTACACTCAATCCATGTCTACACACCACTGCGTAGGTCAAGTTGACATTCCATACACTACAGTGGAGCAAACAACACCATAGAGATCTTATCAACTGATGATGATGATGATGTCTGCTTCCATCCACTTATATCTATCTTTTGGTGGATATCATTAACGGGAATAAAAATCCAACATTATCAACCTTATCAACTGGTGGACCAGCTTTCTGGGTTTGACCTCGCAGAAGTTCAGAAGTCAACAGATTACCGATACCAGACCGTTTCCTGTGGCTGATACGACACACTTGCAGTATTGGTTTGCTCTTTGTCAACACTTCGTCACGTGACCTGTCAAGTGAATGCAGTATGTAGGCCAGCGTTGTTGACAGTTTTACATTAGACATTACAGAGTTTCACAGAACAGTTGGATCAATTCTTGTCAATGTTAACAGGAAGACAGTATTTGTGTACTAAGAAGTCCTATTTTCATCGATGGATCTTCTTGTTTTCCATATATGAACTTTAATATTTAAGGCCAGAATGTTTAATTGAATAAAGTGGCAGTTTGTTTATGTTCATAAAAATAACTTTGCCATTACTGTAAAACTGAGCCTATTTTGCAACACATACTATCATACACATAATTTATATATATTTTGTGTTTACATGTTATTTGTTTGTATAGTATGTTAGTTTCTATGTCAGCGGGTTGTGTTTAAGGTTGGGCGGCGTCCTCACAACAGAATATCCCACGTCATAGAGGGTCCGTTGTGGGCGTTTTCTATAGGTGCAATTTTCTTGATTGAAAATTTGCTGCGACAACTGTTGCTTTTGTGTTAGCTGTGAAGACTGTAATTATTGTTATTTTTGTAATATTTCTTTGTTCTTTAGTTTTGTTTTGAGTTGTTTGTAATTTGTTGGTCTACTCTTTTCTATCTTTCAGTTCTATTCACAATTTGTATTCATATATTGTGACGTCATTGGTGTTGTTATTCTTTGCAGATTCAGTGATTATTTTCATTGATTTCCCTATTTGATTTATTTTGATTTCTGCAAACGTTCTTGTATTGTCAGTCCTATTTGTACTTTATGTATTCTGTTGGTTGACATATGTTTTATATAGGTATATTTCATAAGACACAATTGCCTGTGCACTGCACTTGGATTATGGTATAAACCAGTACCTGATTATTATTACTATTATACAAGACCTTATTAAAGGCTTGTGACCCACAGATATTGGGATAGTATACTGATTAATCAAGTCATTGAGAACTTGTGGTATTATTATTATTTCAGGTGATTAGTATTATTGTTAGACACCATGTCTACATTAGAATACTTCATTATACAAGGGAAAGCCCTTGATAAAACTGGTCAACAATTAGAACAATGGGCAGTTGCTCAATATGACAAAGCATTAGCTGCAGAAGAGAGAAGAGCTATGGCAGAAGAGAAAAGATTAGCTGCAGAAGAAAGAAAAGCTATGGCGGAAGAGAAAAGATTAGAAAGAGAAGCTGAGGCTGCTGCTGAACAAAAGAAATTACAGATGCAGGTGGAGGAAAGGAGATTTGAAGCTGAACAAAAAAAATTAGAAAGAGAAGCTGCTGCGGAACAAAAAAGATTAGACAGTGAAGCTGAACAAAAAAGATTAGACAGGGAAGCTGAACAAAAAAAATTAGAAAGAGAAGCTGCGGCTGAACAAAAAAGATTAGACAGTGAAGCTGAACAAAAAAGATTAGACAGGGAAGCTGAACAAAAAAGATTAGACAGGGAGGCTGAACAAAAAAGATTAGATGCTGAAGAGAAAAAAGCAATAAGAGAACATGAATTTGAGTTGGAGAAATTGAGATTGACAAGTATGAGTAATGTTAATCAGGCATCTAGTGGTAATGGTAAACCTTCTACTTACAAGGTTAAGGTTCCACCGTTCAATCAGTCCAGTGACGATATTACATTCTGGCTGGATAGATTTGAACGTTCTTGTCGTACACATAATGTGGATAAATCACAATACGCTAATCAATTATCAGAAAACTTGAAAGGTGAATCTTTGACTAGATTATGCCTTGTAGGAGAAGCAGATAAGGATAATTATGATGTCATTAGGGCGGCTTTGATAAAAAAATATCAGCTAAGTGAGGAAGGCTATCGCCTTTTATTTAAGACGATGGTACCTGAGACGGGTGTAGAATTCTCAGAATTCACTGCAAAGGCACGTCTCACAGTTGATCGTTGGATTGAGCTTTCCAAAACAGAAAAAAACGTATGAAGGACTTATGGATTTGTTGCTCAGAGATAAGATTATGTCATGTGTGAACAAACCTTTCCTTGAATTTATACATGAGCGTAAACCCAAATCTCTAAAAGAAATGGAAGAATATTGTTCCCAATATGTCACTGCACACCCCGACGTGACTTTTGGCAACACTAAGATTAAGGAGAGTATGCCAGTTGCTTCAGCAACACCATACAATCCCAATTATTCACACAGATTTCAGGGACCTCAAAACAGATTTGATAAAAAAGGTAACCATAATAGTTATCAAAACCAAGGTAACCAATCATTTCAGGGTTCTTCTTCAAAGAACTGGAGACGACCTGATAGCTCTCGACACAGGGGTGGTCATAATTATAGGAATTTCCGTAGAGGAAGTAATTATAGAAACTATCAGGGTTATCCGTCTTGGAGTCAACAAGATCATAATTACAGAGATACTCATTATAATGAATATGATAATGGTAACCAAGGGAACTATGACTCAAACCCAAATAGGGGTTACAATAGAGGTAACAATAACTACAGAGGTGATAATAACCGAGGTAGATCTCAAAACAAAAAGACATAAACCACATTTTCAGGCAAACTCTGTACAACAAGAGTCCCATGAAGCCTATAAACAGAGTAAAGATAATAATGATGCTAGTAATATGGCATGTGCCGCTTTTGATTTTGGGAGAGCATCTCAGTGCCCCCAATGCAAAACGTTATTTGAGCCAACCACAGTGTCTACTTTAAGCTGTGGCCATCCTCTTCCTGCTCTTCCGGCATCAGTCGCGCATGATGGAAGAGGTTCTCTTGTCTTACATAAGGGTTTAGTGAATAACAATCCAGTCTCTGTGCTATTTGATTCTGGATGCACCACAATTGGTGTTAGGCAGTCACTCGTAGATCCTTCCCGTGCCACTGGACAAGTAGTCAAATGTGTAACATTTGGCGGCACATTAGAGAAATACTCTACTGCTATCATTAGGATTGCTACTCCTTTCTTTACGGGAGATGTACACGCATGTCTTCTTCCGAATCCGATCGCTGACCTCATCATCGGTCGCATTCATGGAGTCAAGGAATGCACTCCGCAACAAATTTCCACGTGGGAAAGGCAAAACATGCAGATTGCTAACGCTGTAGTCACTAGAGCTCAGGCTCTTAATGTGCCTCAAACTTCATCTATTGAAGATAATGAAGTGCATAACCAAGATAATCCCTTGGTAATTTCTCGTGACTCGTTTATAAAACAGCAAGAAGATGATCCCACTCTGAAGAAATTCTTCATTCTTGCAACTAAAGGTGATCCGAATAAGGACACAAGTCGTAAATCGTGGATTACAAAGAAGAATGGCGTACTTGTACGTATGGTTCAAGACTCCATTACGTCAAGTCATTCTCAAATCCTGGTTCCCAAGAATTTGAGAGTTAAAATTTTGCAGCACGCTCACGACTCTCAGTGTGCTGGACACATGGGTTTTTCCCGTACTAAGTCAAGAGTCCTTGCGGCTTTCTTTTGGCCATTGGTAAACAAGGACATACGTATTTATTGTCGATCTTGTAAAGTATGTCAGGAAGTTAAATCCAAAGGTCCACGGCATGCTGCACCCATTCAGGCGGCGGACATTCCTATTCGGCCGTTTCAAAAAATGGCCATAGACATTATTGGTCCATTTAAGATCAAGTCTGCCAGAGGACATCAGTTTATCTTGACGTGTGTTGATATGTGCACACGTTGGCCAGAGGCTATTCCTCTGAAGAGCATTACTACTGCTGATATTGCAGATGCTCTTTGGCTTATATTTTCTCGTCTGGGGTTCCCCGGAGAGATATTGTCAGACCATGGCACCCAACTAATATCAGATACCATGTCTCAAGTAATGTCTACCCTGCAGATAGATAGATCTTTAAGTAGTATCTACCATCCAATGTCTAATGGTATGGTCGAACGCCTTAATAGAACACTTAAAAACTTACTGGGGAAGATAACTGAGGATCATCCTCAAGACTGGGACAGAGTTTTACCTGCGGCCCTCTTCGCTTACAGAGAGGTACCCAATGAACATACGGGATTTTCTCCCTTTGAACTCGTCTTTGGCGCGCGTCCGCGTGGCCCTATGTCGTTGCTTCACGATCTCATAACATCTGACAATATTGACGATGACACAAAGTCATCCTACGAATATGTCATCGCGTTGAGACAAAAAATTATCGAAGCATGCAAATTAGCAACTTCTTCTTCTGAATTTGCGAAACAGAAGGCAAGGCAATTTGCCAATAAGAAGAGATGCTTACGACAACTTTGTCCTGGTGACAAAGCATTTGTATTACTACCTTGTAGGGAAAACAGATTACTTATTTCTTGGAAAGGTCCGTACGATATAATATCGAAAATTTCCGATGTCGACTATATTGTCGATATTGATGGGAAGCATAAAACCTTCCACATCAATATGCTTACTGAATTCCATGAACGTCCGGATTATTTGCAACCCATTTTCCAAGCAACGGACAATTCTCCAGTACAACATGGTCATTACTCATCACTGTCCGTGATACAGGATGAGGAAACAAGTTTTTCAGATGTAAATCTTCCTCTTCCAATGATCCCACTTCATTCCAGTGAATCATGGAAGAACGTTACTGTCTCTCCTGATTTGTCTCTAGGAGAACAGCGACAAGTTTCAACTATGTTGCAAACATTTCAGGATGTACTCACTGACATCCCTGGACAAACGAATGTCATTCAACATGACATTGTTCTAACTGACCATACTCCTATTAGGGTTAGACCTTATCCTATACCTATACATTTTCAAGCACAGGTCGAGAAAGAGTTGGATGAGATGATAGATTTGAAAATAATCGAACCATCCACCTCTGCATATTCTTCGCCGATGGTTATTGTGCGTAAAAAAGACAATAACATACGTCTTTGCGTTGACTATCGAAAATTGAATCAAGTAACGAAGTTCGATGCCGAACCTATGCCTTTACTGGAAGAGCTACTTACTCGACTCTCCAAATCTCATTTTTTCACTAAACTTGATTTGTCTAAAGGATATTGGCAAGTTCCTTTATCTGAACGCGCCAAACCTCTCACGGCTTTTTCAACACCTAGAGGTTTGTTCCAATGGAATTTTATGCCTTTCGGTCTTATGAACGCACCAGCTACGTTCGTACGCATGATGCGCCGAATCCTATCTTATCGGTCAGATGTCATTGCATATCTAGACGACATCTGTCTTTTCAGCGATACTTGGGAAGATCACTATTCAGGGTTAGATGAATTGCTGTCTACTTTGCGTGAGCACAACCTGACAGCGAAACCCTCTAAAGCCTATATTGGTTTTAGCGAAATTTCTTTCCTAGGCCACCGAGTTGGTCATGGTTTCCTAAAGACAGAGGACCATAATACTAGTAAGATACTTAACATCTCAATCCCTAAGACTAAAAAACAGGTGAGAAGTCTGTTAGGTCTTATTCAATTTTATGGCAGATTCATTCAGAATCTATCCTCTATCATGGCACCTCTCTCAACACTTCTAAAGAAAGGTTCGCCTAATGTGGTCCACTGGTCTCAGGAATGCCAATGCTCTCTGGATAAGATTAAAACATTGTTTTCAACACCACCTATTTTAGTGCTACCCACTAAAGATAAGACATTCGTTCTTCGTAGTGACGCTTCATCCACTGGGATTGGAGCGGCACTAATGCAAGAGTACTCTGGAACTCTGCATCCTGTAATGTATATTTCCAGAAAACTTAATGCGGCAGAAAGGAATTATTCGGTTTTAGACCGTGGGCTATTAGCTATGGTTTGGTCGATCCTCAAACTACAGAGATTCCTTCTAGGCGCACATTTCATAGTAGAAACCGACCAAAAAGCTCTTACTGCTATACAGAGTAAGAATTTGAAGAGCTCGAGGTCTACTCGATATGCAATTGCTCTTCAACCTTTTCATTTCTCTGTGCGAGCTATTCGTGGATCAGATAATGTGATGGCAGACATTCTGTCAAGATGCCCACATGATTCCACATAACTATTAGGGCTTAGACTTCTTGATATGTCTAGTTCTATAGTAGTTCCTTTTCTATATCATGATAGATACACATTTGTAATTTAATAATATAATGATTGTATCACTACATAGCGGTTCATGGATGTTTATTCACCGCTGTGCTTTGATGATTTTTTCTTCATAAATCATAAATTTAAGATATCTAATACGAAATGATGATATGAATTTTTTAGGCATTGTGTAATTGCCAGAATTGTGTTATACTTTGATGACACCTTCCTGGAAAAATATACTTGTAGAGAAATAATTTCTCTCAGTTTATGAGACACATTCTC
Organism: Oreohelix idahoensis; assembly: GCA_024509875.1. Classification (NCBI taxonomy): domain Eukaryota; kingdom Metazoa; phylum Mollusca; class Gastropoda; order Stylommatophora; family Oreohelicidae; genus Oreohelix; species Oreohelix idahoensis. Next base: position 331,134 of record JAMPIV010010139.1, on the reverse strand, counting down.
ACCAGTCGCTCCATAAGTCGACTTAGCCTCATATTAGGCGTTATAGGTATTCCTGATATTTTCATCTGCGCATTATTCATGCGTTGTGAGCCTATTGTACGTTGCTCCTAGATGTATTTCAAAAAAAAAAAAAATGTTCCATTTTTTTTTCCCGGGAGGTGTGGTAAGACTGTTACGTGCAGTCTTTGATATCTTACAATATTATACATAGGTAATTTTTTAGTGCTTAAGGGAAAGTCATTATTGAGTTACTTCCCTTGAAAGTTGTGCCATCTCTTCGATCAAACTCCGCGGATAAATCCATTTTACTGCGATTTATTCGTTGTTTGGGTAATAATAGATTGTTCTTGCTTCAGAATATCTATGGCCTGAATTTATGTGTATTGTTTGTCTGAGTAGGACGAGTCTGTCTTATATCTGTATATCTTTACATATCTAAGTCGAACTATATGTTCTGTTGTCTCTAGAGAGGTCAAAGGCTATTCGGCGGATGTGTCGCTAGAGTGTGGTGTGATTTGGCTTCGTCCTGATAGGGACTGTGTGTTTCCTATGTCGGCCTGTCGCCGGGAAAAAGTGATCTCAGTATTTGTGGGGAAAGTGATAGTCGTCTAAACCTATCGTGTATGCTTTACCCCAGTGTTTATTCATATTGCCAAGGAATGGCAGTTTCATATTTCCTCTACCAAGGTAATCAAAGACACTCTTATGAACTCTCGATCGAAGCCACCATTTTCGATAGTTACGATTTGAATGTCTAAGAGAATATATTTGACTCGATGAAAACGACTTCGATTCCTAGCAGCACTATATTCTGTAGAATGCAGTCAATTGTTCATGATCAAATCTACAGAGCAATGCAATGTTTTATGAATGACTAACTTTAGGACAGATTCATTATCTGCATCCAAACGTGAGTGACAGTTCACGAGTGAAGCCATCTTGGAACCAAAACATGTAGCGACTTTCAAGAAGAGAAAGGGGATGCCCGTATTATCGCTTGTTTAGTCCAGAGATCACTGCTACACATGAGAACCCGTTATTAGCGGTTCAATATTATTATATGAAAAAAATATGTGCTGAACATTATGTGGGAGAATCGTCGCTAAACGAGATTAGGTTTAGAAGCCATCTGAAATATTGTTTATAAGCTGACGTGCTCAGTCAGTGAAGTCAGATGATTTATATGTATGGGCGATGCTGAGGGCTTGGCTACTGACAGTTCATTATAATATTAATCTACATGAGTGCCCATGTAACATAACATTGCAAGACCATTTATCCACTGTACTATGATGTATTATGCCAACCTGTGATTTGTCACTATCTGTGCTGTCGAGTGTGTACGTCCAATTAAACTTTAGAAAAGGTACACAGTCGTTGGTGTCGATGACTTCCAGTCATACATGAGTGTGAGAAAAGAACATTTGTCAACAACACGAACCCTTATCATCATTCGCACATTGTACACTCAATCCATGTCTACACACCACTGCGTAGGTCAAGTTGACATTCCATACACTACAGTGGAGCAAACAACACCATAGAGATCTTATCAACTGATGATGATGATGATGTCTGCTTCCATCCACTTATATCTATCTTTTGGTGGATATCATTAACGGGAATAAAAATCCAACATTATCAACCTTATCACTCATATTACTACTACACAACTAACACACATAGGATACTTTTAATAATATATGTCACTACAATATTCATATTGATAAATTCTGTACATATAACCTGTAATTAAAATTGATTGTGATTCCTGGTTCCCTTTGTATTTGAATCAGGACACATATCCATTCATGACAGCAATGAATACATATTGTTATTTGAAAAGTTATCAGTGACTCCTTTAAGATATCCTTGTAGAGTGTTTTATGTATGTGAGTGTCACAGTGTTGTCACGTGTAGTGGAATAAATTAAATTGTTTATCTGTCTGTTGTTGTTTTGACTTACACTTCATCATACACATACCCTAGACATACAACGTAGTCATCACACTATTCCAGAATAATTCTGACTGAGATATATATATATATGTGGCAGCAAGTAAGGTTATCTATAATACACTACTCTTATTAGATATAGATACCTTCACAGCTGATCTCAGTCAGTACACTAAGTCCCCTATAAATATTTATAACATCCCACTTCACCACATATATTGGGGGCTCGCTCTTGGGATTTTGAATCTTTCCCTATTATAAATATTGGGGGTAATTCACTTCAGGGAATATAAGAATTAAAAGGTATCCTTGGGTGGAATTAAATAAGGTTGAGCTCACGGTGCCTGTGTTGTCCATTAGATATATTTAGAGATTGAATTGTTGGTTAGACATTGTATAAATTTACCTGATAGACAATGGCGGACCTGGCCAAATTTCGATCTGCTGCTGTTCAGACTGCAAAAGAGTTAGGATTAGATGGGCAAGTTATGGTTGCCTATGTCACTACGGAATGTGACAAATTTATTGAACGCGAAGAAAGAAGGTTTGAAGCCGAAAGAAAGTTAGAGGCTGAAAAAGAAATTAAGAGGTTGCAGATTGAGGCTGACAAAGAGGCTAAAGCATTGGAAGCCGAGGAAAGAAGATTGACTGCAGAAAGGGAAGAGAAGAAATTAGCTGCAGAAAGGGAAGCAGAAGAAAGAAGATTGACTGCAGACAGGGAAGCAGAAAAGGAGGAGAAGAGATTACAAAGGGAACATGAGTTACGACTAAGGGAGTTTGAGTTTCAAGGCCATGCTCCTGAAAATGGTGCCAGTCCCTTTGCCTCTGATGCCACTGCTAGCCAAGGAGCCTCAACCTCAGCTATGAATTTTCATTTAGATCATTTTGTTGAGAAAGACGATGATATAGAGAGCTACCTAAATAGGTATGAACTATTAGCTACCACGTATGGGTTAGAGAGAGAAAGGTGGAGCTTAAAGTTATCTCAAGGACTTCGTGGGGCAGCTTATGAAGTTTTTGCAAAAATGAGCAGAGGTGATCAGGAAAATTATGACATGCTAAAGCAGGCTCTTTTGTTAAGATATGAAAAGAATGCAGAATTCTATAGGAAAAAATTTAGGAATGCTAAACTACTGTCAGGTGAAACCTATCACCAGTTCTCTGCACGAATAGAGACATACTTGGAGAAATGGACTTCTCTGGGGAAAACCCAAGATCTTAAGGAAATGGTCCTTATAGAGCAATTAAGAGAGTCCATGGCTCCAGACCTGAGAAAGTTTCTCATGGAACAAGGTGCAGAGAGGCTGGGTGATTTGCTAAATGTTGCTGAAAGGTATCAAGCAGCTCAAGCAGAGGTAACAGGTAATAAAAAGAAACAAGTGGATAACTTTAGGGCACCACAGAACTTTAATAAATTTGATCCTAGGGATCAAAACCAAGGTAAGCACCAGTTTGATAGGCCACGGTATGAAAATAAAAATAAATTCCCACAATTCGATGAAAGGAAATATGATGAAAGAAAATCTTTCAATCAAGGAAAAAGGTGGTGTAAAAATTGTCAGATGGACAATCATGACACGGACCGTTGTAGAAGGAAACCTGTGTATATGGCAACCCTTCAGGTCAGGTCGACCTCAAGACAGGAGGAGGATATTATGTTGGATACCACTCCAGAAGAGATGAGGAAGGCACAGGCTGGGGATAAAACACTCAAGCCTTGTTTCAGAAAATTGTCAACTTGTCATACAACTCCAGGCAAGGGAGATTTTTACATGAAAAACAAGTTGATGTATAGGAAGACTGGAGCTAGATCCAAAGGTCAGGGACAGCTGGTACTTCCTAAAAGATATAGGGCAGACTTAATAAGGAGCCTACATGTGAAACCAGATGGGGACCATGAGAAGATAGGTACCATCATTCAAAAGGTGGCTCACAATTATTATTGGCCCAAAGCAAGATGGGACATTGAGAATTTTGTAGAAAGGTGTAGCATAGCACATGAGGGAACACCCACAAGTGGGAACATGGATCAGGACCTGGACACGCCACGGGGCAAAATTAGGCCTGATAATAAAAAGAGATATAAATTTGATAAAGTGGACCAAATGGAATGGGAAGCCCCTTTTCACGGACAAGCTTCACTTAACTGTTTTACAATGGCCACTATGCGGAGAGTGCAAAAGGATGTCTTACCCCAAGATAAGCCGACAATCCCTCAATCGGACTTAAACAAACTGGAGGAAGAGGATGTAGAGAGGAAATCTCTCATCAAGAATTTTAAGTGGGGAGAAAGCCCCAAAAGAAAAATTGGTAGCGGTCGTTTTGTGCATGATAATTCTGGGAGGAAAAATCATCACTATAAAGCTTCGAGGGGAAGAGACCATACCGGTGCATGGACAAAGAGGTCCACACAATTAAAGGTCCATATGTAGCTTTGTTAAGAACGTGGACTGATGAAAAGGCAGAGGAAAACATTACATCTTCATACCAATATGTGAATGAGCTGACCACTCGTTTAAAAACTGGCTGGAAACTTGCCAATGAAAATTTGAAACAAGCCAGGAAGAAACATGCTGCCTATTATAGCAGGAAGGCGAAAGACAGAAATTTGGCTGTGGGAGAGAAAGTACTGCTTCTTTTGCCCGGGAGTCAGAATAAGTTACAAATTGGATGGCAGGGTCCATATACAGTTCTAGAGAAGGTGTCTAGAACAAATTATAAGATAGATAAGAAGGGGAAAGAAAAAATCTATCATGTGAATCTCCTGAAGAAATATTTGGAAAGAGAACATCAGGAAGAGACACACTTGTTGACCTTGTCCATCGCCATGGAGATGAAAAAGGAACCACTTTCATCATCTGAATATCCATTACACCCCTGTGAGACAGCAGCACAGGTGAAAATCAGTACACATTTAACGAAAACTCAGAAAGAGAGAGAGTGCAACAGGTTCTAAATAATCATGCAGAGGTGTTAACAGACCGACCAGGGCATACAAACCCATTGGAATATGATATGAAACTGATAGACCCCACACCTGTCTGTATGAAACCATATTCGATTCCGTTTGCTAAGGAGAAAGCTTTGAAGGAAGAGATAGACTATCTATTGAAGGAAGGAATTATTTCACACAGTGAATCTTCGTATAGTTCCGGTGTTGTACTCTTAAGGAAGCCCTCTGGAGAACATAGACTCTGTATAGATTACAGGAGACTGAATGCTATTACAGAAGGACAGGTGGATCCATTGCCGGATACAAATCAGCTGTTTGCCAGACTAAATAAAGCTAAATATTTCTCAAAAGTGGATCTGAGTAAAGGATACTATCAGATTCCAGTAAAGCCTGAGGTTAGACCATACCTAGCTTTTAGTACCTCAGAAGGACACTATGAGTTTAATAGATTGCCATTTGGATTGAAGAATGCGCCTAGTGTCTTCTCTAGAATGATGAGAAAATTGTTGGATGTAAACATTTCGGAGGAACGTAATGAATCCCTGAGTTGCCTCTTTGATTGAGGATATTCCGAATGTTTCATACAGGATAATAAGAAGATTATGGGATCCACTACGAAAACTCTGCTATCACCAGGTATATGTTATCTCCTCATAACGTACATTTTGAGGGAAATATAATGTTCTCTGGACATGTCATTGCGCAGACTCAGAAGAGAAATGGTGAATACGGGTTGCGAAGCAGCATTAAGACAAGCACTCACACTTGCGGCTGTTCAGTAACATAACCGAAATATATTATTGGTTGTAGAAGTCTGAGGCAGATTTCATGAGTAGTGCCTACTCTGAATGGACCCAACTACATAAAACCATGATAGCACCACAGCAGAGTAAAGTCAAGTTGACTTACATTTATCTATGTGTATATAGAATAAAGGACTGACATATAATGTCTGTTTTAAGAGGGGAGGTGTCGTGAAATATTCTAATCCACATATATAAATTATCAGGTAAATATAAAGCCTAACAAATAAATTCTAATAAAGAAAAGAGCAATGGTAAAATAACAGTGCTGTCACAATAACTGTACTCGAAATCCCCCTTGTTTTATGCTTCGTCTGCAAATTGTAACGCTTTCACGTTGATAGTAAAAGCCTACTGTATTATTACCCGCTTTCTTCAATGAAACGTGTGCTGTATTTCTTGGAAAAACAGTGAGATACGCAAGCTGAACAATGACCTAATTTTAATATTTCATTCATTCCATTTTATACACGGCGTAACTAAAGACAGATGGACTAAAGGATAGAGAGAAGGGAGAGGCATAAAGCCGAACGCATGCAAAATTAAACACGCGTCTCGCTATTAATGCCACCCCAACAAGCGTAACGCGATACACAATTACTACTATCACGCGTGTAAGGCCACATGCACTAACTTTTTCGGACGGACAGTGATAAAAACACTAACCTTCCCAGAGTTAGGTTTTAAAATCACGAAAAACGCTTATTAGAAAAGATAACAATAGATGGGTTTACGTTTGAAAACATTACAGTACCCAGACAGCACATCTTCGAAACAGGAGGTAGAAGAAATTGCATATTTTGAACGCAGCCACTTAGCTCTTTTAAATTTGTATATTTGGGTTCCTTAGGGCTTGCTGACAAAGAATATGTAAAACGTTACGCAAATAGTCTAGGAATTAACAAGTTATAGCCAAAATAAAATGATAGTGCTGTCAGACAACACCCCAAAATCAGAATCGCTCAGTGGTAGATTTTTTAAACCTTACGTACGGAAATAGCCTACCATGTAAACTCCAAATTGATTGGAGCGCAACAAATATAAGACTAAACACGATTGGTCGGACTATAAATACTATCTTTGGTTGTTAGGGGAGACGTAGGAAGGTAAAATTTTTTCAAACACTTGTCGAAACGTGGCTCCATTGGCCAGACTCGCTGATATAATCACTTAGGAGCGTTAGTTCGAGACCACTAGTTCAAATAAGCTTGATAAAGCAACAGTGCGTTGAAGCCAGCTCATATTTTTGCTAAATAAAAGCCTGGAACATAAGCAGATGGGAATTTGTGCCAGTATTTGTGCCAGAATTCATTGCTAGTCAACGTATCTGTGTTTATTCTATAAATTGTGGTAAGCTTGAAACATTCAGTATCTTTTAATGAAAATTGAATGTGAATTGTTAATTTATGCCTGGATATATGTGTAGTTCAGTAGCAAACATGATGTAAAGCCTATAATGCTCCAGCCTGAACAGAAGGTGTCGGAGGAAAGTAAAACGGCATGTAATGGCCAAACAGTACACTGACACCTAGATGATTGACTAGAAAGAAATAATGCTGGAAGTGCAGAGGCGTAGTAACCATTAAGGAGGTTAATACTGGTATAAAGTATTTCAGATGAAGCTGACAGTTGGCCTAACGCTCTGAACTCAATGTTTGTGGTGTATTGTGCTCAGTGTAGAACTAGAGTATCAATTAGTTATGAAGTAGAAGGTACATCCTTCTTGTTTTCAGGGACCGTGGTCTTGATGGTATTGAGCAGCACCTGGTCAGAGCCTTGCTGAATCCAGAGTCGGACAGCATACTCCTTGGTCCATTTAGCTATCAGTGAGGTGTCTCCAGAGCACAGGGGAGAAATCGAGCAGAGGAGTCTTTTCCTGCCGCCATCACGCAAGATAAGCTGATGTGGCCAGCTGAGCTCAAAATTATGTACCCCATCTTAAAATGACCTTGTAAAAATAACATTAAGAGGGGAATTAAATTGTTTTAATATCAGGAACTGAGAACATCTCCAATACTAGTTCCAATAAAGACAAACTATTGAAGTCATGATGACAAATACCAACAGAGCTTGAACAAAACAAAACCAGTATTACCTCATATTACTACTACACAACTAACACACATAGGATACTTTTAATAATATATGTCACTACAATATTCATATTGATAAATTCTGTACATATAACCTGTAATTAAAATTGATTGTGATTCCTGGTTCCCTTTGTATTTGAATCAGGACACATATCCATTCATGACAGCAATGAATACATATTGTTATTTGAAAAGTTATCAGTGACTCCTTTAAGATATCCTTGTAGAGTGTTTTATGTATGTGAGTGTCACAGTGTTGTCACGTGTAGTGGAATAAATAAACAACTTTTCTCAATGCACCTGGCACAGTAGAATGGACAAAGCAACTTTGATTAAATGCTTCGAACACTGGGAAATTTTAGCTAATTTGGACGTTTCCTTAAGCGAATGCAGTCTGATTTGTGTCTCCGATTTCGCAAGATTATATTTCCATTTATCAGTTCAAGTCCCATATTGTATTTGTAGACCAACATGCCAATGAAAGCCAAAATCTATTCCGGCTCTCAAATTAAACCAATGGAAAGCTCTTTAGAACAATGTGGGTCAGGGTGTTAAATCCTTACTATCCCCCGCGTGTTTTAAAATATCAAATTTTAAAATATCTAAACGCGTGACCTCTGTCAAATATGGCAGTAGTACTTCCGATTGTTTTTATACAAACTCACAAACACACCGGTGAACTTATTTCCTGACTAATACCTTCCGCCCATATTGTCTCCTCTGACGAGGTTATCTGTAATATTGATAGAGAGATGGTCCAGTGGAAGCTATTACATATATCATATGTGCGTAAGCTTACATCTCCCAGACGGATTTCTTTCCGTCGATCGGGTGAGATCACCTATGTCAACAATGACCGTCTCTATCACAGGTGACCAGACGACTTAAGTGATAGAGTATTATTCGCTGACCTTTCTAATTAGCCTTGTATTACTACGATTCACCTGGCAAAATGTAAACAAGTCTAGGGAGTGGTGAGAGCGAAAATTGTAAGTGCATAAAATAAGCCAAATAATAGGACGATTGGTGAGGAAAATGAAGAAATGAAGTAATACTGTCGGAGAGAACGAAAGGTATGAAAAGTGCAAAACTGATTTCGTCACACCAACAGGAGGTGGAGTCTGTTCATGCCCGGAGAAGAGGCATAAAATAACGTTCCTCCACATTTAGTAATCTTCAGCAAACAAGCTCCAGACCAGTCAAAACCAGTGATCGTCTAGATTAGTCTAGAATAACAGTAAACACTGTTTTTATGAGGATTTGTCATTGGCTCTTAGCAGGAATTGTGAATATCAGTTATTTAACTGGTGACTTCATAGTTAAGAAAAGTATATATAATAATGGTAAATACTTAACTAGCATAAAATCTAGTAGATAAAAATTATAATACGTTAAGACAATTAGTTCTGGTAACCAAAAATAAGCCATTCTAGGAAGTTCTGAGTTAGGTCTACTTCTGCTTCCCTTACGCCGGATTTCCCAGAACAAGGGCTGTCTGTTAAAGCTATCAACAGGTTTCCTAAATATGCATCATATTTATATCTTGGCGCCCTCTTCACATCTCTAGTTCTGCCAGAAGTAAAGTGTCTGGTTATTGTTAGCAGTTCCACATGGGTGACCCTATCGTACCATCTTAGCTATTGTATTCTATGCATGCATCTATTAATGAAAGTCTGTAACTTACATGTTTTTTAACCCCCATGTTATATTTGAGAGCGTGATTTAACAAAGACAATTCACATTTTGTTTTTAAAAATAAGCCGCCTTTTATCAAAGAAAAGACAACATGTTTTAATTATGCGTCATTTAAACACACTTGTTTTAATAGTGCATGTTGTACCATAAGGCGTTGAACCACTCACAATAAAACAAACCCAAATCACATATATTTTTCACCAGCAGATGTAAACTTGAAGTATTGTTTATGTCCCAATGCGGATCAAACGTAATCAAGAATACAGTAAGCATACATAAAAATTTATCCGGACACAAACCAATCAACTCTGTCCGGTTGTATGACGTTTCTTGGAGACTCTTTGTCCGGCCACAGACATGAGGTAAAATGAGAAGTTGATCCCGATGAAGCAGCAATAAGAAAGCACTCACTTCTGATGACACCTGTCTGGCTGCCAGAAAGGATTGGTACAACTGCTAGTATTGATTTCGAAGATGAGTCCGAAATGTTGACAGATATTTGGCCACTAATTTGACATCTGACATCCTGATCTGAACGAGAAAAAATGTAAAACAATTAAACAGGAGCAAATAACAATATTTACTACTTACTTACTTAGTCGTTCCCCTTCTACCGTGAGGTGTAGAGGTTTGGAAGAGAGAGCGCCAGACTATCCTATCGGCTGTCTTCCTCCTGGCCTGGTTACATTCTAGTCCTCGGTCCTTCAAAGATTGTCTAATGTTGTCCTCCCAGCAGACTCTGGGTCGTCCTGGGGGTCTGGATCCTTGGCTCTTTGTTTCCCATGCTTTTCGTGGTAGCCGATCTTCTCCCATTCTGCAGACATGGCCACACCATCTTAGTTGGGACTGTTCTACTTGGGTCTGCAAAAGGGGGGGGGGGGATTTTAGGCCTTGACGTATCGTCTGGTTGCGGACCATTGCTCTTCTTGTTACTTCAACCACCTTCCTCGGATACCTCATTTCTGAGGTTTGAATCTGGCTTTTGTGGGTTGTAGTCATTGCCCATGACTCGCATCCATATGTCAAGACTGGTACATAGGTGGAGCGGTGTACAGCCATCTTCGTTTTCTTACCAACCTCTACTCTTGCTGAGGAATCCTCGATTTATGGTCTGAAATAGTCTCCCAGCTGCTGCTTTTCAAGTGGCCAACTCTTCTTTAATGCCTCCCTTTTGGTCTATAATAGCTCCGAGGTATTTAAAGTGGTCGACCTGCTCCAGGACCTGTTCTCCCAGCTTAATCTGATGTCTCCTTTCTTCTCGTGATATCACCATGGATTTTGTTTTAGAGCTGCTTATGACCATCCCTCTCTTCTCCAGCTCTTCTTTCCAGACTTGCAGGTTGGATTGGAGATGTGCCCCTGATTTGGATCTCACTCTTATACTCAAGGGCCTTTTCATTCAGCTGTCTGAGTGTGAAGATTAGGTCTTGTGTACTTCGGTTTGCTCGGAATCCGCACTGGATCTCATCCAATTGTGGCTCAGCTAGGCATTGGAGTCTCTGCTCTAGGATTCTAGAGTAGATTTTACCAGGGACACTGAGAAGGGATATACCTCAATCCTTTTGTCTCCCTTTTTGAAAATGGTCTTGTTGCACCACGCTGCATGTAATACCCTTAAGAGTAATAGGTCGCCTGATGCTCCCATATACGTAACCATTTCTGGTGTTATACCATCATGCCCTGCTGCTTTGCCCATCTTGATTTTCTCCAGTGCTGCCTTCAGTTCTTCCACCTTTATGTCATCTTCACCATCATTGGTTTTCTCTTCTGTGCTAGTGGTTATCATTTATAATGCTTGACCTTGCTCACCATCTAGGAGTTCTGAGAAATATTCTTTCCATCATTCCATTACTTACTTCAATTTGCCTTGCTTGTCCTTTATAAATTTGAGAGGGCATTGTTTTTCCTTTCTCATGTTCTTGAGGGTCTTATAGAACAATTTCTGGTTGTCTTGCGCATCTTTTTCTAGCTTTTCTCCAAATTCTTCCCAGGACTTCTGTTTTGCTGCTGGCACCTTGTTCTTTGCTTCTGTTCTGAGTGTCTGTGGTAAACTTCTAAATACAATATCTAAATTAGAATATAACAGTATAGGGCATAAAGTCAAAGATAGGATAGTACTACAAATTTTCATTGTTGGCGTCGCCTACGCCTTCAGCTTATTATTTGATAACACATTAGCCGAACAAAAAGGGTACCCAAATTTTCAAATTCGTCCTTGACGACAAACGTAACACTTCCCTAGGTCAACTAAGTATTTGCCTAAAAGACATAGTAGAGGGGAGAGGGGACGGATAGATAACCCAACGCAAATCACGTCTCACATTGTTTCTAAAAATAAAACTAACTTGCTAGCATTGCCCTTAGGCGGTTTTCACAATACGATGAAAAAGTTAGAAAATTGGACACTACGATCAGGAAAACACGCTTAGCTCTTATTGCGAATGACATAAACTCTCATATTTAGCTCGAAAGTACATGGAAAAAGAATTGAACAGGAGGCAGTTTAAAAATAAACAACTAACATAGAAAAAAATATAGAATTTTGAACCAAGCCACCTAGCCCCATAAAAATCATATATTCGTGTACCTGAGGCCTTGCTGACCAAGAATATGTTATCAATTACATAAATAGTCCACTAATTAACTAAATATTGGTAATAATACATAGAGAATCGGAGATACTGTCAGGTCAAGTCATATCTGCTTAGAGTGGATAGCATATTTTTGGGGGGAAAAAGTAGGTGACAGAAAGGCTAAGATAGTACGATGAAAGGGATTGGATGAAATTTGAAGGAAGCTGAAATATTATTGGCTAACCTAAATATACAAATCTAGTTGGTAGTAGTAACGCATAGTGGTTTGAGAAATTTAAAAAAAAAAAATTCATTAAAAAAAAGAGATGCTTGGTCTCATTGGCCAAAGCTTTTTACATGATAGGAATAGTAGGATGCTCGCTGCCATTTTTCCAAAAATATTCAGAGGAGCAAGAAGCGATGAGCAGACTTGTGCTTTTTATTAATATTACTACCATCTGAAAGCAGTCTGAACAGAGGCAGTGATAAAAGTGTGCCATATTCTATTGCCTAATTCATCGTTACTTGTTTATATTTCCTTGTTATGTGGTAAGATTGATTTTATTGACTTTTTAATATAAAAAAAAGGGTGTGTGAAAAAAGAAAAGGCCATGTAAAAGATTGTAATTAAATGGTTCCATGGCAGATTTAGGCATGACCTAGATGTTGATCCATCATATAAGGGACTATCTATATATATATATATATATATTTATTATATTCATATACTATATTTATATCATTATAAAGATATATATATAATGAACATTACACCTATCTTATTGCATGGAAAAGATTACTGCAGGAATGACAGAGGCGTTAGCATCCATTAGGGAAGAGAAAAAGAAAACTGGTACCATTTGCCATCGACAGGAGAGCTGACCTGCTTTTGGTATGATTTCATGTACATTAGGAGGAATTAGTTTGGTATTAAGGCAGAACCATAACTTGCATCGACAGGGGTTCCTGCAGGCACTTGTCTGGTGCTAGTACTAGCTCATTGAAGAAGTCTGCACGATTTCAAAGAGTCTCTGGCACCTGCTTGTATTAATGAAGTTCAAGTCCAGAGGAGACTGAAGTGTTTGGCCAAACCGACTACAACTGCGGCTTATTGCAGGATCCAGATAAGTTGAATATCTGGCCTGGGACAACCTATCACGATTAAATAATAATCTCCTGTGCTTACAAAAACATCCATCCTAAAGACTATAATAAACCATTATAGTGAAACAAAAGACAGTGGGATGATGACAATCCTCAACCTGCTTTCCATCACCAGTATTTAAATAGAGTAAATAACATCAAAGTGAACATTTGTAACAATGTACTATGGACATATTGTCTGTTGTATGTAAATATCTTTATATATATTTGTAAATATATCTATCCATCTAAATTGATTCTCATTGACTGTAGTCCTGACCAAAACAACTTTAGGCTCAGGACCAATAAAGTTTAACAATAGATATTTTGAAATATAAAATTTAACAGCTGGAGTTGGTTGAGTTTATCATAGTAATTAGTATATGTTTATATATGTTGTTGTATTGAGATTCTTTCACAACACTCTTACAATACCCTAGACACTTTATGTAGCTTTCAGTCACGCTAGTCAATAAAAATATAACTTAGAGTGAGATCGTAGGGTGGTAACAAGAAAGGTACTCTGTAACACAGTTGTCCATTGTTTACCTCAGAGACCTTCACAGTTGATCTCACTCAAGTACAACTATACGCACACCATTCTTCTTAACATCTAAACCCACCACAGTGTCACATATTCTCTATATTTCTCCATTCTCTCTTATTTTCTCTTTGACACCAAGGTGTCCTCTTTCTCTTGTTCCCGTCGGACTTCACCACATGCTTCTGCAGCAGCTGTGTTTATGATGTCCTTGAATTTAAGCCAGAGCGTTTCCAAGTCACCAGGTTGTTCTTTTGTGTTTCTCACCGCTGTAGCAATAAGCCCCTGATATCTGGTCTTAATTTCTGGCTCTTTCAGCTTGTAGGTCTTAATGTTCATTTCTCCCGTTCGTTTACTTAGTTTCTTGCATGATGTTGAGCAGTTCCTAGGCTGAGCAACTCTTTCACTTGTTCTTTTGGTTGTAAGCAGGTAGTGATCACTTCCAATCTCTGGCCCCCTCCAGACTCTAGCATCCCGGACATATTTGAATGAGCTCCTCCTAATAATGGCATAGTCGATCACTGACTTCTCATTCTTTGTTGGTTCACATTTAATGTATGCATGTATGCGCTTATGGGGGAACTTTGTGTTTGTAATGATCAGATTCTGCTCACTGCAGAATCTAAAGAGTCGCTTTCCGTTGTCATTGAAAGTATCTTCTTCATATCTTCCGATAACTCCACCCCAACTAGCATGATCATTTCCAACTCTGGCATTGAAATCTCCGAGCATGATAATTTCATCTACGCAGTCTTCCACTGTCATTTGAAGTAGTTCGAAGAATTCCTCCTTGACCTCTGCTCTCTCATCCTCATTTGGCCCATACACTTTGACCAGGTTGACTATGGTTTCTCCTTCTTTGAGTTTTAACACCATAATGCGCTCCGAAACAATGTTCCATCCCTTGATACTATCTTTTTGGTTTTTGGCCACAATGCAACCCACGCCCCGTTTAGCTCTTTCAGATGTGGGTACACCACTGTAGAGCAGCGTGTTGCCATCGAGATCCATGACTCTTGTCCTTTTTTCTTTGTTTCAGTTATAGCCAGTATTTCTACTTTTGCTTTCCTTATCTCTTCCACCAGCTCCTCTTCTTTCCCATTTATACTTCTTGTGTTCCAAGTTCCATAAGTTGTAGTCCGTCCCATTCGTCGGCTTTAAAATCAGTCCGGTTTTCTCTCTTATAGTTCTCGTAATCATGATTTAAACCTAAACAGGTGATTGGCCTGTTGTGCCTTTGCATGGTGGAGGGGCTGCCTCCTTACGGCCTCCATGCAGACCGCCTCCTCCTTTTTCAGCCGGGCTTGGGACCGGCCAAGGCGGAGCTGCAAATAACATTACACATTTAAATTACGGTGAGCATTTGAAACTAAAACGGCACAAAAATTAAAATTGGGATTAGTCTATTTTTATATAATTTATATTGTCCTGAATATAAATCTGAGAATATCATTTGTTAGAGCACATTGTAAGTAGGTATATTTAGGTTGTGTACATAGTATTATCTTTACACATTGTACTTGTCTTGTGAAGAAGATAACTATTTTCTCAGAACCTTGTTTTTGTTACTAATGTTCTTATACGTTGTATAGTTTTTAGTCAGTTAATATGAGATTTGGTACAAATACTTTCCATTGATAATAAAACTTTTGTCAGATCTGATGTTGTTTGTATTTTATATACATTTTGATTCATTGCAAATAATGTTGTGAAATTGGGGAAAAAAATGGTTATTAATGTTTAGATACAAACTTTAAAATTATATATCTCATGACCTACTTTAACTTTTCAAAACTCCAATCTGAAAAAGAAAAAGTTTTAAACTATAATTATAAACATTCTGTTTAAATAAGGTTTTGATACTTCAATAAATAAAAAAAGTAAATAGAAATTGAACAATATAATCCAATATGGCCGTCATTTCCTGATGATGCAATACCATCAAACTCTAAATTATGCGTATCCATAATTGGTGTAGGTTAAGTCTGTGCATTTTCATTGAAATCCTGTGATTAACGAAAACAACATTTCACTGTAGCTTATGCCCTTAAATCTCTCTCTCTTGACTTATTCAAGAAAAGCTTAGCTTACTTTGCTGCTTATCTTTGGAACTATCTTCCACATAATCTTAAAAATAAATAACATCAGTCCCTATTCATACAATCGTAGAATTTTGGAATACTTCATGAGTTCTGATTATCTCCCCCCCCCCCCTCCCCCCCCTCCCCCCCCCCCCCACCAGCCCCCCCCCCCCCCCAAGTGATTTTTTCCCGACTAAATGATATAATATCGAATGTAGGTTTAATGATGATGTTTGTACTTTTCAACATTTTTTATTTCATGATCATAATTAGATACTTGGAATGTGAGTATGCTATTATTTCACCTTTATAACGTTGATTTCCTTTAAAGTGATTTGTAAAATGCATATCAGAATAAATGAAATCAGAATACAAGATGAGAGGATCCCAAAGTGTGTATACGTGGTCGCACATTCTATAAATATATTTTTGTGCACACCGTCATTTCCGCATTCTTATTTGGTAAGTGTTACTATTTTCGGGAGAGTACATATAAGGGAAACTAAACAATTAATGTCTAACTTTCAACTAAAGTTGCATCCCTTAGCTTTACGCACTGACAGAAAATGCTGGGATTTTAAATATAGGGCTAGTGTAAAAGCCCGTCATACGACGGAAATTAAATTCAAAAGCATCAATACCTTACGGCAATTTTACTTATTCAAAAATATTTTTAAAAACCACTCTGCATCACCACAGTAAACGAACTACGTAGCAGCTGCGAAGATCCCAATGTGTGTATACGGGATCACACATTCTTTAAATATTTTTGTGCACACCATCATTTGCGCATTCTTCTTTGGTAAGTGTAACTATTTTCGGGAGAGTACATATAAGGGAAACTATACAATTAATGTCTAACTTTCATCAAAAGTTGCTTCCCTTAGCGTTACGTACTGACAGAAAAAGCTGGGATTTTATATATAAGATGATTGTAGATTGTTAGTTGACGGAAAGAGGGACGATAGAATTTCTAAGCTAGGGAAATTTCAGACTAGATACTCTAACAAAAGCCGGTGTCATCATGATTAAAGGTACACTCAGCCTCCCATTTGTGCGAGTTCCATATACGCGAATTCGAATATGCGCGAGCTATTTTTTACACCCCTTACTTATTTGTACACGAACTGAATTCAGTTATACGAGAGTTGAATAGTGCGATTGGCAATACATTTAAAACCGGATGTGTATTTATTTCAAAATTATAAACAAAACTTTGCACAGCAATGCAGCACAATGAATATGCTTATTTGGTAATGTCTTTTCAAGTACACTAAAGAATAATTACTAAGGAAACTCTTGCATATTTTCCACAAAAATAATTTCAAACATTAATGTGGTTCCATGTAACTTAATATTGGTGAGACGAGGATAACGACACGATAATGAATGATAGAGTTCATGACGCGGTCACGCAGTATTTTTCAACCTTTAGAATATCAATTTTTAGCCTCTTCTATAGACGTCCCAGACAATCAGCCAGGACATTCAAGAACAACACACCCTTCTGCGTTGGGCACTGATACAGAATCTGCCTTTGATTTGGTCTGTAAGATTGTTCTATGATATTTATATAAAAATTTTACACTTCTATTGCATCAGATAAGTGCAGAAATAACAAAAATAAACGTATTTATTTTGAAAATGTTTAAGTAACTTATTATTTGTACTACCTTGCATATTTATATTAATATAAGTACATAAAAACGTACACAAACTACGGTCTAACCGACCCTGGAACTATTACACCATTTCTTGCAGCTTTTTACGCTCCATATACGCAAATTTCACGTGCCTGAGATTTCTGAAGAACCGAATTCCCGCGTACATCGGGGTTGAGTGTACAAGGCATTCTAGACTTTTATCAAGAAAGGTAATACTGAGCGACATTTTAAAATTGTTCATCTTACAGCTGAAACTGGTTTTCCTCCGAACTCTGCAGACATAGTTTTATAAAGGCAGATCTTTATAGAGCTCACTGTTTCTAAAGTAGATCCTCACAACTACTGGTTTGCCTGCCGCTGTTTTAGGTTGTACACAGGCACAAACTGAGTGCCAATTTATTTTTAATTACACGGGAATATTTGTGTTTTCAAACAAGGATATTTTGAGAATATACATAAAGTCGTTCTGAATTCGCTGAAGAATGTATTAAAATGTTATTAGTCTTAAATATAGCAAGTACATTTGTTTGATATCTTCTTCTTCTTCTTTGATCCTTAGCCGCCGACCGTCAAAGCAGTCAGTGGCCATCACGCCTAGTGATATCTAACAAAGCGCATACAATAGAAAACAAAAGTCGCTGGATCGTCGCGCTCCACACAAATCGTAGGGTTGGAAAAGTTAAGTTTTATAGGTATTTTAGTAAATATTTTGATTTCAACAAATAGAATTGTAGTTAATTGTCAAACCATGTATTACCATCATCACCTTGCATATACCGAGTAACCTTGGTAATTAATGTCCTACTGATATAATCATCTTGTGTGGTGACGTAGAGTACCATTGACAACTAATATCCTTAACATATCAGTATCATACTATGTCGGGCCGAGTAAAAGTGATAACGAATGTCCTTGACATAGCAGCATCATACTATTGTTATACTATTGTGACATTACGGCTGGTTTGCTTTGTCGTAATTTCCTCTCATTGCCTTTATTATCTATTATTTCGGCATATTTAACACACATAATGTCGTGCCTACCCTCTACTCAGAATTGTTACCCTTTTTTTCCTACTATCACTGTTCACGTCAATCGCTTCGATGCATGACAGGGCTAGATAACCGCCCATCCCTTAGATTAATTGAATCACCAAACATGGTAATACCACATTGGCTCCAGGTAAATGCGAGCATAAAGTGTTTGTTCAAGATTGCACAATCACTTCCAATCCCACAGTAGAATGGACTTGCAATACGGGTTTAAATTTATAAACCACTATTTGTCTACACAGGCAGTTAGATTGCAACAAGGCATGTGATACAAGCGATCGGCAGAGTCTGATAAACTAAGTAATCAGACTTCCGAATTATTTGGTACAGGTGATTATAGATAAACGCAATCTTGGAAGACATTTTGAAGAGTGAGCGAGAAGTGTGATATAAGTAAACTTTAACAAAACTTTACGGAAATCACCATTCTATATATGGAAAGTGGCGGTTTAAATTTTCAAACGAATGAGTCACGCAGGAAATATCCATTAACATTACTCTATCATAATATGCACTTTGAATGCCATTGGTTTGGCAATTCGTCATATAATCGCTCCGATTTTTAGTTGCCTAGTGGTAGACCACAAGAGTGCGTGGGTAAAGTCTGAGATATAATGTAGGACGTTTTAGACACACGGCACTGCATTCCCGAAATCGTCAAGTAGACAGCTTGAACTGAAGCCAGGAGAGAATAGAAGTTAAGATTTTGACTTTAAATAGGACCGGAACACACCTGAACACTACAGCAAGGAAACCCTAAGCTATTCATTCAGAAACCGGACTTATACAGGACTTACTCACAAAGTCGCAGAGGGATTGTTAATAGAACTAAATACCCCGACGTGTGTTCTAACCATCTATTATCAAGTTGGCAAGATTTTTACCCTGAGCCAGAAGTCTAAGATTTCTCAATCATTTAATTTGTGGTACCAGCACGAGGCGACCCGACCATTTGCGGTACTACCATTTTGTGGCTCAAAGCTTGTAATTGACACTTGAAACCTACGTTCCACGGGTTGTGAAGATTCTTGCCTTGAATAGGCGCGGTTCCTTCCTGACTGATCTGGAAACGTGCCGTCATCACAGAGACGAATCTATGGAACCAGCAGCATCGGCACTTTAGCAGTTTGGAAGTCCTATTTTTAGCCGGCCAAGCAAAGAACTTTCTTTTCAAAAATTAAGCATACGAAAGCCGAAATATTCCATGATGAGACTTACTTTTTATTAATCACCAGTTCTTATTTATTTACAAGTGTTAAAGTAATTGATCATTACATTTGTATGTGTTGTTTTTTATAAATTCATAGAATTAATTATTACAAAAAAGACGTGTACAAGTGTGAATATAAAGAGCCAAAATAAGAAGCACGTGAATTTTACTGTTAATTCAGTTAGGGCTTGACCGAGCTAATATTATATCTCTCATCATCATCATTATCGTCATCACCGTCATTACCATCATCATCATCATCATCGTCACCATCATCACCATCATTATTATCGTCTTCATCGTCATCATCATCATCATCATCATCATCATCATCATCATCATCATCATCATCATCATCATCATCATCATCATCATCATCATCATCATCATCGTCATCATCTTCGTCATCATCATTTTCATCATCATCATCCTCATTATCATCATCGTCATCATCATCATCGTCGTCATCATTATAGTCATCATCATCATCGCCATCATCGTTATCATCATCGTCGTCTTTCCTGTCGTCATCATTATTATCATCGTCATCATCATAATTATCGTCATTATCATCATCGTCGCCGTCATCACCATTATCACTGTAATCATCATCATTAACCTCCAGCTTTCTAACGAGCATAGGCTGTCAATAAATTCATGCCAGACACTCCTGTCATGTACCATCCGTTCAACATATGTCCACAAGTTGTCTTTGTCTCTTTCATGTCGGTTTCTAGTCTCTTTCTTCATGTGTTATTCATATCTTTCTAACTCCATTACCTTGGGTACTCCAGAACAGGACTGCCTTGTAAATGTATTTTTTTTCTTAACCAGCGGCACTTGGGCTTTCAGCCCTTCGGCCCAATGACATGTCATTGTGAGGCTGTGGGGCTGATACGGAAAACTTCTTTATGGGCTTATTCTATGATATGGTGTGGCAATTATTATTCTTTTGTAATAGAATCAAACTGCCATCAATGGTACCTATACCTTGTAGCGGTATGGCAGCTTGCGTACCCTGACAATCCCCAGAGCTATGCCAGTGGGAGTTTTACTCCTGGTAGGTTCAACCAAGCTGGACTGGTCTGTGTGGGTAGGGGTCAGACAAAAGCTGGTACCCTGGTCCTCCAGGTTGGGGGTTTTAGCATAGGGCTGACACCCCTGTCTATGTAAAAAAAATAATGAAGTTACGGAAACAACATCAAATGAACAAACTTTGCTGCGGGATGGACATTCGGAGTCTGTGGCTCGTATGACTGTCAGTGGTGAAAGCCGAAAGGAAGCCACTGACATGAAAACGGATGTCCTGACCGCAAAACAGGATACAAGAATAGGATTTTGGAATGTCAAGACAATGTACGAGACAGGTAAACTAAGACAGGTCACGGCAGAAATGAGAAACTATAGGTTACACATCCTAGGGATAAGTGAGAGCAGATGGACAGGGGCAGGAAAAGTTAAAACAGCAACAGGAGAAACAGTACTTTACTCTGGAAGAGAGGATGGACAGCACAGTGAAGGCGTAGCCATTATTCTACAGAAAGGGATAGAAAGGACATTACTGGAATGGAAACCCATCAACAACAGACTGATACGATTGAGATTGAGAGGGAGATTCACCAACACTACAATAATACAATGCTACGCACCAACGAATGATAGCGATGAGGAGGTCAAGGATGAATTCTATCAACAACTGCAGAAAGAAATGGAAGACACACCTAGATATGATCTTGTTATAGTAATGGGAGACCTCAATGCGAAAGTTGGTACACACAATACATATAATGAAAGAACAATGGGGAAATGCGGCAGCGGAACAGCAAACGAAAATGGGGATAAGCTAATAAGTTTCTGTAGCATTAACAACCTGGTCATTGGAGGAACACTTTTCCCACATAAGGAAATTCACAAGTTAACATGGGAATCACCAAATGGTCGGGACAGAAACCAGATAGACCACATCATGGTTAACGGTAGATGGAGACATGCATTACAAGATGTGAAGGTAAGAAGAGGTGCAGATGTGGGAAGTGATCACCATTTAGTAGTAGCAAAACTGAAAGTGAAACTAAGAAGGGCTGGACCAACTGTAACTACACAGAAAAGGTTTGACATCAGCAAATTGAAGGACCCCCTTACCAGAAAAGCTTTTGCGGCCGACATTAAGAAACGATATCAATTTGCCAAAAGCCAGGAAAAGACATTGACTGATGATATAGACCAGAATTTCAACACCATTTCAACAGTATATAAGGAAAGTAGCAAATCATGCTTAGGATTCCAGGAAAGGAAGAAGCAAGACTGGATAACACCAGAAACACTAAACACCATAAAGATGAGAAAGGAAATGAAAAGAAAGAAAACAGAAGCGAAGTCCCCCAGGTTAAAGCAACTATATAGCGAACAGAACAGCCAGCTGGACAGGGAAGTTAAATGCCAAACCCGAGCCAACAAAAGGAATTTCCTAGACGATCTTGCAAAACAGGCAGAAGAGGCAGCATTGAGAAATGAACAAAGCACAGTATACAAAATAACTAAATTCATCAGCGGAAAACAAGGTGCAAACAATATTACATTAGTAAGAGATAAGCAAGGAAATCTCATCAAGACAGCAGAGGGACAGGAAACAAGATGGGCAGAGCACTTCAGAGAAACTCTGAACAAGGAAATACCAGAGACACAATTGAATGTTCCTGAGGCTGAAAACGATCTAGATGTAAATACAGACATTCCACGAAAAGAAGAAATCATCACAGCACTCAAAGGGTTAAAGAACGGTAAAGCTCCGGGCCATGATAACTTAAATGCAGAGCTATTTAAGACAGACCCTGAGCTAGCAGCAGAACTATTAGAACCACTATTTGCACAAGTGTGGAAAACGGGGACAACACCATCAGAGTGGAACAAAGGAATAATTGTCAAATTGCCCAAAAAGGGAGATCTTGCAGACTGCAATAATTGGAGAGGAATCACTCTTCTCTCAGTTCCCAGCAAAATACTAGGCAGGATAATTATACAGAGAATTTCAAAGGCAGTAGACTACAAACTGAGGAAAGAACAAGCAGGATTTAGAAAGAACAGAAGATGTGTAGACCATATATTCACTCTCAGGAACATTATAGAGCAGTGCTCAGAATGGCAAAGACAGCTTTACATAAATTTTGTTGATTTTGAAAAGGCTTTTGACAGCATACATAGGGACAGTTTATGGAAAATACTGAGGGCTTATGGAATTCCAAGCTGCATAGTGTCAATCATAAAAAGCCTCTATGCCAACTTTACGTGTAGTGTTGGGCAGAGCAACCTAACCTTCGAGGTGAAGACAGGAGTACGACAGGGATGCCCCTTATCAACCACTCTTTTTTTAACAGTCATAGACTGGGTGATGCGCCAGACAACAGAGGGCAGTCCAAGAGGAATAAGATGGACTACATTTTCTACATTGGAAGATCTGGAATATGCAGATGACATTGCACTACTGGCACATTCACATCAACACATCCAGGAAAAAACGGATAGACTTAATAAATTTAGCCAGCAGGTGGGCTTGAACATCAATTTAAAGAAGTCTGAGGTCATGACGCTCAATGTGAGCAACGCTGAGCCCATATCAGTAAGGAATCAGCAATTGGTACAGACAGATACCTTCACATACCTAGGAAGCATAGTAACACCAGACGGTGGGGCAGGCAAAGACATCAACATCAGAATGAATAAGGCAAGAACAGCCTTCTTTAGCCTAAATAACATCCGGAAGTCCTCCCAATACAGCACAAGCACAAAATTAAGATTATACCAGAGTTGCGTGCTTTCTGTGCTTCTCTATGGTGCGGAATGCTGGAGAGTCACAGAGAAGGAAATGTCAAAATTGTCCTCTTTTCACACAACATGCTTAAGAAAAATTCACCGCATCTTTTGGCCGAATACCATCACCAACCAAGATCTGCTTACTCGTAGCAAGCAAGAGGACATGCACACCATCATAGCTGGCAGACGCTGGAGCTGGGTTGGTCATGTCCTCAGAAGAGACCCCGATGCCATCACAAGAACAGCTATGCTTTGGACCCCTGAAGGAAAGCGAAAGAGAGGCCGACCAAAAACAACTTGGCGGAGGACTGTGGAGGCTGAGATGCAAAGAATGAACCAGAGTTGGGGCACTGTACGAAGGATGGCCACCGACCGTGCAAAGTGGAATCAATTTGTTGCTGCCCTACAAGACGCAACTAGGCGTGATGGCCACTGACTGCTTTGACGGTCGGTGGTTAAGGATCAAAGAAGAAGAAGAATAGAATGAAACACAGATTCAATCCAACACAGATAAGGGTATGTCCCGTTCAGCACCTGCCCAAGAATCCGTATACTTCAACACATGAAAGACACTCCAAAGGCCAGGTTGGACGATTCACATAACGATTTAATAGACATCTTGAAAGCTCCAAATATATCTTTATAATATGCACATCAAGTAATGGCATCACCTAGACAGTCTCTAGTGTCTCTGTACAGTCTTGTACTGGAACGATGTCGAAGACATTTCCACACAGTTTTTATTAAAATATTACCACTCACGTTCTTCATAGAATCAACTTCATCTCTTTCATATAAGAACTAGTCTTACCACACGGAGGTATATGGGTAAGCTAGTGATGGAACAACATAATGAAGATCTAGTAAAACCACACAATTCTCAGGAGTTGATAACACAATACGTCCAACACCTTGGAGAGACGCACACCGAATATTCTAAAGCCAAGGCACGCTTTAGATAGCAGACTGCAAAACTCACGTCTGCAACTTGGCCACCAAAAGTAATGACGTCACTTCCTGAAACCAGGACAACGGTCTCATAAACAAATCAACAACATGTCGAAATGTATTCGCATCGACAAACTTGTTATGAACTTTACTCATAATATTTATTCCCCCCCCCCCCCGTTTAAATAATGTAAACGAAGTTTGCATTATTTACATGGTGTGAGTTCAAAACATCACTGGAGTGAAAAGATTGTATCATCAAATTTCACTGTTGGTATGACATATTATAGCACCCAGGTTTGTGCTCCCCAGGAGGCAAATAAACACTCAAGGTGTGGAAATTAGTAAGAAAATTACTAATACCATCGACTACAAAGGATACAAATCATTTGACACTAGAGTGAGGTAACCATAGCAAAATCAGTCAACAGGGAAAAATCAATGGTTATATCAGTCCAGGCACTCTCATACCGCACACCATCCAAAACACCTAAATGTCACGTCATGGTAACATTAGTCACTTAATCTCAAAATGCAAAGCATTAAAATTAAGTAATAGAGACAATAGATGACATGAGGTAGACAAACAATCAATAAAGTATATGACTGCGACATTTTGTCAAAGGAATAATACTATGTGTATTACAAAATTATATGTAATGAATGTAACACATAAGTTTAAGAATTACAGAAGACCATGATTATGTGTTGTAATAATACATCCTACTATGGCTTGTTAGCCAATAACTTTAGTAAAGTCCAGTGTCAGTGTGACAAAGTTGTGTCAAAACCTCAACAAATTCTAGTTAATTCACATTAATGACTAATTAATATTATATAACAATGTACGAGTCCACGATCCAAAGTCCTTTCGACTGAAGAAATGTTCATTCAATGTTCCCAGAGGTATGTAGAAGCATCTTCTTGACAATGTCCATGATTGTCCACCACGTGATATACTGATATTATGAACCAATCGTTTATAATCACCGCACATTTCAATCGATCAAAATTCAGAAAGGCAATTTTTTGTGTTGTATCCTATTGATATTTTTAAGTCAGTCATTTCAGTGTTACTTCCCTTTATTTGAAAACGTTAGTCATTTCAATTCAGAATGCTAAAATATGTCCGCAAGAAAATATGCCGAGCCGAGATCATTTATAACACTTCACCAAGGATATGTTGTTAAGTCTGTAAGTGGCATATACCTACTGTCATTCAACCACAATATCAGAAGTAATGCGTTGAGTTTAAGGAGTTATTAGTCCATTTTGAGCATTTGAATATTTATCATCATCCTGTTGCTGAGCGAACTGCTTTCTCCTATGAGCAATGTTTCTGTATTTGACGATGTAACAATGTAGCTTAGTTCACAGCATAGTTATCGTACACAATGTCAGAGAATCCTGTTCATCGATATATCCGCTGTGCCAATGTATAGTGTTATACAAACAAGTTATTATACCTGGAAAACTTTCTTGATTTGGCCATCATGACGTATGTATGTAGGTTAAGTGCGATCCTGTGAATCACCTGTATTCGTAGAGTTCACAGGCGACAGAGGGTGTTGCATGCATCTCGACAAAACATCAGCTACAACATTTTGACTTCCTTTAATTGCCTTTATCTTATATTCGTAGGGTTGAAGAGCTAGCGAGGCTCTCGCGGCTCTTTCGTTTTTAAACCTTGCATTTTTTAGATACGCCAAGGCCTTCTGGTTGGTCTGCAGCGTGAATCGGGCTCCCATTAGATAACGCTGTAATTTTGTGAAGCAGAAGACAACTGCAAGGAGCTCTTTCGCCACAACAGGATATCGCTGCTCTGTGGAAGACAGTTTACGGCTCACATACAGCGTTGGGCGCATGTAGCATTCAAATTCTTGCATTACCGTGCCTCCGATTGCTGTATTGGAAGCGTAAATGGAAAGCGAGGATCAAGTAATCTCAATATGGGTAATTTAGAAAATGAACATTTAAGTACATTTAAGGCAGCATTACAAACGTGTGTCCAGATTACTTTGTTTGGGGAGTTTTTTTTCACCAACGTGGACGAAACTGAGGTCATATCAGAAAAAAAAAATAGATAAGAATTTTCTATAAAAGTTCACTAAACCTAACAAACTGCGAACTTGCTTCTTAGTTCGAGGAATTTAAAGATTTAACATTTTTGAGATGGTAGAGTCCTCAGGTTTCAGAAATCCACCTCCCACTTTATGACCAAGAAAAGAGATTTCAGTGAATCCTATTCTCGTCTTAGAAGGTCTAGCAGTAAGATTGTGTAGATGTAAAATATTCAACAAAGATTGAATTCCTACAATATGTTCATCCCAAGTAAGATGAAATAAACAGATATCATTTATATAGGTAATTAAATCTTCACGGTCAGAAAAAAGTTTTTGCATCATGCGAACAAAGGTAGCAGGAGCGTTAACAAGACCGAAAGACATAAAATTGAATTGAAACAATCCAAGAGGTGTAGCGAAAGCTGTATAAGACTGATACCAACTGTATTGCTGACGTTGTTGGCGTGATAAGTGAGGTGACGAAGTGAGTGTGTATGAAGGGTACAGTCACTCACCCTGTACTGTCAAGCATAGATCAACGAATCAGACTAGTGTTCATTTCCAATTGACAGCACATAATTTATTCACACTGCAACATCAATCCGGAACGATACACTACACAGGTACAACAGCATACACAAAACCAATAATAATCAATTGCGCAGAATGTCACAGCTGTTCAGTATGATGTAAACCCTGTTTACATCGCAGTTCTAATGTTACACCAGTAAATCCACCAGAACGAATGCTGATACTGCAGTTACAACACGCCACACAGGCTTAAATTTATACATATATATACTCAAAAGACTGTCCGCTCTGCAGTTTACAATTAATCTGGCCTACACAAATCCTGGCCTTATAATCTCTTTAAATAAAGTACATTCACCAGAAAATTCTCCCTCCATAAGGAACAATGGCCTTACCATCTCCTAGCGCCGTTCCTGCACAATAGAAATCTATCAGGGAGGTAAATATGATTCAAAACATCGGCCTGTAGACACCAAGGCCCCCCAGAACATGTCCTTAACATAAAGTACACCTTATCTTCTCTTATCTGCAGATAATCACACCTAAAATAGGCAAATAATGGTACACCTCGAAAAATGGCCAAACATCGTTCCCGTACACTACCCTGGGAACACACACAAGACACAGGGCTGACTATCCAGTCAACGCCCAAACTTAGACTCCTCTCAGACTCCCACGGGAACACACATCTCCCGCTAAAACCGTCACCGGACTCGGCTGTTCACGGACTCCCCGTGAGCTATTCACAGCCGGCCGAAACCAGTACAGAATAACTAAATGACTAGCGCTCACACGCTTTCTGTACACTCTGTTTTCTAACATATAAATGTTTAAACAACTCACAATTAAACAAGCCAACAAGTGCCACAACCCTGAATTCACACTGTACAATCAGCATATTACGGATCACTTCCCTTTTGACCTTAACATACTACCACCCGCTCCGGAGAAAAAAATGCTTTATCATTTTTTTGAAAAAACTACATCAATGAAAAATAAGGGGTCCGCTAAGCTCTAATATATGCTTACAACAATAGCTTTATGATAAGGTCATGATAGGAAACTCTTTACAGAGCGATACAACAGGAAGCAATCTGATCATCAGAAGAAGTCCCCCCGTCCGACGAGTGTTTCGGCCCATATACTCCTTTACACTCTAAGGGGGGCGGGCCCACTTGGGTCATGACTCCCAAGCGTCTCAGCCTCCTGTTGTCTTGTATCGAAAATGAACCCATTTCCCTTATGGTAGCAACTTTAATCCACAACTCCGCCAGTCGTGGAGGCACTTGTGAAAGTAACAAAACAAAGACAAATTATTCCGTTCGTTCCATCGCACACACTGAGACACCATCGTGAGGCCGACGCGTCTGGCCACTGAAATTCTGACACTGAACACCCCTATAATATACACCGCCTGTTGCCGCTCAGTCACAGCCCGTTCACTAGTACACCAAAAAACTCAGCGTATTGTGGACTTAGAAAAATTCCTGATGTTTTCTGTACTGCAGCGTTTATTGCCATGATTTCCATTGCCCATTGCGGTTGTTCCACAGCCAGCATGATGCCTTTTCAGCAGTTTCACTAAGCCTCTTCAGTGCCCTTGTTCTCGACTGTCCCCTCAGCCCCAACAGTTTCAATAGATCATACACTGATGCAGCCACAAGCCCTCTTGCGCCCACTTCAACAGCCATGACCTTTGCAGTGAACCCATCGTGTCTCAGATCCGCGGCCAGATCACTATACTTGGCCGCTTTGAATGAATGTTGCTCGTCTAATCTGGATTCAAATGGCACGGTCAGTTCAATCAGTATGACCTGGAGCGTTGCTGAAGAATGAAGCACTATATCCGGCCGTCTCCGCGATTTTCTGATACTCTCTGGATATGCCCCTCGTCCAGGTAGGTCTACCGCCATCTCCCAGTCGTTTGCACAGTCAAGAAGAGATGGTAAACTGCTACCAGGATTACTCGGTTTGGGGTGTGCTGACTTTCCTGCCCTCAGAAAGTATGTATTTGCGGTGCTTGGCCTGGGTTTGCTATTCGCCTTCATCCTTGCCAGATCTATTGTCGCAGCAAGCTCATTTAGCACTTTGTTATGGCGCCAAGTGTATCGCCCTTGCCCTAATGCCACCTTACACGCTGAGAGCACGTGTTCAAGTGTC
This sequence comes from Oreohelix idahoensis, assembly GCA_024509875.1. NCBI lineage: Eukaryota > Metazoa > Mollusca > Gastropoda > Stylommatophora > Oreohelicidae > Oreohelix > Oreohelix idahoensis. The sequence continues at coordinate 301,858 of JAMPIV010010139.1, read as the reverse complement.
TGCCTCCCCTGGCACAGGGGGCACTGCTCATCATCCGACTTTCCCCATTTCACAAGGTTGGTGGCCGATGGCAGCAGGTCATACATTGATCTAACAACGAAGCTGAGCCTAAGAGGTGCCATATGCCCTATATCATTCCATGTCAAGGACCTCTGCAGGGCTCCTTCCCATGTAGTCCATTGGCCTTGTTGGACCTGCTGCACTGCTTTTTGCAACCTCTTATCATTCTCAGCTCCTCGTATCTCCTGAACTACCATGTCTCTGCGCTCCCTGCTTGATGCCTTGGGACCACCAGCGGATATCTCCATGACCAAATCCCCGTCTATTCTGACCCAGAATAACTGCCAGCTGGGGCAGAGAAGGAACGTTAAATACTAATTGTCTAAGCGTCATAGGACTGGGTTAATTGCGGGGGCGCGCACGGTGAATTCACGCTTCGGCTCAATTGACATTCAATGTCAGGATGTTAGGCGACTCGAAATCGCTGAGTGCTGGTTCCCTTGGAAGAAGAAACTGAAGAATATAGCTAAACATAGAAGGCGGGTGGGGCGCGATCGCTGTGGGCGGGGGCGACCGTCAACAGTTAGGGGGGGGTTGGATGAGCTGAGACCAATGGCATGTGAGGGGGGGGGGGGGACGTGGAAAAAATGGGGTTAATGAAGCGTCGTTTATCGTATTTGTTCTTTTTATGGTCTAATGGTGGAGCCTCTTGGGGTTAGTTCTTTTTTTTTTTTTTTTGTTTTGTTTTTTTTTTTTTTTTCCATGTTGGGACCAGTGGTTTCCCTAAATCGCAGGGCTACAGACAGGAATGACCGACGGAGTCGTAGCACCAGGACAAGAGACAGGGCAAAATTATTTCGGGAAATCGAGACACTTTAAAAGCAAAAGATAAAAACCCTTACAGAAGGGGGGGGGGGGGCTCAAGGACTTTTGGCCGGACGTGGAGTATCCCAACAAGACAGATTCGACGGGACGCGCGAGTAACTGTCTCAGGAGGGGCGAAGCAGGATCCCGTTTTGAGATAATCCCAACCGGACCAACGCTTTTCCCCACTATTCAGGGCCCAGGGGGGGGGGAATAAAAGGGAGGTAAGTTGTCATTCCCACGAAAAATGCAAAATCGGGACAGCGGTGTAAAAGATCTATCCTTAAAAAAGGGGGAACTCACAGACCCTATATTACCAATGCGGGGGGGTATAATTTTGGGGGTCATGCATTGGGGTGGGGGGGGGGGGGGGGGGCGGCCGTTTCATCGATGCTATGATGGTTTTGAAAACCTCACTTTTGTTTGATGGGTTGGTGGTTTGTGTGGTACATGATGACATATAACAATAGTACCATACAAGGGGGCCAAGGGACCCCATTCGGACTTAAATTTCCATCATTCACCATTTATTCATTTTTATTGCATTTCAATATAAAACAATTGGGTGTCTATATAATGTTACCACATGCTTAGTTCCTTTCTAATTACGATGTTGAATTATTGGTCTGAAGTTTATCTTTCCTTTATAAGGGAGGGGTGTGGGTACGGGGGGGTGCGTGGGGGGGTGGGCCTCGTTAAAAATTCTAATATAAACCCAAGTTTAATCACGGAGGAATAATAAATTATGATAATTACTGAGATAGAGAATGGGGACGAAAAAAAAAAAAACCCCGACGGTAAGCTCGGGAGAGGACGAGAGACCAAATATATCCTTACAACCTTTTTCCCCTTTTTTTCCAGAAGGGTCCCGTCTTAAAGTTAGAGTTAGGTAGGAGAATTATTTACCCTCTTCTGTCGTCAACCCCGCTTTCACAGAAGTGTGGGGAAGTGGGAAAACCCCAAACAGGAATTCCTTGAGCCAAAATTTGTCCACATTCAGAGTATTACTAGTCTATTTAGTTTTTCCTTTTCTAAAATATTAAATATTCTTTCATCCTCTTCAAATGCTTACGCGGGACAGGGGGCCATAAACTTAATATCTTCTTTCTCGTGAAAATAATTTTCAATTATGTCTCAGTCATTTTTTATTTTGGTTGCATCTGTCAAAATTCTTTCTAATCTCTCCCTATCATTCCTTTTCTTTTCTTTTTTAGCATCAACCTTGAGCTAATAGGTCCATTTTTTCTGAAGTTCCTCAGTGTCACTATTCTGGCCTTCCCCTAAGCTCATTAAACCTTCTCGGGAGGATTACAAAATACTTTCTTTAAGTCAGGTGTGGACTAACAAAATCCATTGTTTTCATATCAATAACTCAGTAAGTGAAGTAAAATGTGTTTCATTTACATTAAGTTCTTCACATTTCTTGGATTGAACTTTTTAATTTCTGTGGTATATTGTTTTTCTTTTTTCTTGAAACTCTTGACAAGTGAGATTTCTAACTTACCGTCCCTTCCTCCTTTTGGGCCTGCTTTCTTTCTTTTTTGTTTTTTGTCTTATCTGTCTGGAACCGTCTTTTTCCAAGTTCCTTGACTTTACTAATGCAGCGAAGTAGGAGGATTCGTTTAATGCTGTTTTTTTACACTAGCAAAGCTACAAGTTTGATTTCTGTAATCTTCTCAACTTGTGAGGCGAGCTGAGCTTTTTGGACACGTTTCTTGTAATCTTTTTCTTTTCAGCATTTTTATATATACTAACCTGCAAAAAAACTTGTTGGCCCTTTCCTCTTTTTAACTTTAGATGCGCATTCGTCTGTCTAGTCTTTCCTTATCCGCGCTCCTCCTCTTTTCTAATTCCTTTTTGTTACCCCCCTCATCCCTGATGTTTTTATTGCGGATTTTATATTTTGTGTAAACAACCCTCATAGCAATAATATAATTGTGTCTAGCCTCAGTAATAATTTTGCACAACCAACACGGGGGGCGCAGGTTTTTTATATTCTAACACATCCCGCCACAAATTCCTCTAGCCCATTCACACTTTTTCGAGTAGGACCTGAACCAAAAAAAACACCCAAAAGTTTATCGTTAGGAGCAAAAAAAAACGACCATAGCCGGCGTCGTTACTCTCAACTGCCACTCGTCTGTTCCACATTTAAACAAAAAAAAAAAAAAAAACCACTCCAGCCAACGTATTTATGAAGTGCTGTGGGGGCCTTGTTGAAGTTTTCATCACAATATTTTTACCTTCTTTTCGAAATTTAAAATTAAATTCAACAACCGGCTTCGTTCATTATCGTCTGGGAGCCATATGTTATCACAATCCATGTTTTAATTTCAATTCACGAGTTCTTGTAATAACTTGTTTATTCTGAACACTTGTATATATTTATTAGGAAGCCTGATGTTCCCTTTGAGTTTTGTTTAGATATAAAATTACCTTTTACACTCTATCAGATAATTAATAATTCTTTTCAAGATATTCCAAAAAAATTATTCGCCGCCCAATAAAATTTAACGTAATATAAAGGTATAAAGTAACTTAAGGGTGGAGTAAAACCATTACGTTTCTTGTTGCATAGATTCATGATAGACCCTTTTCCAATTCTCAATTATGTAGTTGCACTAAATCCTATTAGCTAAACAGTTTAAAAGGAATACTTAACTGCGTGATCTGAGGAGAAGAATAGATATAGCATACATACATAAACAGGTTTTTTCACAACAACAAAAAAAAAACCATAATTCTTTTTGCAATTTTAGCAAAAAAGAATAAAAAAGTGGTCCTTCTTATATCCGTTTAACGTTACCAAAACCCGATGGGCATCAGATGACAAACTCTCAATCCACCTATTTTTGACAACACAGTTGATGCTTGTTATTCCGTAAACAGCACCGGAAACTGGAGGGGGGCGGAAAGGAGAGGATGTGGGGAAAACTGGGAAACAGTTTTGCTATGTGATTCGTTCGTACACAGCACACGAGAAACTTGGAAACCTGGAACAAATACTGTAATTATCATAATGCAATATCGCTGATGAATGACGAATCTCAGGACAGGTCGGGGTCGTTCATAACCATTTGTCAAAGTTTACTTGAAAATTTCAACTCCGTAACACCTCGTAGAGAACTGGACACCGCTGCAGGAATAAAACAACGTTATTAATATTATTAAAGAGGCGAGAGGCACTGGGTAAAATCATTTTCACAAATCCACGTTGATCACCGCTTACATGGTCAAGAGCCGACACCCCAAAACTTAGTCTCTTTCCAGTCAATAATAGAGGCTTTGCGTCCGATCATAGGTTCAAGATCGGACAAAAAAAACTGCAGAAGAAGAATTTCGCTTGGTTTTTTTTTTTAAAATAACAAGCCACTTCGCCAAGCACAGAGAGCAGAGAGCCTAATTCTATCGCTCTTTTATTTTTATAACGCGAATTCGTGGTCATATTACTTTTACCGGCGATATGAAGGGTACAGTCACTCACCCTGTACTGTCAAGCATAGTTCAACGAATCAGACTAGTGTTCATTTCCAATTGACAGCACATAATTTATTCACACAGCAACATCAATTCGGAACGATACACTACACAGGTACAACAGCATACACAAAACCAATAATAATCAATTGCGCAGAATGTCACAGCTGTTCAGTATGATGTAAACCCTGTTTACATCACAGTTCTAATGTTACACCAGTAAATCCACCAGAACGACTGCTGATACTGCAGTTACAACACGCCACACAGGCTTAAATCTATATATATACTCGCAGTTCTAATGTTCCACCAGAACGACTGCTGATACTGCAGTTACAAAACGCCACACAGGCTTAAATCTATACATATACTCGCAGTTCTAATGTTCCACCAGAACGACTGCTGATACTGCAGTTACAAAACGCCATACAGGCTTAAATCTATATATACTCAAAAGACTGTCCGCTCTGCAGTTTACAAATAATCTGGCCTACACAAATCCTGGCCTTATAATCTCTTTAAATAAAGTACATTCACCAGAAAATTCTCCCTCCATAAGGAACAATGGCCTTACCATCTCCTAGCGCCGTTCCTGCACAATAGAAATCTATCAGGGAGGTAAATATGATTCAAAACATCGGCCTGTAGACACCAAGGCCCCCCAGAACATGTCCTTAACATTAAGTACACCTTATCTTCTCTTATCTGCAGATAATCACACCTAAAATAGGCAAATAATGGTACACCTCGAAAAATGGCCAAACATCGTTCCCGTACACTACCCTGGGAACACACACAAGACACAGGGCTGACTATCCAGTCAACGCCCAAACTTAGACTCCTCTCAGACTCCCACGGGAACACACATCTCCCGCTAAAACCGTCACCGGACTCGGCTGTTCACGGACTTCCCATGAGCTATTCACAGCCGGCCGAAACCAGTACAGAATAACTAAATGACTAGCGCTCACACGCTTTCTGTACACTCTGTTTTCTAACATATAAATGTTTAAACAACTCACAATTAAACAAGCCAACAAGTGCCACAACCCTGAATTCACACTGTACAATCAGCATAGTACGGATCACTTCCCTTTTGACCTTAACAAAGACTTAGCTCTGTCTGATAATGGCACTTGCCAATAGCCTTTCGACAAGTCAAATTTCGTAAAGAATGTAGCAGAAGCCAATTTCTCCAAAAGAGAAACTAACAATGGTAATGGTTCTGCGTCGGAAATCGTGACATCATTTAAGCGTCTAAAATCTATCCAAATACGAATAGATTTATCTGTTTTCCTAATCCGTACCATAGGAAAACTGTAAGGTGAATGTGATGGGGTAATGATATTTAATTTTATCATTTCTTTAATTTCTTCTTGAACCTGTGATTGTAAGTGAATAGGTATAGGATAAGGTTTTAATTTGATAGGTCGAAAATCTGTAAGTACGATATGAGGGTGAATGATATATGTATGCCCAGGAACATCCGTGAGCACGTCAGAAAAAGATAGTAGTAGCTGAGAAATTTGCTCTTTCTGATGAGAAGCCAGAGTTGGTGCAATAGAAACCTTTTTCTACCTCTCAGTAGCTAAAAGATATACCCTTGGTAATGATAAAAGTGGTTCAGTACCATTACATAAGTCAGACCATTCCTCCTGTATAACCCCTAAAGAAGAACGACGATCAACAGATTCGTCAATAGCTTCAAAGACTGGTTTAAGATGTGGAGGACGTGTATGAAATTGTTGTAACATATTAATATGAAAAGTTTTTTCCTTCCCGTTAATAGATAAAATATAGCCAACATCTGACAATTTATCAACAATCTCATAAGGTCCTCTCCATGACACAAGTAATGTATTGTCTTTGTTTGGTAATAATACATAGGCCTCGTCACTCGGCAACTATTGAAGTAGTTTCCTGTTTTGGTTGGGAAACAACCGAGCTTTTAACTTTGCCTTTTCTGACGACTCCACTGCTATTTGGCATGTGTCAATAATCTTTTTTCTCAAATTGACAACATAATGGTACGAGGTTTGAACATCTTCATTCATATCAGCTCCAACCAACAATTGTTTTAAAATGGACATAGGTCCCCGAGGTTTCGCACCAAAAACCAACTCAAATGGAGCGAACCCGGTGTCTTTGTTGGAAATTTCTCTGTAAGCGAACAAAATTGCGGGCAAAACTCTATCCCAATCCTGTGGAAATGTAATGGTAAATTTACCCAACATCTATTTTAAACTCCTATTTAGTCTTTCAATTTTACCATTTGCTTGAGCATGATATAATGAACTAAGAGACCGTTCAATACCGAACATTTTCATAACCTCTTTCATAGCGTCTGAGACGAACTGAGATCCTCGATCAGATAGTATGTTTTCGGGAAAACCCAATCTGCTGAAAATTAAAAATAGCGCATCCGCTATGTCAACAGTTGTTATTGTTTTCAGGGGTATTGCTTCAGGCCAGCATGTAACATATCAATGCATGTTAGCACGTATTTATGTCCTCTAGCTGATGTTACACTTAATGGACCGATAAGGCCAATAGCCATCTTTGCGAATGAACGCAAAGAAATATCAGCTGCCTGAATCGGAGCATCATGTTTAGGCCTTTATGTTGCCATACCTTGGTACACTGTGCATGTGCGACAAAAATATTTAATATCTTTTGTCATCCCAGGCCAACAGAAGTGAGACAAAACCCTTTGATTTGTCCTTGCAATACCCAAATGACCAGCGCAATTAATGTCGTGGGCATGTCGTAAAACAAATGACCGAAAACAAGCTGGTACCATAATCTGTTTTTTTACAGATGTAGAATCCTGAAAATTTCCAACCAAAATACCATTTTTTAAAGTATACCAGTGTTTTGCATTATTATCAAATATCACATCATCTGATCTTGCAACTTGAAAAAATTTTCTCAACGACTCATCATCATTTTGTCTTTGAATAAAAGACTCCTTATCAATAAGTTCCACCTGGAAATTATCATCACTTTCCTCTTTTTCATTATCATTTACCTCATCATCCTTATTTTCCTCATTATCATTATTCTCATTATCATTGTTATGCTCTTCATTATTCATCTCTTCGTCAGTATCATTCTCATCATTTATTACCTTATCTACCATATTATCACTTTGGATGTGACTATGCAATTCAGCACGAGCACGAGCTCTGGTTGTAACAGCATTTGCACATATGAGGTGTTGTTGTTCCCATTTATCAATATCATCCTTTGTACATTCACGAATGCCAGGAATATTTCTTAATGTAATTCCTGCGATGGGACTATTCAACAGGCACACACGAGTTCTCCCTATAAAGTATGGAGTATCAAAAAATACTTCCGCATTTGGATAGTATTCCATTGTGCCTCCAAGTGTTATACATTTCACCTCTCTTCCTGTATAATCTGACTGATCCACCAACAACCTACGCATTCCAATAGTGGTACAACCTGAGTCCCTCAAAAGTGACACTAATTTGTTGTTCACAAAGGCTTTATTGAGCACCAGTGAACCCGTTCCACCATATGATGACATAACCGCAATGGATGTCCACATAGAAGCCTTGGAACTCCCTGTGGCTGAAACAAAGAGTTACATTCAGAACAATTAGCTCTGTTAGATAGATCAACACTACATGAATTTGCATGAGCTAAACCATTATTATTCTGTACCGGATTATTGTCACCAACATGTACGAGAGCATTTGCACGTTCAGGGTTCCTTGAATGCCTGAAATTATTGTTTTTTTGAGGACCTCTATTATGATAAGAATTGTCACTATTTCTATGAAATGACCTTTGTCCTCTGCCTGATCTGGCATTATATCTTCTTCTATTTTGAAAATCATTAGACCTGAATGATGGTTGTGGATTATAATATCCATCCTCATAAGAGTTATAATTTCTTTGAGGCTGTTGACATTTTTTGTTAAAATTATACCTGCCTCTGTTATTGCCACAGTTATGGTTTTGATTAACTCTATAGTTTTTACCAATGCTATTAGATCTATGCCTTGGTGTATTATCATTTACAGTCTTAGCAGATGCCACTGGCAAAGAATCCTTAATGTTATTCTTACTAAGGTTTCTATTTGGATGAGCAACTTGGTATTGACGACCAAGAGTTTCTAGGTTAGCTAAATTCTCTGGTTTCCTCTCCTGCAGAAATGACAAAAATTATCCACTAATAGAAGACAATACCTTGTCTCTCAAAATCAAATCAGACAGTCCTTCAAAAGTTTTGTCAATTTTGGACAAGTCAACCCATCTAGAAAAGTACAACTTAACAGATGAAATAAATTTAGTAAAATCTGTTGCTGAATCTGGTAGTAATGACTTAAATTTTAACCTGCAGCCATCTTCATCCAATTGATACTTCTTCAGTAGCAAGACTTTTACAGCTTCATAGTCTTTTCCAGACTGACCATCTATAGTAGAGACTGCAGTAAGTGCGTCACCCACTAACAAGTTCCTGAGCCTACTAGACCAGGTAGCTTTATCAATGTTAAACTCCTGACAATAGGTCTCGTATCTATTGAGGAAGCATGAAATATCGTCGATACTTGAGTTAAATTTTGGCAGATTGATCTTAAAATGAGCAGAGTGATCTTTATTTCTAGCTTCATCATTCATAGGATTAACCTGTGGTTGTTGTAATCTTAATTTCTCCAACTCAATCTCCGCCAATCTAAGTTCCTGTTGTGCTCTTATCTCAGCTTTAGCTTGTTGAGCTCTTACCTCAGCCTGAGCTTGTTAAGCCTTTAATTCAGCTTGAGCTTGTTGAGCTTTTATTTCAGCTTGAGCATAGGCCAATTTTTCTCTTTCAAGAGCCATTTCTTCTGCTCTTCTTTTTTCAAGCAATTCTTCTTCTCTCCTTTTCTCAGCTAATTCTTCAGCTGCTTTATTCCCCTCTCTCTCCAATTGTCTTTGATCTCTTGCTGCAGCTTCCAATCTCTTTAACGCCTTAGCCAGCTCAGTAGATGCATATGACAGTAAGGCTTCACCTTCCTTACCACATTCTTTTCCAATCTTAATAAAATATTCCAAGGTAGCCATGATTTACAAATATTGTGCTTTTCAATAGCAAAACAATAATGTAACTTTTATATAATGAATATGTCAGCAATATATTCAAAAATTATTTCACCACTCTAAAATCATCTAACTGTATGCAATAATAGATGTTATAGTAGATGTTATAATTGGAGCAATGAAGAACAGAGATACAAACAAGTTGACTAAATACAGTGACAAGAGCTTAATGAAGAAAATACTAAGGCAGAAATAAGGCAGAAATATCTGAATATTAGAACAAATGAACAAAATGCAGCTTCATCACACATATGACAAGACAATCACGAGTTTACAACATGTATGATATCTAATAAATTAGGGATAGCAAGATAAGATCAACAATTTCACAAACAATAATGGATAATAACTGAATAAAAAATTTACAAGTAACTTAACTACAAAAACAAACTTGCCAATTAACAAGACAAACTAGAAAAAAAATGGATCTGGTTAATTCAATTGAGGCAGTAACACACAGCAATGTTCGCCGGCCCCTCAATTTGAGCCAAACAGATGCATAAACTACAGAACGCTTATGAATTTATTTCGACCATACATATTGAGGTATTGAGAAAAATTCACAAGTCCCACCATCCTCCCACTAGGCACATAATATTTAAACACAAAAATACATAAATGGCAAAAAAAAAACCACTCTGGCACACAGTTTCATCAGCAACACATGCTGTATGTAACCAAAAATATACTTATCTTTAATGCCAGAAAAAATTTTCTTCCTCGATTCAACTTCACTCCCAGCAAGGAACGTTGAAAAACTTTCGCATAGACCAGGTCAGGCCTAGCAAATAGAACAGCTGACTTGAAAAGGACACCGCTTTGGTCCAACATCTTCGTAGAAATTCGCCATCTTCGGCATCAAACGGGAAACAGGAACTTTATGTAATACAGGAAAGTCTTTTTCTTATTGGCCACGTCAACTTTAAAGTGTAGTTGATAATAATTTTTGACAAATGTTCCTTCACTTCTGTAACTTGATCGGCAGACGATGCAGGTCACCATCTTGTAAATGTGCATGAACTTGCAAAATTTCTTCATTAGCTGGATAAAACAGATCCATAGGCTTTGGCCCCCATTGATGCGGACAACGTCTTCTTTATGGGCTTAGTATATGATATAGAATGCCAATTATTATTCTTAGGTAATAGAATCAAACACAGATTCAATCCAACACAGATAAGAGTATGTCCCGTTCAGTACCCGCCAAAGAAGCCGTATACTTCAACACATGAAAGACACTCCAAAGGCCAGGTTGGACGATTCACATAACGATTTAATAGACATCTTGAAAGCTCCAAATATATCTTTATAATATGCACATCAAGTAATGGCATCACATAGACAGTCTCTAGTGTCTCTGTACAGTCTTGTACTGGAACGATGTCGAAGACATTTCCACACAGTTTTTATTAAAATATTACAACTCCCGTTCTCCACAGAATCATCTTCATCTCTTTCATATAAGAACTAGTGTTACCATACGGAGGTATATGGGTAAGCTAGTGATGGAACATCATAATGAAGATCTAGTAAAACCACGTAATTCTCAGGAACTGATAACACAATACTTCAAACACCTTGGAGAGACACACACCAAATATTCTAAAGCCAAGGCACGCGTTTGTTAGCAGACTGCAAAACTCACGTCTGCAACTTGGCCACCAAAAGTAATGACGTCACTTCCTGACACCAGGGCAACGGTCTCATAAAAAAATCAACAACATGTAGAAACATATTGACATCAACATACATGTTATGAACTTTACTCATAACAGGAGCCTGTGGACTTTCCTTCCAACCCGGTCAGGAGCTTCGCTCCTTCCCATCCACAGAGGGTTTATCTCAGGAGCCGTTCAGGTTATTCAGTCGAAATCCCGGTCGATGACACTTCTTCAAATGCTCATGTCCGGGCTTGACCCTTGAATACCTGATCGCCAGCACAATGTGGTAACCATTACACCAGCGCGACTCGCCCTTGTAAATATATAAAAATCTTCCTAACAGGGAATCCTATCCACCGCCAGTGTAGCCTTCTGACTTCTTGTCTGACCAGCAATAGTCTAGTTCTGATCATCAAAACATTGATGTTCTTGTCCAACAATATCAAATTCTTCTGTTCTAACCATTCACACATTTATAAAATTAAACATAAAAAAGTATGTAACGTTTTTAAGAACAGACAAAAACGACAGCTAAAATGTTTGATTAATTAACTTCCAATATTAGTGTGAATACAATCGTGTTGATTCTTAAGTAGCACTGCCAGACCATGTTCTTAGCTTTCTTAGTGTGAAGCTTGGATTGTATTATTTCTGTTCAATGTGAGTTTAGCCCATTTACTTCCCTGTAACGTCTAAGGAGACAAACAAACAACAGCACTATTGCTCCCACAAGCGGCTGATTAACAGTGATTAGAGCACTGGTCTCTCCCGGCAAATGTGCCGCGGGTTCGATTAACGATATCATCACGATCTAGTCTGCTAATCTGTCAATTTGTACCTGCATTTGCTCTTGAATTATGGAAGGAAAAGGCAGTGAGGAAGAGAACTGGTCAACCTACCTCTCGATGCTGGACCTAGTATAGTGAAGTCTTTAACATGTCACTTCCCTACGGCTGTATGTGCTATGGGATAACCTTTAACCCTTCCTTATTGCTCTCGCAGACATGTTGTTGTTGTTGTTGTTGTTGGAGGTAACTAATATGAGGCTGTGCACGAGGCTAGCAACCTGATCACATATAATACATTGCTACGGAAGCCAACGCTACAGCAGCACACTCAACTTTTGTTGCAAGCTTCCTGCTTGGAGGCACTGGTTTCCTAGCTTGGGGGTCCATGGTTCGATCCCCAGTTGAGGTGAGATTTTTATACCGCAAACGGCTCCGGGGTCGACCCAGCCTCATGAATTGGGTACCAGAGCAACGGCGTGATGCTGACCACACTCCTAGTGTGCCGATGGTTAAGAAAATATGGCTCTAACACCATATTCCTAATATGCTTCAATGGGCGTGTCACGGGATTCTTCCTTCTTGGAGCCGAGCTGCAGTGGTAGCTTCATTATCAATAGAAAGCGAAAATGGAAGTGAATAAACGTGGTTTCTGGAAAGGGCACAATATTGGATTACTAGTACTTTTAGATACACATTTTTGTTAATGATAACCAGAATGATCTTCAGGTCTTGCCTAACTGTGTCGTCGAGTCTCAAGTCCGCTAACAGGAGCTTTGTTGTCGAGTTGCAAGTCGAGTCCGGTTTTTTTTATTATCTAACGTCACAATGGCTTTCATTCGAACGTCGATCGGTGTAAATAAGAATGAACAATAATAAAATGCATTATGGTTAACCGATTAAAAATAATAATGAATAAAAAGTCGATTTCTACGTATAAGAGCTTTACGAATGAGGACGAGGATGTTTGTTCGCAATTAAAATAAAAAAAATGAGTCGTTGTGGTGAATTCCCATCTAGTTCAGGCCCATGCACTCGAGTCAACAACACTTAATAGCTGTACATCCGTCTTTATGTGTAGTAGAATGGATGAAACATTTATTTTCTGCCCCTCCCCCTTTTTTTTAAACACGCTTTTCTTTAACTTGCAACGTATTTCACTCTCTTGTCACCTTCAAATCTTGCAATGGATTTTTCAATCACTTCCAGATAAGCAATAGCTCTGAAACTTGGCATAGTTGTGTATTTCCAATGACAATTCAATAATCAGTCGTAAAAATAATAAAATGAATAAAATTACAATTAATATTAATTTTTTTTTTGTATTGAATCATCAGTGAAACGGGTGATAACTGCAAATAATCTAGGTGTATTCTTTCCAACAAGATTGTCTCTCTTGAGAAAAATATTGAAACTTCTCCCCCCCCCCCCTCCCTTCCACACACACACACACTATCGCACGCGCGTGCACAGACATACTCACAACTGACAACTACATTTTAAAAAATGTAATTTACAACTCTTATCAAATTTTTAAAAAACAAATAAAACAAAAACAAAAAACAATATTAACTTTGCGTGTAATATACCGAATATTGAAATCCGCCTCCTGTGCTCTGGACTCGTTTATCGCAAACTGATAATGTCATTAGCGGATTGATTACATTTGACTTAAATTTTTTTTAAAAATAACACTAAAAAGAAGAAAATAAAAAAAATACGCTTTTTATCAATTTGATGTTACATTTTTTGACTGCAAGCTATGAACTCCTTGAAAAATTATTTGTGTCATTTTAGTACATTAAAAGCCTGTGTATTAAATATTTTTTTCTTGTGCCTAAGATAACAGCAATCCAAGTGGATCTCTGACACGTATAATTATCTTTACTTGTTTTATTATTTTAAGAGATAACTGAATACGAATTTTATTTAAGTTTAAGACCACAATGTGAAGCTCACTAAACTAATTGCTCGTAACTAGACTTCTGTTTGAAACAAAGGACTCGCTAGTTATTTGGTGTTACCGCTGATCGATTTTTTTCCCCTTTAATGTCATGAGCGTGGCTGTTATTCTCGTCTTGAAGAATTGAACCCACACTTCTAATGTCTTAGGTTAAAAGGTAAAGGTAGTCCCATAGCATATACTGCCGCAGCGGAGTGAAGTGTCAGAGACTACACTGTACTAGGTCCAGCATTGAGAGGTGAGTTGACCGGTTACCTTCCTCGCTGCCTTTTCCTTCCCTAACTCAAAGTCAGGTACCCATTTACAAATAGGTAGACTGGAGCGTGTCGATACCGTAAATCGAACGCGGCACATTTGCAGCGGGAGACTAGCGGATATAGTTTTATATTAAGAACCTTTAATATCATAACTTAATATGATCATGTTTCTTGCTGTTAGTGCAGTGCTGCATTAACCATTTAGCAAACCAAGGGAAAGGAGGGGGGGGGGGGGACACCACGGAGTATCTAATATGAGTCTTCAAAGGTCTCTACCTTCCCGCAAGATTACTCATGGCAGAGCTGTAGATAGAAGGATAGTGATGCTTCTATCTCAAGGGAGTTTCCCTAAGATATTTCAGAAGTCAAGAACAATGCTGCGTTGGGCATGGCAATTGTTAACTTATATCTAATCCGCCGCCTTTTATGAAGATTTATGCAATGATTAGGTTAAGATCTTTCCCCTAGCTATCATGCCCTTAACTCTCAACTCTTTCAATGCCACACTCGAATTTAATCGAATTTTGTGTAATTGTTCTTATCTGCCGTGTTCGACTTTAATATGAATTGTTTACAAAACGTTTTCTTTGGTATGGTGAGTGACTAAAGTTTGAAAGTTTGAAAGTGTCAGACAAAGACCTAGAGTTCTGTATGTTTGACTGTCGTACCAACGTTTTTCTGCATGAATTTCAGTGTTTATTTTTATTTTATATAGTTGTGTGGTCTGGCCTGGAGGAAAACTGAATTTTAAATCTCTTATTTCACATTCAACGCTTATTGAGTCTTAATGTCTTGTTAGGTAAGCAATGGAAGGGTTGAGTTTAGCACCATTGTTGGGCTGTGCTTAGGGCATCAGTTAACCTTAATCCAGCACTGTGTCAGTGATGACAAAAGTGACAGCCATTGTCGTGATGATGCACACACATATAACAAGAACATGATGACTGTAATTGTTATGGAGTTGAGGCTGAATGATGGCGAAACTGGTTAAGATGGTTCTTAATTTAGTATATATGCTGTCTGGACGGCCCGTAGTTCCCGACGGTCACTGAGAAGAGAAGATAAGAGTAAAACTTCAGCTCCCTCGGGTATGCCATAATAGGTGACAAATTTGAGGTTGTGCAGGGGGTGCCAGGCAATCTCATCAGGTTAAAAAAGATGCTACAGAGGACACTGTTACAAGAAATTGAGCGACTTATAGCAGGCTTCCTGCAAGGATGACGGGAGTGCGTGCTTCAAAAGAAGCGATAAAGAAAGTTACTTCAAAAATGAGCTACGTCATCAGTATAAAAAAAGTAGTTCCACAGAAAATGCTGACGTAGGAGAGTTACGTGTTGGAAACTTCACTATACTAGGTCCAGCAGTGACCAGTTCCTTTCCCCTGTGTCTGTCCCCTCTCTAATTCTAGAGCAGAGTCAGGCACCCATTTACAGCTAAGTAGACTGGAGACGGACGCCACCGTTTTTTGAACTCAGCACCTTTGCCGCGAGAGACCAGAGCTCTATCAATTCTGCCAATTGGACGCTCGTGAGAACAGTACCGATGATAAAAGCAAAAAGCAAAGTGAATTAATAAACTGTGTGAACAGAAGTGGTGGTAACAACAAAAAGGTAATGTAAATGAATATACTTTGTGAACAACAAAAACAAAAAGGTAATGTAAATGAATATACTTTGTGAACAATAAAAACAAACAGGTAATGTAAATGAATATACTTTGTGAACAATAAAAACAAAGGGTGCAGGATCCCGTTACACGCCCATTGAGGCTTATTGGGAATATGGTGTTAGGCCCATATTTTCTTGACCATCGGCACACTAGGGGTGATGTGGTCAGCATCACGCCGGCCGATTTAAAGTAGCGATGATAAAACAAAAGATAAAGTGAATAAATACACTGAATGAATAGTTCTGATGATGAAAACAAAAGGTTTACCTGAAACATTGAAAGTAAACATATTTACCATCAACTCTATCTTTGACCTCGATCATGTCACACGAAAACCAACTGCTAGTGTTCCCAACTGCTAATCTAACTCTGACGTCTCTTCCATCTAAGACGACCTCAGCCAGACGACTTAGTGACGTCAGATTCGTCAGACCAGAAGTGTGTACCTGTGTCCAGTTTTGGACCTCTTCAAACCACTGCACGTCTGCTGTAAGGGATGAAACTGTACACTCAGACGAACCCAATGTTGTGGTAAAGGCTACAACCTTCCCGCTTGATGTGATCATGTAGTGTGTCCAATGCGGCTCAGTCTGACTTGTAAGAATTTTCAGGAACGGGTTTACGACACTACCTACAATTCCTGAAAGAAAAGATTTTTGTACAAGAACTCTAAGAAGAAATGCAGTAACCGTTACTGATGAGTCGTCAATCTCCAGGTAATGGGGAGTGGCCAAAATAGCAAGACTATCAATGACGATTCTCACTCGAATTCTCCGGCCTGATTCAATAGCATTCATTAAGTCAATTTGAGAGTTTGTGGAGTTTGCAGATGTGTTGTATAGTAACCTCCAACACGAGTCTGAGATCCATAGAGCTTCTGAGGTCTCCATGCTGGGAGCAGTTAACGTATAATTTGATGGCGTCCAAGTTATAACTTCTGTTGAGCCTCCAGTTACGTGACACACGATTTTTACACGTCCGTTTTCGTAGAGTCTCGCCTGAGCCGCGATGTCACCTTTGTTTGTATTATGTGTGATGACGTCAGCCCGAAATATTTTATTACTGCCCTTAAAAAAGAGTTTAATGTCAAGGCCATCATTCACAGCCACGGTTAAAGCAGTAAGGTTGCCACCTGTTGTAAATATCTTTGCTTTATTTTCAAACCTGCCAATTTCAGGTATTTGGATATTAAAGTGAAAATTACCGTATGTAGAATTGGCTCCAATCCGCCAACCATTCGAACAGTAGGATCTAACATTTATAAACATCGCTATGTTAAATGTACTTGTCATTGTGTCCACGATTGACACACATACAATCCTTAATGTGGTTGTACCCAGGGTGTAGTAATTAGCTTTGACAGAGTAGTTCGAGTCTTCAGTAACAAATTGGACCGACAGGTCATAACCGAGTGTCAAAAGATTGTGCAGGTACGCGTAACTGACGGGGATATGATGTTCAAAGTTCACCACCTCCAGAACCTTCTGAGAAGTTACAGCACACATATTTGGCATAGTTACTACTCCATAATTTACTTTGCTACATACAGAAACATCAGAAGAAGTACTCGTTGTAGAGCATATCGAACCATCATTCATGTACAGAAAACATGCCTCTGGTTCCAGCGGTAAATTTGGCACCGAAATATTTCCATTTAGCAGGAAGATGTACCTGTTACACCACGCCCGTTTGGAACATTCTGCTGCACACTCGATTCTAGAACTGGCTTTGTAGCTCAGAGGGATTGTATAGATACTTTCCCAGGTGCAAGATTTTGAACATAAATACTGGTTGATGTAGACAGCTGATGAGCCATCTCCAAGCACGAGAAGTGCAATGTAAACTCGTAAGACATACAGAGCCAGCGCACACAGCAACGACAATAAATGACTCATACCTAAACCTGTTAATTGTATTATTTATTATTCTTCAAAACTATATTTTAGTGTTCTTAAAACAATCCCTTACAATCCAATTTTCTGGTTGCTCGTAAAACTGCAACAGTTGATAATTTCTTACATCTAGTTTTCAGCACGAACAAGAAACACAACTGCTGGTCATTCTCTGCGTATTTACAATTCTTGTGCGTCATATTTGGCTGATACCTAGACAATTTAGAATCATCTTTGTACAATATTTGGTCCAGGGATTCCTAAAATGCTTTGTGCTGGTACATGAGAATATATCGTTCGGATACTGGGAGGATTTGTATAAATGATTATTATTGATTCATTCATTTCTGTTTTGTTCTTTATCGCTCATAGAGACATCACTGCAACAGGTTCCTTAGCATAAAGCATGAACCATAGCATTAGTATGTTCTTGTAGTAGTGATTTCTGCAGCAACGTGTTTAAAACGATGAGGTTGCTAGCCTCCTGCGCAACCTCATATTAGTCATTCCTTACAGGAAACCTAAGGAAGTTGTGGTCCAGTACGGGACAACAGTCTGTATGCCCTTAAACACCACAAGGTATGATTTACACTTTGCGCTCGAAAAGCACCTTGTCCCTGTCAGGGGTAGGGGCATCGAATGATTGAGGAAACATTTAAACTGATGTTATAAGATTGTAGGATAAGGCCTCAGAGATACGTCAATGAATAATGCGTAGGGCCTCAGAGATAGGCCAGTGAATAGGGCCTTGGAGATAGTTAAGTAAATATGACTTATGGTCTAAGGAATAGGTCAGTGAATAGGGTGTATAGCCTTAGAGATAGGCCAGTGAATAGGGCCTTGGAGATAGTTAAGTAAATATGACGTATGGTCTAAGGAATAGTTCAGTGAATAGGGTGTATAGCCTTAAAGATAGGTCAATGAATAATGCGTAGGGCCTCAGAGATAGGGTCTCGTAGATAGCTAAGTAAATAGGACGTATGGTCTAAGAGATAGGTCAATGAATAGAGTGTACTGCCTTAAAGATAGGTCAGTAAATAGGGTCTCGGAGATAGCTAATTAAATGGGACGTATGGTCTAAGAGATAGGTCAATGAATAGGGGGTATGGCCTTAGAGATAGGTCATTGAATTTAGGGTCATTAGAGATTGGTCAGGGAACAGAACAAGCAAAACATTAAATTCGCCAGTGGCGAAACAGACTCATTTTAATTTCTAACAAACAACTAATCAGTTGCGTAGAAATATGGGTAAACTTAAGATAGTCCCATAACAGATAATGTCGTAGGGGAGTTAAGTGTTAAAGACATCACTTAAACTAGATCTCAGCTTTTCGAGGTGACCAGATTCCTTTATTGCTGCCTGTGCCATCCCTAACTCAAGAGCGGAATAAGGTCGTACCTTGATTTTACAAGAAGTCCTTTATTTTAAAAAAAAACCGAATGCTAGAATGCTGGATAAAATTGTACAAAATGTTACTTGGGCGAAATTACAGTTTACCAGCATGTGTTTAGCAGTCTATCTACCACACCGGATGTAAAGAGTAAAATCGCTCTCCTGGAAAAAGTAAACTCCATATGAGAGATTTGTGGCTAAAAGACATGGTTTGAGATCCCATGATGCTTGGCGTAGTACGTTTTCATCACGTGATCAGAACAATGCTCACGGAACTGACGCAATGTGATTCGTTTCCGGTTGCTAAGGCTGCGAACAATTCCGCTTCAGATCAAACTTAAAATAGTTCCAAAATCACATTATCTGTTTAATAAAACGTCTCAGAGTACATGTTCTTATCTTTAGACTTCTTTGTATTTCTGCATTACGGCTGCTTTTGATGTTTGATTTAACACGTTTTAAACGTGTAGCGCATTTACATGACAAAAAATGTCTTGCGTTTTACTTCAATAAATGGATTTTCCAGGTTCTTTGGATGACCTATTTTTATAATTTGGTATTGTCCCAAAACATCAAGGCTCTGTTTATTCATGTTTAATCAGATTTGCATAACACCATAGAGTTTTAATCATCAAAATAATTACTACTCAGCGCTCTGTTGTGCACATGTCTCAATCATATAGTCGCCAGCAATTCCTGGTCTGTGCTGTTCCTTCAATGTCTTTTCGTGTATTATTTAGTCTATTCATACCTTCACGTGTTGTTGGTCTACCTTTCTTTCCTCTACTCTGGGCATTTGTAATCGATTATCTTCCTGTTCTGCAGTAGTGGTCGAATGATAGCCATACTCCGAGTAAAAGGATGAGTGTTTTCAAAGGTTTCAACCTTCGCTCAAGATTACTCTTGACAGAGATATAAATAAAAGAATCTTCTTCTTCTTTAATCCTTAGCCACCGACTGTCAATGCCGTCAGTTACCATCACGCCTGGTGGGTCTTGTAGGGCAGCAACAAACTGATTCCCTCTTTGCTCTGTTGGAGGCCATATTTCATGCAGTGCCCCAGCTCTGGTTCATTCTTTGCATCTCTGCCTTCACAGTCCTCTCTTTCGCTTTCCTTCAGGGATCTATAGCATAGCTGTTCTTGTGATGGCATCCGGGACTTTTCTGAGAACGTGGCCAACCCAACTCCAGCGTCTGCCAGCTATGACGGTGTGCATGTCCTCTTGGTTACTCCGAATAAGCAATTCTTGGTTGGTGACGGTATTCAGCTAAAAGATTCGGTGAATTTGCCTTACGCAGATTGTGTGGAAAGAGGATAATGTTGACATTTCCTTCTCTGTTACTCTCCAGCATTTCGCATTATAGAGAAACAAAGAAATTACACAGCTCTCATATAATCTTAATTTTGTGTTTGTGCTGTACTGGGAAGACTTGCAGATGTTGTTTAGACCAGCACAAGCTGTTATCGCTCCATTCGTTCTGTTGTTGGTGTCTTTGCTTGTCCCGCCATCAGAGGTTAATATGCATTATAGGTATGTAAATGTCTCTGTCTGTTCTAGCGTTTGGTTCCTTATTGTGTGTCATGACGTCTGTCTTCTTCAGAGTGATAAATAGAAGAATAGTGCTTCTATTTCACGGTGTCTCACAGAATAGCATGTATAATAACTGAGTCATTGCAATTACCAAAAAAAAAAAACGTATTATTCTCCGCTTATTCTGTGAGAAAGTGTTTTGACTCGTATTTTATGATCCCCCGGCTGAAGGTGATTCAGCAGAATATAAATTTAATAGCTCTCTCTCTCTCTCTCTCTCTCTCTCTCCTTCTCTCTCTCTTTCTTATATATATATATATATATATATATATATATATATATATATATATATATATATATATATATATATATATATATATATATATAACACTAAATAAGTCATACGGGTGCAAACATAAAACATAAAATTCACCAAGTAGTGATTAACTCAACTATAGATTTATATTTACATATCTTCTTCTTCTTCTGCTTTGATCCCTAGCTGCTGACCTTCATAGCAGTCAGTGGCCATCACGCCTGGTGGCGTCTTGTAGGGCAGCAACAAATTGTTCCCACTTTGCTCGGTCAGTGGCAATCCTTCGTTTAGTGCCCCAACTCTGGTTTATTTTTTGCATCTCTGTCTCCACAGTCCTCCGCCAGGTTGTTTTTGGTCGGCCTCTCTTTCTTTTTCCTTCAGGGGTCCATAGCATAGCTGTTCTTGTGTTGGCATCGGGGTCTCTTCTGAGGACATGGCCAACCCAACTCCAGCGTCTGCCAGCTATGATGGTGTGCATGCCCTCTTGCTTGCTCCGAGTAAGCAGATCTTGGTTGGTGATGGTATTCAGCCAAAAGATTCGGATAATTTTTCTTAGGCATGTTGTGTGAAAAGAGGACGATTTCGACATTTCCTTCTCTGTAACTCTCCAGCATTCCGCACCATAGAGAAGCACAGAAAGCACACAGCTCTGATACAATCTTAATTTTGTGCTTGTGCTGTACTGAGAGGACTTCCAGATGTTGTTTAGACTAAAAAAGGCTGTTCTTGCTTTGTTCACTCTGTTGTTGATGACTTTGCTTGCTCAGCCATCTGGTGTTACTATGCATCCTAGGTATGTGAAGGTGTCTGTCTGTTCCAGTTGTTGATTCCTTACTGTTATGGGCTCAGGGTTGCTCACATTGAGTGTCATGACCTCTGTCTTCTTTAGATTGATGTTCAGGCCCACCTGCTGACTATACTTATTAAGTCTATTCGTTTTTTCCTGGTTGTGTTGATGTGAATGTGCTAGTAGTGCAATGTCATCTGCATATTCCAGATCTTCCAATGTAGAAACGGTAGTCCATCTTATTCCTCTTGGACTGCCCTCTGTTGTCTGACGCATCACCCAGTCTATGACTGTTAAAAATAGAGTGGTTGATAATGTGACGGGGCAAGTATTAATAGTTTTTCTTTTTACTGCTTGTATATTCCAAGTTAGATCTTGACTGGCTTAAAGTCCGCCAGAGGTATTACTTTCTTGGTTTCAATCTATTTGGACCCAGGTTGGTTCGTTTCTCTTTTGAGATGTTTTGTTGGGAGACAATAGTAGTGATGATGTACCAAAGATGTACATAACATTTAACTTATCCAACTGTTAAGTAATCCATCAACAGCCTTGACAATTAAAGTGAAGTTTATTTGAAGCAGAACTGTTCAAGATCAACAAGCAAATATGGCAACAATGTTTCATCTATTTACATCATATGCATCCATTTCAACATGTACGATAAACCTTCCTTCTTAATTTCAATCCAAGGTGGTTTGTATATTTCCTCGACAGTTTTAAACTTCTCGAAGTCCTTAGTGTTTATTATATCATTGTTGGGCACTTCGTATGTAGGAGTCTCTATAGTACTTATTTCTTCCTTTAGTAGCTTCATCAGTTTCAAATATCAGGGACTTATCACGAAAATCTAGTTGAAAATTAAATAACGTTCTTTGGAACGTACTTACGTGGATAAACCACAAAAATATAATCTGCATGCACAGATTTTTACAATACAGGAAATCTCTTCTTGCAAACTGCAAAAATCTTGAAGGGTATGGAAATACACTAAGTTTCTTGTTGAATATCTCAACGTAGGAGCAGGACTTGTGTGACAGACCGGGGAAAGCTCCATATACTATCCCCGCACGGTTAGAATCACGTCCATATGCAACGCTCAATCCGTACAACTAATTTTCAGAAAATTATTTTTGTGCCGGTTTCAGTAGTGCGCGATTCTGGCTACTGTTCATTGGTCAAAGTTTTATTTTGTTAATTTATTTACTGGTCATTCCATCAAGCGATCTTACGGGGAGTACGGCTATTCCTATCTACGTCACTTTTTCTATGGTAACTCCCGCCGATCGTTAGCGTGGCTTATGCCAAGCTTGACATAGTTAATTTCATCTTACGTCATCCTATACTCAATGTATCTCGGGTTTTAAAAATTGTCCACGAGATGTCGTACTTGCTTGTTTATTTTCTATAATAGTAAACGATAATTTCTATTATTTTATTATAATTAGTTTCTAGCACGAATAAATGCTATAGTAGTAGGTCATACGGCCACAATAAGGGGCATCCCTGTCTTACTCCTGTCTTCACCTAAAAGGTTAGGGTGCTCTGTCCTACGCTACACGTAAAGTTGGCATAGAGGCTTTTTATGATTGACACTATGCAGCTTAGAATTCCATAAGCCCTCAATATTTTCCATAGACTGTCCCTGTATATACTGTCAAAAGTCTTTTCAAAATTAACGAAAATTTATGTGCAGCTGTCTCTGCCATTCTGAGCACTGCTCTATAATGTTCCTGGGGGTAAATATATGATCTGCTGTCGTAATTTTATCTGAGAGAGTTCTGATGGATATTGGTCCCTTTAGAGTGTAGAATGATAGTGAAGGCTCTGTGAGAATAAGGATTTAGGAAAGTGAGGTAGTAGATTCACAAGTGCTGGGAAGAGTAAGGACAGTCTCATGTACGACAATATTTGTCTCTCAAAACTACTCCTACCACCCTTCTGTACAAACAATTGTTTGTCAGTTCCAGTCACTCAGGCGCACACACCGATTTGGTGATTCTGACGCACAACGTACATGAATATAGACTACGATAACGAATATGGGAATTTTTGGGTTTTGGCCAGCCGACACCAATGCTAATAAAGTTTTTATACCTTTATTATCATAAAATCAGATCACAAATAATTATCAATTTACATGAAGAAATCAAGGTTACAAAATACAAAATGACAAGGGGGAGGGCGGGGGAGGGGGTTTTAAGGAGAAGTATCCAATACTGTCGTAAATTTATTTTGAGAGAAAAAGAGTCTTAGAAATAGTGGTCCGGTTTAGAGTGGAAAATGATGATGGAAAGCTCAGTGATAGAAAATGTAGATATTAAATAGTTGCTTCACAGCGTGCTGGAGGAGAGTAAAGACAGACTTATTTAGGACAAATCGCTTCTCTCAGACTTCTCTTCCGCTCTCCTGGTCAAACAATTATTTGCCAGTTTTCCAGACTCGCATCTGCGCGCACACCGATTTGGTGTTTTTTACACACACAGACGATGTAGATACAAACTATATTAAACGAATAGGGGAAATGTTGGGCTGTGGGTATATCCAACACACAGAACTAAATGAGTTTATGTGATTTTATTCACTTTAAACATCAATCACTAACAAATATCAGGTATTACATAAATTATCATAAGTACACAAATGCAAATAACAAATTTGGGAGGGGTGAAGAAGACTGGTATCGACTAAGCCCTTCCCGCTGATTAGACAAAGATAAACCCAGTCCAGAGATAGATAATATCAGGAACATAGGTACGTTAACCTAACAGTGAAGTTAATTACTCTGAAAGAGGTGTTACAAAATTAGGTATAGGTGATAGAAAAAAAAACCTGTTCTTCCCAGCTGTTCTTCCCTTTACTAAGCAAATGGAAAGGAGGGGGTTTTTAAACAGAGTTAACCAATTAGCAACTCCCTCTTAAAGGAACAATGCAGGGAATACAGAAAAGATATATATTACCAGGTAAGCAAGTTAACAAAATGGTCACACAAAAGAATTAATTTCCTGTCATTCATACACACGCGTGAGGATCCACACTCATATACTCACACACTTACCGAATGCAGCCTCAGACGATCCATAAAAAGTATATAAAAACAGCAAGTAATCTTTGACATATGAACTGTCTAGTCCTTCGATGTCCCGCCCCAGATGTTTGCGAGGGTTTGTTGGTAACAAATATTCTCACTTATCGCAAGACTTGAAGACTAAGAGTTCTCGTGTTTTTATTATATATATATATAAGGAGTCTATGGGATGGCACTAACACAGTTCGGCACAGGGGTGAAAATGAAGTGGTCTCTTTTAATCCTCCGCTATGGTAAAATTCCTTCAATGCGTGATGATAGTTTTATTAAATCCAATTGAGGAAAAAAAAAAACTAGGCTGTCACAGTCAGGAAAATATGTACTCTCTCACAGTAAACAGTAAATATGATATCGCTACTGGCGATGAGTACCTTCCAGTTTATCTTACAGGTTTGCAAGGGTAATTTGATGATTATTCTTTAAAAAGGTTCTTGGGTGGGCTTTATTTCATTTAATTCTGACAGCTAGGTCGCAAGGACCGCCACAAGATTATATTTTAAAAGAAATGTTTCTTCAATATGACTGGAAGTTTATAGGATGATTTCTTTATTTCTTTCTTTATTTAGCTGGGACCGCAGGTACGATCACTCTGTGTGAAAGAAAAAAAGACATGTAATATACCGAAAACAAATAACCTTCTAAAGCGCGATGAATTTCCCGTTAAGCCTATAATACACTCGAGTATTTAATTATGCATCTAACAAACACTGCGCGAATTCCAGTGGTCAAAACACACATCTATAAAACTAGGACTTGACTGAATTTATTAATTATAAATTCCTTCGCGACTTTAAAAGTTAATTTAAGCATCTATTATCTTTTGAAATAATATAATAGATAGATCATTATATTTACAACTGGAACTATTTGGATGGTTTAATTTAATAGATTTAAATTAACACAAAATCCATTGAAATAGAATGACTGAACTAGACCACTGATCACTTTACGCAATATATATTACCGCTTTGCACAGAATAGAAAACACTGCAAATTTATATATAAAATCCAGGGGAAAATCTATAACAAGATTTCAATAAAGCTAGTGCTTCTGTAAAGGTCTGGCCAGGAGTGATAACGTGTCTAGTCTTCATGGTCTATTTAGCTAAAAATGGAATGTAAGTTGAGTGGGACATGATAAACTTGACAGCTTATTTGATCTCACGAACTTTTGGGGATCTGACCGCCAAATCAAGAGAAGAAACCGCACCCTGGTCTTCGTATCTCCGTTCGCTGCTGCCCGTTTCGGTTTCCCCGTTCGCTCGGTTCTACGATTGACACCGAGACGCGAAATAGCGGCAAGCAACTGCGTCTCGTATCAGGGACCACTACTGTCTTTGATAACGCCGATAGTCTCCCCTAAAATCCCGCAGTTCGTCTCTTTGATCTTGGTCGCTGTGCCTGTTTGATTCTGGTGACGCCCCCCACTGGCCAAGTTAATTAAAATAACTGCCTATGATTGTTCAAGAGATGTTAGTGGGCGTGATTTAATCTCTCCTTAAATCAATGCGATGACCAGAATCAACGATAGGTAAACTTTCCGTATATCAATCAGCAAACGTGTTTGCCCTCTGTGGAACAGTTTCATAGCTAATGAATCCACGTGAAAGAATAAACGTTTTTACAAGAAGTTACAACAAAGTTCAGGGTCAGCCGAGTTCGTCCATCACAATCGTCCCCTCTTTTGAGACGTGAAAAGTGTTTTCATGTTTGATTTATGACGATGAAGCTGCCCTGATCGGTAACTTTTGGATGATTGGTATCTTCACCTTCCTCCTCTTCCTCTGTAGTCCAGTTTCTACTCAGGAAATCAGCCCCGACATTCTGTCTTCCCGGAATATATTCCACTTTGAAAGAATAAACGCTTAAAAGATGCGTCCAACGCATGATCCTTGCGTTAAATTCTTTATTGGCACCAAGAAATGCTAACGGAGCGTGGTCTGTTTGCACCGTGAAAGATGTACCATAAAGAAACTCATGATGGCGTCTGATACCGTCAATCAGAGCAAGACATTCCCTTTCAACTACGCTGTAGTTCCGTTCCGCTTTATTTAATTTCCGACTGCCATAGGCAACTGGAAATAGCATGTTCAGGTCACTGTCATCGGCTTGAAGCAGTGTTGACCCGATGCCCTGACCTGACGCGTCGACTCTCAGTACAAAAGGTTTCTTGAGGTCAGGCAACCTCAAAATGGGGTATGCAGACAACTGTCCTTTCAAAGTGCTATACGCGTGTTCGCACTTTTGATCCCATATGACCTTATCAGGACAACCTTTCTTTGTGAGGTCAGTCAGAGGTGCCGTCAGTCCGTTGAAGTTCTGGATGTACTTCTGATAGTATGCACATAGCGATATGAAGGAACGTACGTCTTTCTTCGTTCGGGGTCTTTTTGCTGCCATTATTTTCTCCACGTTCTTCTTAATAGGCCAACTGCATCCGTGAGAAATAGTGTGCCCCAGGAAGTCTAACTGTTCAAACCCGATGAGACATTTGCTAGGTCTGGCTGTGAGACCCGTTTCCTGTAGTCTCCTGAGGAGCATAGCAACCGTAGCAATATGTTCTTCATAGGTTTCCGATGCAATTAAGATGTCATCCATGAAATTATGGATATGGGGACTTTGCAAAGGTTGTAGAAGCTTCCTCATCATCCTGGTGAACACTCCTGGTGCATTATGCAAACCGAACGGCATCACGTTAAATGTGTAATGTCCTTCACTAGTGCTGAAAGCTAACAAAGGTTTAATTTCCTCCTTGACTGGTATTTGATAATAACCTTTGCTGAGGTCAATCTTGGAGAAGATCTTTGCTTTGCTGAGCTTGGTGAACAACTCAGAAACAGTTTGGAGAGGTTCGGGCTGGAATTCCGTTACTGTGTTTAGCAACCTGTAATCAATGCACAGCCGAACTTCCTTATTGGGCTTCTGCAACAGCACTACACTCGAGCTGTAAGGAGATGTAGACTCACTGATAATTCCTGCCTGACGCAGCTTGTCTATTTCTCCGCGAAGTGCATCAGCTTTAGCGTACGGGATGGGGTAAACTCTGGTTTGAACAGGGGTCTCGTTTGTTAATTTCATATCAAATTCAATGAGATTTGTTCGACCAGGTACATCCGTTAAGACTGCACTGTACTGTTTTAGTAGAGCCCTGGTTTCTGTTTGTTGTTCTGGTGAGAGATTGTCGCCGAACTTGACATCTTTAAAGGATTCTGTGGGTTGCAATGGATACTCCATGCAACCATCATCATCTTCCTCGTCTTCCGTTGCTATGGCGACAGCCAGGAGATGCTCGGAGGATGGCCCCGGTCTTTCCAAATATTTCGTTAGCAGATTTATGTGGAAGACCTTCTCCTTTCCTTTGACGGAGATCTTGTAGTTGGTACGTGAGATCTTTTTAAGGACGGTAAACGGTCCTTGCCATCCGATGCGAAGTTTATTGCTTCCGGTTGGAAGTAGCAATAGGACTTTCTCCCCTGGTTGTAGTTCTCTCTCTTTTGCAGCTTTGTTGTATCTTTTAGTAATTTTAGCGCGGGCTTTCTTAAGGTTGGTAGTAGCTAGATCCCATCCTAGCTTTAGCCTTTCCTTAAGCTCAGATACGTACTTGCTTGCAGAGACGACTGTCTCGTCAGCCTTCTGGTCTGTCAGGGACCGAAGTAAGGCTTCTAGTGGCCCCTTTATAGGTCTGCCAAATAAAAGTGTAGCTGGCGCAAAACCCGTAGACGCTTGGGGTACCTCTCGGTAGGCGAATAAGGCAGCCGATATATATTGGTCCCAGTCTTCCGGTTTCTCCTGACCCAGCTTACGTAACATCATGGTGAGGGTACCGTTAAAACGTTCCACGAGCCCATTTCCGACCGGATGGTAGGGACTTGTGTGGATATGTTTGGCCCTCAAGATCTTAAAGATCTCCTCCATTAACAGGCTACGGAATTGGGATCCATTGTCCGTCAAAACGTGTTGAGGGAATCCCAACCGTGTAAAAATTTGCACAAGGGCTTCTGCGACATGCTTGGAATTAGTGCATGGTAGCGGTACGGCTTCGGCCCACATAGTGCAAGTGTCAACTAAGGTCAGGATGAACCTGTTCCTTCTTTTGGTCTTTTCCAGAGGACCAATAATGTCGACAGCAACCCGTTCAAATGGAGTCCCTACTATTGGCATTTGCCCCATAGGTACTGGGGTGTCAAGTGCTTGGGTGCTACCCGTTGGCACTGGGCGCAGGATTTCACATACCTGACAATGTCAGAGTTCATTCCTGGCCACCAATAGTGGTTTTTTATTCGCTGAATAGTGGCGTTTTGTCCCATATGTCCGCTAAAGGGAAGAGAGTGCCCCATTTCTAAAATCTGGTTTCTGTACTGCGTCGGTACTAGGAGCTGGTTATTCCCCGTGTCCGGGTTGCCCGTTCTACGATACAATACACCATCCTTAGAAAAGATGTCTCCGTTGTGTCTGGGGTCCTTAGCCATGGGCAGTTTTTTAAAGCAGGGCTCCAGAGTAGGGTCCTTTTGTTGCGCCTCCTTCAGTTCATTCGGCAACAAGTTTGGCGCAGGCTCCCTCTCCTTCTTGGCTTGCCCTCTTGTGGTTACCGCTGCCACAATCGGCTCCTTAGGTCTCCCAATGAACACATATCTACATCCCAGGATAACTGGGTAGATCGGATCATCCATTATGGCCGCTTTAATAACTCCTCTGACAAAATCAGAGTGTATTTCTACCAGTGCGATAGGAAGCGTCCTGGGTGCATCACTCCTGAAAACTCTACTCTGTCTCCTGACCTGGTTTGACTAGATGTCTAGCAACAATACAACTAAAACTTAATCCAGTGTCAAAGAGACAAGTAGTTGAGGTACCATTCAAAATTACAGTTCCTCGAGTTGAGGGTCGGTCCCCCTCAGGTTGAGAATCACTGACGTTGACTCTACCTTTCGAGGCTATATGCAAACATCCAATGCGGTTTGCACCGGTTTGTTTGCCCTGATCAGACGTTCCTGGTGTAGGGGTCTTCCCTTTTCCTTGACCTTGGTGGCCGCGCTGCCACGTAGGCTTGGTGGGTTGATCAGAATTGTTGTTTGGGGGGTATCGGGTTTTGTAGAATTTCGATTTTTCTTGGGGAGGTTTCTGGGTATTGTTATCTCGTTGGTTATAATGTTGAGAGGAAGTGGAAGAATAGGATGCCTGCTCTAGATTCTGTTTTCGAGATGGCTCATCGGTGGGTTTACGTTTAGTGCTGGGAAGTTCGGCCATTGCATTGCTATAGCGTTCGGCTTTATTGAGTATGTCTTCAAGCCTGACTGCCCCCTGTTCAGCCAAAAATCTACGAGTTTCATTCGACAAAGTGGATTTTATCTGCTCCACAAGAACAAGTTCGAGGAGTCCCTCATATGAAAGAGGTTGGTCAGATAATTCAATGCAGTTTGTCAGATAACCCGTGAGACGTGAAGAGAACTGGGGAAATGTTTCCGTGCTCTCTTTTCGGCTGTTTCTGAACAACTGCAGAAACTTTCGGGCAGTCATCTCAAACTGCTGTAGTAAGGCCTTCTTCAACAGGTCATAATCATGTTGATTCGGTCCCAGCTTTGTGTACACGTCATAAGCATTGCCTTTCAGTGACGTTGAAAGTTTGAGCGCCCAGCGGGTACTCTCTAACCCATAAAGATTCGCGAGTCTCTCGAATTTTTCTAGGTAGCTGTCAATTTTTTCGTTAGGGCTAGGAAAAGATTCTAAAGAAAACGACATAGCAGTTAATTGGGCAGACTGAGTGCTGGAGAGATCCATTGTTTGAGACTGGGGCGAAGACGGCTCTCCATTATTTGAAGTAGAGGCACTCCGACTCTCTAAAGCCTTGAGCGCTAATTCATGCTGTCTTTCCTTGTCTCTCTCTCTTTCCCTGCGGGCGTCCATCTCTGCCTCAATTTTCTTCTGCTCCAATTGACGATCGTCCGCTTCTTTCTTCCTAGCTTCTGCCCTCTCTTCCTCCGCGTCATACCTTTGAAGTTCCTGGTTGATAAACAGATTCGCAGCTTCTGTGTCTAGTCCTGAGTCCTTGGCCTCTTGCCTCAAAATAGATCTTATCCTAATTCTCTCAGCCATTGTCAAAGAACTGGATGCTTCTAAGACTAGAGAATAGTAAGATGGAACAAGAAGGGGAAAAACTCAGAGCCGCTACGAAAAAAACCAAAGTAAAAAAAATTTACTAGAGTTACCTCCTACCTGTACTGTGCAAACTTATCGCTGCTATTATCTGGCAATTAAGGCTCTAAACGCAAGCGACTATGCCACTAAATGGTAAGTTACACTGGAAAAGAATCTACTTTTACTAACAGTAGAGAAAAATTTAAATAAAACAATTTAAAAGGAAAAAAAAAAAAATTTTTTTCCCCCCTAAATTTTAAATCAATGACAACAAACTCCGTCCCTAAAGTCAATTATTGAGATGAGACGTTGTTAACTTAATTTTTAAAAATCAGAACAATCCGTCTTTAGCTAAGCTCAACTCTTTTTAACTTCAAAAACCTTAGTGACTGTAAAACAATCACGCAATCCCAGCAACTCTTATAAAGAAAGAAATATAATTATCTCCGCCAGAGGATAATTAAAATAGCAAATATTTTTGTTTATCTGTACTTTCTACTGCTGTGGAGAGAAAACAACCTGTAAATATGCTGTGTGGACAACCCAAATACTTAAAGAACGTTTGTCTAGGGGTGTAGTTATTTATTTATTTCCCTAGATCACAAGACAAATCATTCACACTCTACCTAGTTAGACCCAGACTAAATCAGACTCAAAATATCTTTAACCCGGCTATGCGATTGCCTCAAATGTAGCTCAAGATCCCAGAACCAGCCCACAAATATGTGTGCATCAAATGTATCTCAAAATAATCCCGGACGAGCCCCCAAATATTGTCGTAAATTTATTTTGAGAGAAAAAGAGTCTTAGAAATAGTGGTCCGGTTTAGAGTGAAAAATGATGATGGAAAGCTCAGTGATAGAAAATGTAGATATTAAATAGTTGCTTCACAGCGAGCTGGAGGAGAGTAAAGACAGACTTATTTACGACAAATCGCTTCTCTCAATCTTCTCTTCCGCTCTCCTGGTCAAACAATTATTTGCCAGTTTTCCAGACTCGCATCTGCGCGCACACCGATTTGGTGTTTTTTACACACACAGACGATGTAGATACAAACTATATTAAACGAATAGGGGAAATGTTGGGCTGTGGGTATATCCAACACACAGAACTAAATGAGTTTATGTGATTTTATTCACTTTAAACATCAATCACTAACAAATATCAGGTATTACATAAATTATCATAAGTACACAAATGCAAATAACAAATTTGGGAGGGGTGAAGAAGACTGGTATCGACTAAGCCCTTCCCGCTGATTAGACAAAGATAAACCCAGTCCAGAGATAGATAATATCAGGAACATAGGTACGTTAACCTAACAGTGAAGTTAATTACTCTGAAAGAGGTGTTACAAAATTAGGTATAGGTGATAGAAAAAAAAACCTGTTTGTTAAGGTCAAAGGGAAGAAAATCTTAGTATGTTGTGGGACAGATTGAATTTTTGAATTATGGTACTTGCTTGCCGATTAGGAATCGATTTGTTAAAAATATCTTCTTCTAGAGTCATGAGACAGAGTACAAGAAAAGCGTGAAGAACGCTGTTTATCTCTAGTGTTGAGATATATTTATCTTGTAGTGTTTTGAGCCGGGGGTGATTAGCTCTCGCGGCTAAGCGGCATGTATTGTGAGTGGTGTTCTAAAAACAACTGAGTCTCATGACAGGGGTTCACAGGGTGTGCCCTGTGAGTGTGCTGTCAGAATAATGTGTTTTTGGGCGTAGACCGGTGTGGTCGCAAGCCCTGTGTTTTCTAAGTGTATGGCGGTGTTTTCCTAAGGGAATGCCTGATCAGGGCTGTAGAAATGTGCAAGGCCATAATTAATATAACTGCCGTGTTGTGCAGTCTTTGAGGAGTTTGAGACATATAGAGATTTGTAAGGCCATAATTAATATAACTGCCGTGTTGTGCAGTCTTTGAGGAGTTTGAGACATATAGAGATTTGTAAGGCCATAATTAATATAACTGCCGTGTTGTGCAGTCTTTGAGGAGTTTGAGACATATAGAGATTTGTAAGGCCATAATTAATATAACTGCCGTGTTGTGCAGTCTTTGAGGAGTTTGAGACACGTAGAGATTTGTAAGGCCATAATTAATATAACTGCCGTGTTGTGCAGTCTTTGAGGAGTTTGAGACATGTAGAGATTTGTAAGGCCATAATTAATATAACTGCCGTGTTGTGCTGTCTTTGAGGAGTTTGAGACATGTAGAGATTTGTAAGGCCATAATTAATATAACTGCCGTGTTGTGCAGTCTTTGAGGAGTTTGAGACATGTAGAGATTTGTAAGGCCATAATTAATATAATTGCCGTGTTGTGCAGTCTTTAAGGAGTTTGAGACATGTAGAGATTTGTAAGGCCATAATTAATATAACTGCCGTGTTGTGCAGTCTTTGAGGAGTTTGAGACAGGTGGAGAATTTGTATGCCAGATGCATTTGAGTTATCATGAATTGTGTCTTTGTTGATGTCATCGTGACTTCGTTGTGTGTTGTAACGTAATAAACAGTATCGAACTGTTCCAGGCGTTTACAACCTTTATTGACATCCATGACTCGTACGTGAGCTGTGTGGTGAGTGACAGTGCACACAGTATTCAACAATCACGTTTGCAACAGTGGTGATAATACCATTCCTCAATACCAATGACCCACACTCAATGCACAAGCATTAAATGATTTATCAACAATATCGACCATCCAATTACGTATTATCAGTTGGTGGACCAAACCAACGGGTCGTAACATCCACGGAACATTCGCGTTGAAAATTATTACTACGAGAACTCAACGAATTCATAAAATAGCCTTGTGTAGGCGTGGCCTAAATATCATGTGCTTCAGAAATCTTGACCTGGTTAGCGTTTTGCCTGAGTGGCGCAGTTAAGAAAGCACGCACGCCTCATCCGTGCTAGTATTTCATGCCTGTAGACCAAAACAACGTCTGCAGTGGTCACGAAAGTTCAAGTACACTGTAACACTATTTCTACCAACATTTGTACGGGTTGTGACTGATTCCTGCGATAATCGGCTTACCTGTGCCAGTTATCACGATCTCAAGTTCAAGATGTCATGATACACGGTGTGCCGTGTACATCTACGACTACAGAGGAGTCAAGACTTGCGGTGTATGCTGTATATCGGTTCCTGTCATGTTGTGCATTGTTGAGCACACATCATATTGAAGCGAGTACCTGGAGGGAAAAGAAGTTCCTGTGCCTTCCCGCAGTGGAGTGTTTTATCTGAAATCTTTGTGATATCCAGTGTCTTGGCGGAAAGGATCAGGGTCATTTTCAGAAGATAAGTGGTTTATATTGTGTGAATTGTGTTGCTTCATGTATGCCGTCGAGTCTTCCTGAATTTCACATTACCTATTCTATTGATATCTGTTGTTGTTATTGTCGATATCTATATCGATAGATTATAGGATTTGATGCATGAGTAATTTATGGCTTTACGACATATATAGACTTTCCTGATAATGATATGACTTGAAAAAAGGTACAATAAGAAAAAGGAATTGGTGATACAGAATTGAGAAATAATCTCATTTCTTGACAAATAGTTAGCTTTGTGAGCTGGAAAGGTAATTGTCCAACCTCAATAATATGTATAGGTGATTACATATACAGTGAACTCGATAGATAAGTCACTATGGATCTAGATATTGATAGGGATCCTGATGATATGATGCCTATATTGGAATATTTATTGAAGGAAGCTAGAGATGATGATAATTTTACAGGCCCAGCCCTTGAAGCCGAAGTAATGGACAAATTTTTGATTAATGTGTCAAGAGCCCTAAGATATTTTGCTAGGGACAATTTTCAGTCTCATCCTCATTTAAGAATGGCAGAGGATTTGGCATGGTTATTAACTTACCTTCGTTCATTTGCATACCACTATATGAATGTTAAACATGATCATATAGTAAGAAATATACACACGTTAATTTTCTACGGCATCTCTGACAATCAGGGAAAAAAGTTAGAAGATGAGGAAGTAAGAGTCAACAGACAGGAAAGAAAAAAGTGTTCAAAGAATATTGCTGAAGAGAGTAAACTTCAGAAAAAATTGGCTAAGCTCACAGATGATTTTGATAAACCAAACTCGGAACTTGCTGGGGTGCACGGAAGTTTGAAGTCTGCAGTAAGCGAAATCAAAGAGTTGGAAACTCAGTTGGAAGATAAGAGGCAACTTGAAAAGTCCTATAATAAAACACTTGTTGGTCTATTAAACTATAACATTGTCCTCGGTCGCCAACTTAAAGAAAAGAATGCGGTATTACCAGAAAGGGTTATTGAGCTTATAAATAGCCAGGATAGTGAAACCAAGGCACTACAAATAGAGTTGACACAGAGGAGAACAAATAAAGAAGTCAATGAGGAAAAGAGATTAAAAGAGTTAAAGGCTGAGAAAGAGAAGATGGCTAGAATTGAGAATTTGAATAAGAAGCTTAGTGAAGAAATTTCACATAAACAGGTTGAAATAAGAAATCTTAGAAGGAGAGTAGATGGTCTTCTTGATTTTTTCTTAGACAAGAACAGGTGTTCTACTGTGCATGTTGACAGCGATAGACAGAAAATTGTTTTTCAACAAGCCACTACTGCAAAAAGTCAGCCACATACACTTTTTGCTGACAGACAGGTCAGACAAAATGGACAACGATCCTTTCGTGGGAAATATAATTTCACACGAATTTATGACAACATTGCTGTTAATGCTGATTCTTGGCGTCAGAATAACCAAGATAAGTCTACAGAAACAGTTGATCATGAAAAGAAAGGTCATAAAATTCGGGTCAAAACTCTTAAGTGCAAACATTTATCTGCTGATGGAAATTTTCATAGGTTGACAGCAGAAAATAAAACTATTAACACCCGTCCTAAAAAGGAGGACCATAATGTGCAGAGCAATAAAGATACTGTCAGTCCTACTACTTGTCAAACTCAACTCAGTCAGTTTGACGCAATTAGTAAGCATATTCCAACAGAGAAAAATAAAAACAGTCTTCATAAGAGAAATAACCCTGAGGTCGAAAAGTACAAAGGGAATTCAGCAAATAATAATTTTTGTCCTCAAAGATATAAGAGGCAATTTAACAGATCAAACAATTTTGAATGTAAGAATTTTGGGAAAACTAAAGAGTCTTACAGTAATTTTTCTGGAAGAAAACAAGGCCCATTTGATAGATATATATGTCAAAGGAAAAAGAGTAATAAAAACAATGCTAACTTGATTCATAAAAAATAACAATGATCACAATAGAGGAAATGGCAATGTTTTTTATAAACAGAATGAATTCCCAAATTTCACTTCACATCGCCAGAGTGACTTTCCTCAGCGGAAGCTTAAGATGTTTTATAAGCAGGGTAATAAGAATAATAATCGTCTATTGAATGGTACTGCTTATTCTAATTTTGATGTCGAGATAGCATCTCGTTGTGTTAAGTGTAAAAGTTTATTACAGAATACAGCAGGGACGACCTCCAGTTATTGTCAGGTTGTTCCTAAGCATCCGATGTTGAGTACCAGTGATGATGGAAGAGTTGATGGTGTCGTGAAGAAACCAGAGGTTCACAGCCACAGAGTTGGGTAATCGTGTGATTGAATTTGCGTTTCCCCTAATTAAATCTCACCAGTGATTAAAAGGGATATTTTCATTTGTATTTATTCTCAGCTTTACGGTAAAACTCAGCGCTCCCCATGTTTACGGTAGCTGTCAAGAAAGTAGGTCGCCTTCGCGCTCAGGTGTATCTGTTCAAGCGGAACCTGTCCCCGTGCTAACTACGCAAGGGATATGTTACTTGTTGGCGTGATGACATGTTTACAAGTCCGCTGGAGATTTTTTTTTTTTTTCTGTTTAAGTTTTTTTTAGAACAGTAAATATTATTGTATTGTATAGCATAGTATTTTATGCGATTGTATTCGAATATCATGTGTTTTCTTATGAAGATGTTCTGATTTCTTATTATTAGATTTTTCTTGTGATTCTTATATTATTGTATTTTGATGAATATTGTACGTGTTATGATTGAAATAATGTGTAACATAACAGTTTGTACCGACTTATTCTTAACCTGATGATGTAAGCGGTGGATTATGATATCTCCACATTTAAGTCATAAGACTATGTATATTTTTGGTCCATATTATTTATTTTTGTACTACTGTGTTGAACTTGGAATTTTTGCAGCTGTGTTTTTTGAGATAATTTTTTTTTTTTACATGATGAGATTGCCAGCCAATGCACAAACTCATTAGTTAATATGGTGCGGTAGTCATCTTCAGAGAAGTCTCTGGTTAACTTTTTTCTCGAGTGTTGTTCCCATAATTGGTTAATATATTAGTACACTCTGATAATAAACAGTAAACATTACAGTTAAATGTAATTTTGGAAACGTTACTTGATTGTATTATTGAAAATTTTGTATTTGAATTTGATAATGTAGTCCGAAACACTGATTTTTCTAGAACGATACCTGAATCTAGACAGATAATTATATCACATACTCTATTTAAATTATGTTGTACTTATATATTTATAACTTTGTATGTAGTTAACAGTATGTTGTCCATGTGATTTTTCTATGACGTATTTTTTAGAAGAAAAAAAAAGAGAAAAAAAAAAAGAACGTACGTGTATTGATTGGTGTTTACATAGAGATAGAGATTTTTTTTTAAATGTCAATTAATTTTGTTGGAAATAATTTCTTTATTAGTTTATTAATTATAGCTCTAATTTACTTAAATATGAAATGCTATTCGGTGTAACTTATCGTTGCGAAATATTTTTACATTGTACTTTTTTGGGAAAAATTGATTTTTTTGTTTTCAAACATTTAATAATTTTTCTGGTCCCAACGCTTGACTGTGCGTTATGGTTGATTGTGTGCATTGACATTGGTTCTCTAATAAGTTTTTTTTGTTGTTTGTTGATATTATGATGTATTCTTTATCTATCGCGTGACTATACGTCAGCCAAAACTTTTTGATAGCGTTAACATTTTTTGTTTGCGTGATGTCTAGATCAATTTATTGTTAGTTATGAATAATTTTAACTTAGTTAAATTACTTATTATGCTGTATTTAGTTATAGCTTTCTTCTATGTTTTGTATACATATATACATTAATTTTTTTTTCTTTCTTCGATGCTTTTCTGTTATGATTGTATTTATTGATTACAATACCTTGTTTGATTGAGACTGTTATTAGTATGTATTGTTATTGACTTTCTCTTCATTCGTGTCTTTGCTTTCTGTCTGCCTTTGCCGGTTATTCTTCATTTCGTTCCATCTTTTCTGTTATCTTTTCGGTATTGGTTAATGTCTTGTTTATGCTCCCATGTGTCATATTCGCTTCACTTGTTTCTATTTGTGCACTTCTTCTTCTTTCGACACTTATACCTTTATTCTTTGTATTGTTAAGTTAATTACATGGTGTGATATAATGTATCCAGATGTAATGGTGGTATTTATTTTATATGTGTAGAGTTGTTTGACTTAATTGTTAACACGTGGTATTTTTTTCCCCCCACTCATATTCTGATTTCTTACTTTACTGCATTAGAGATCATTCTTCTTTTGCTTGATCTTGTCCTTTCTCTTGCTATTGATTGTTTCCTGTTTTCATTTGGGTCCAATATACGTAACTTGGTTTTGTATTAGATTAATTCTGATGTACTTAGACGATTACGTTGGATGCTCCATTTTCTATTTTTTTCATTTAATGTTGATATTTTATGTAGGTATATTCTTTTCCCTTAACATAAGTTAATTTTTGTAGGTATGTATTAGAGTTTTGCTCTCCCTTGATTTTTTGTTGATGTAACTGTTTTAGAAAAAATGATAGAATCATTTTTTTTCCCCAGGGGCGGTGTAAATGTTAAGGTCAAAGGGAAGAAAATCTTAGTATGTTGTGGGACAAATTTAATTTTTGAATTATGGTACTTGCTTGCCGATTAGGAATCGATTTGTTAAAAATATCTTCTCCTAGAGTCATGAGACAGAGTACAAGAAAAGCGTGAAGAACGCTGTTTATCTCTAGTGTTGAGATATATTTATCTTGTAGTGTTTTGAGCCGGGGGTGATTAGCTCTCGCGGCTAAGCGGCATGTATTGTGAGTGGTGTTCTAAAAACAACTGAGTCTCATGACAGGGGTTCACAGGGTGTGCCCTGTGAGTGTGCTGTCAGAATAGTGTGTTTTTTGGGCGTAGACCGGTGTGGTCGCAAGCCCTGTGTTTTCTAAGTGTATGGCGGTGTTTTCCTAAGGGAATGCCTGATCAGGGCTGTAGAAATGTGCAAGGCCATAATTAATATAACTGCCGTGTTGTGCAGTCTTTGAGGAGTTTGAGACATATAGAGATTTGTAAGGCCATAATTAATATAACTGCCGTGTTGTGCAGTCTTTGAGGAGTTTGAGACATGTAGAGATTTGTAAGGCCATAATTAATATAACTGCCGTGTTGTGCAGTCTTTGAGGAGTTTGAGACATGTAGAGATTTGTAAGGCCATAATTAATATAACTGCCGTGTTGTGCAGTCTTTGAGGAGTTTGAGACATGTAGAGATTTGTAAGGCCATAATTAATATAACTGCCCTGTTGTGCAGTCTTTAAGGAGTTTGAGACATGTAGAGATTTGTAAGGCCATAATTAATATAACTGCCGTGTTGTGCAGTCTTTGAGGAGTTTGAGACAGGTGGAGAATTTGTATGCCAGATGCATTTGAGTTATCATGAATTGTGTCTTTGTTGATGTCATCGTGACTTCGTTGTGTGTTGTAACGTAATAAACAGTATCGAACTGTTCCAGGCGTTTACAACCTTTATTGACATCCATGACTCGTACGTGAGCTGTGTGGTGAGTGACAGTGCACACAGTATTCAACAATCACGTTTGCAACAGTGGTGATAATAACATTCCTCAATACCAATGACCCACACTCAATGCACAAGCATTAAATGATTTATCAACAATATCGACCATCCAATTACGTATTATCAGTGTTCTTCCCAGCTGTTCTTCCCTTTACTAAGCAAATGGAAAGGAGGGGGTTTTTAAACAGAGTTAACCAATTAGCAACTCCCTCTTAAAGGAACAATGCAGGGAATACAGAAAAGATATATATTACCAGGTAAGCAAGTTAACAAAATGGTCACACAAAAGAATTAATTTCCTGTCATTCATACACACGCGTGAGGATCCACACTCATATACTCACACACTTACCGAATGCAGCCTCAGACGATCCATAAAAAGTATATAAAAACAGCAAGTAATCTTTGACATATGAACTGTCTAGTCCTTCGATGTCCCGCCCCAGATGTTTGCGAGGGTTTGTTGGTAACAAATATTCTCACTTATCGCAAGACTTGAAGACTAAGAGTTCTCGTGTTTTTATTATATATATAAAAGGAGTCTATGGGATGGCACTAACACAGTTCGGCACAGGGGTGAAAATGAAGTGGTCTCTTTTAATCCTCCGCTATGGTAAAATTCCTTCAATGCGTGATGATAGTTTTATTAAATCCAATTGAGGAAAAAAAAAACTAGGCTGTCACAGTCAGGAAAATATGTACTCTCTCACAGTAAACAGTAAATATGATATCGCTACTGGCGATGAGTACCTTCCAGTTTATCTTACAGGTTTGCAAGGGTAATTTGATGATTATTCTTTAAAAAGGTTCTTGGGTGGGCTTTATTTCATTTAATTCTGACAGCTAGGTCGCAAGGACCGCCACAAGATTATATTTTAAAAGAAATGTTTCTTCAATATGACTGGAAGTTTATAGGATGATTTCTTTATTTCTTTCTTTATTTAGCTGGGACCGCAGGTACGATCACTCTGTGTGAAAGAAAAAAAGACATGTAATATACCGAAAACAAATAACCTTCTAAAGCGCGATGAATTTCCCGTTAAGCCTATAATACACTCGAGTATTTAATTATGCATCTAACAAACACTGCGCGAATTCCAGTGGTCAAAACACACATCTATAAAACTAGGACTTGACTGAATTTATTAATTATAAATTCCTTCGCGACTTTAAAAGTTAATTTAAGCATCTATTATCTTTTGAAATAATATAATAGATAGATCATTATATTTACAACTGGAACTATTTGGATGGTTTAATTTAATAGATTTAAATTAACACAAAATCCATTGAAATAGAATGACTGAACTAGACCACTGATCACTTTACGCAATATATATTACCGCTTTGCACAGAATAGAAAACACTGCAAATTTATATATAAAATCCAGGGGAAAATCTATAACAAGATTTCAATAAAGCTAGTGCTTCTGTAAAGGTCTGGCCAGGAGTGATAACGTGTCTAGTCTTCATGGTCTATTTAGCTAAAATGGAATGTAAGTTGAGTGGGACATGATAAACTTGACAGCTTATTTGATCTCACGAACTTTTGGGGATCTGACCGCCAAATCAAGAGAAGAAACCGCACCCTGGTCTTCGTATCTCCGTTCGCTGCTGCCCGTTTCGGTTTCCCCGTTCGCTCGGTTCTACGATTGACACCGAGACGCGAAATAGCGGCAAGCAACTGCGTCTCGTATCAGGGACCACTACTGTCTTTGATAACGCCGATAGTCTCCCCTAAAATCCCTCAGTTCGTCTCTTTGATCTTGGTCGCTGTGCCTGTTTGATTCTGGTGACGCCCCCCACTGGCCAAGTTAATTAAAATAACTGCCTATGATTGTTCAAGAGATGTTAGTGGGCGTGATTTAATCTCTCCTTAAATCAATGCGATGACCAGAATCAACGATAGGTAAACTTTCCGAATATCAATCAGCAAACGTGTTTGCCCTCTGTGGAACAGTTTCATAGCTAATGAATCCACGTGAAAGAATAAACGTTTTTACAAGAAGTTACAACAAAGTTCAGGGTCAGCCGAGTTCGTCCATCACAAATACACCTTTCCCGCTTGTATTTACTAACAGAAAAGACCCGATCCCAAAGACAGTTTGGGGGGGGGGGGGTGATGATGATGATCAGAGATAGGCAATTTAACCCAACGGTAAATTTATTACTCTGAGACAAGGGGTTACAGTAATAAGGGGTAGAGGAAAAGCTAGGGTTCTCAAATGTTTCCCTTTATTCAACAAATTTTACGGGAGGGGGAAATAAACACAGTTACTAAATCCCGCTAGGAGAAATCCCGTACAACGAATACAGTACGCCTTAATACTAGGTCGAACTAATTATGAGGGTAAAAAAGATTAAATCTCCTTTCATTCAAAAAAAAAACACGCTTGGGCTGGCCAGCACACACTCACACACACAGACTTACCAAATGGTGAATTCTTGCACTTCATAGGAAATACACCAAAAACAGCACTAAACCTTGGTTTAGGTAAACGTATTTTCTTCCGTGTACAGCCCCAGATTAGCGGGTTGTTGAAGTTAACAAAGTGTCCCGAAATCGCTGGACGTTGAAGTTTAACGGTACTGTTTGTTTATTAGATAAAGTTCATAAAGAATGGCACAGGCACTTGGCTAGGTGTGAGGTATGGTGTGGTTCCTAAGATTGGCACAGCTGGTGGAGATAACTTTCTTTTGCCATTAATTTAGGTCATTACGCAGTCTGCCTCTCAATGTTTTTCCAAGAAATACAGCACACGTTTCATTGAAGAAAGCGGGTATAATACAGTAAGCTTTTACTATCAACGTGAAAGCGTTACAATTTGCAGACGAAGCAGAAAACAAGGGGGATTTCGAGTACATTCTTTGTGACAGCACTGTTATTTTACCATTGCTCTTTTCTTTATTAATTTTATTTGTTAGGCTTCATATT
Organism: Oreohelix idahoensis; assembly: GCA_024509875.1. Lineage (NCBI taxonomy): Eukaryota > Metazoa > Mollusca > Gastropoda > Stylommatophora > Oreohelicidae > Oreohelix > Oreohelix idahoensis. The sequence goes on along the minus strand of JAMPIV010010139.1, from coordinate 259,127 downwards.
TACCTAATAATTTATATATGTGGATTAGAATATTCCACGACACCTCCCCTCTTAAAACAGACATTATATGTCAGTCCTTTATTCTATATACACATAGAGAAATTTATTATTATTTCTGGGGTTTACGGTGATTCTCATCACACGGATGGCGGCTTAAAAAATCCGCTCCCAAATTGGTTTTTTCCAGATATATACTCAATGCTAAAATTATATGGAGCCAAAAGTAAAGACCATCGGAGTAACCTAGAGTTCATGCCTAGCCTGTGCTAGAAACGATAAAGGTTTGTGGTCTGTTTGCAACTTAAATGCCTTCCCATATAGATAAATATTGAATTTCTTTATCGCCCATATTACTGCAAGACATTCTTTTTCGCTAGTTGAGTAGTTGATTTCAGCTTTATTCAACTTTCTGCTAGCATATGCCACTGGGCTTAATTCCCCATCCAATGCATCTGATTTCTGTAGTAGAGTTGCACCTAACCCAATATTACTTGCATCCGTCCTTACTATGAATTCTTGACTTAAGTCAGGTAATTTCAAAATGGGTTTACTTGTGAGCTTTTCCTTCAATTCTTGGTAAGTCATTTCACATTGTGGTGTCCATGTAATGCGATCTGGATGTCCTTTACGTGTCAATTCAGTTAACGGTGCACATATGGAATTAAAGTTTTTGATATACTTCTGGTAGAAACCACATAATGAGACAAAGGATCTCACGTCCTTCTTGGTTTGTGGTCTCGGGGCTTTCTGTAGTTTCTCTAAATTCTTTGGGTCAGGGGTCATGTTTCCCTGATAAACTGTGTGTCCCAAAAATTCCAATTCTTTACATCCAACGCAACATTTGGTTGGTCGGGCTGTTAAATTTGCCTCCCTAAGTCGATTAAACAGCATGTTCAGAGAGTCAATGTGTTCCTCAAATGTTTCTGTTGCTATAAGGATATCATCCATAAAATTTGTTATACAGGGATTATTCAGAGGATCCAATAATTTTCTCATCATTCTAGAGAAGACACTAGGCGCATTCTTCAATCCAAATGGCAATCTATTGAACTCATAGTGTCCTTCTGAGGTACTAAAAGCTAGGTATGGTCTAACCTCAGGCTTTACTGGAATCTGATAGTATCCTTTACTCAGATCCACTTTTGAGAAATATTTAGCTTTATTTAGTCTGGCAAACAGCTGATTTGTATCCGGCAATGGATCCACCTGTCCTTCTGTAATAGCATTCAGTCTCCTGTAATCTATACAGAGTCTATGTTCTCCAGAGGGCTTCCTTAAGAGTACAACACCGGAACTATACGAAGATTCACTGTGCGAAATAATTCCTTCCTTCAATAGATAGTCTATCTCTTCCTTCAAAGCTTTCTCCTTAGCAAACGGAATCGAATATGGTTTCATACAGACAGGTGTGGGGTCTATCAGTTTCATATCATATTCCAATAGGTTTGTATGCCCTGGTCGGTCTGTTTGTGGTGGGTCGATATTACTTATATATATATTTGTGTAGCAGATGTGAAGTCAGCTATGCTAGCTCCTGAGGAAGTTTACCTTTTAACTATATGTCAGGAAACCTGTCTTGCTTCCACCAATGACTACCACCCGCTATGTATGTTATCCCCAATTTATATGTTATAATGTATGGATGTTGTGTAGCTACGTGTCTAGGGTATATGCAATGCATGTGCAGAAAATAACAACAACCACACTTTAAGGTTAATAAACAATTAAGTAAACAACCCCCTATTGAATTTTGGTCTGAACAATTGTTTTCAAATGTATTAAGTATAATTGAGTTGATTCATAAAAAACATTAAGATTAAACATTTATATACAGTTACACACAATCTAGTTTCACTACTAAAGTCCTTTTATTTCTGACTAGGAAGTGTTCTTGTTGTAATACTCTAGTCCAAACTAAAGCACATATTTTGGGGAATCACTACTGTCATCATTTTATTTAATCTGGTTGAAATATCAAATTGTGGAGAATAGTTCAGTGAATTCACAAGGCCCCAAAACACAGGGCTTATCTTAAGATAGGTGTCGAAAATTCTGCGATGTCCTGGTTATAAATCTTCCTCCTCACAGCACTGCTCAGCTTTCAGGATTCAAGATAAGGTAGGGCCCTCAAATCATATGGCCTCGAACAGTTACCAGGGTTGAACAACAACGTGACTGGCTCACTTCAGTTTCACACCCAGAAACTCGAAATATCGAATTTTTTCACTATGTAAGTAAATTACAGGCCATAAATGGTCACACAAGATCTCCTGCTGAATAACAGAACAGCGAAGGCATCTGAACACACTTGTCTGTAAACGTTATTAACTTTACATGTGAAAGTTTAAATTGAAAGTGGCAAGGAACGCTCGTCTTTCTGAGTATTTATTTCACTTTCTTAGTTATGCTCCTCAACCAATCAGGTGACTTCCGTTCCTACGCGTCTATTTTCAAAAGCTAACCTACAATTTTCAAATCAGGAGACACCCCTTTCTATGGCCTCAATATGGCTAGCTTCAGTAAAGAAATCCCAGGCACGTCTTTATATGTCTTCATTCTACCATATCGCTAGTATTATCTAAGTCATGTTAATCCAGAATGAAAATATTTACTTATTCTACCGTTTTGTCATCTAATGCATCAGGTTTCACACTTCTAGCTATTATTTTTACCCTTTTCGTCTTTCCTGTATATTTATTCAAATAACATATTTTTCTTATACAGTAGGCTAAAATATTTAGACTAACGCATATTATATATTTAACAACTAATTAGTAGCATTTTAATCTTCATTTCTAGTCTTTATTTTTCCTATCGCTCGTTTAGGCCATTTAGTTTCAGTTTAGAAATTCAAACAGGGTCTATGCATTTCCCCCGTTCTCTCCCTTGTCTTTTCCAAGAAATACACGATTTCCAACTACACTAACTTTCACGCATGCATTTTGGGTAAGGCTTGCAAGTCTGTAACGTCACATTGGCATTTTCAACTATCGGCGTTTTACGCGTTAACCCTTTAGGAACCAAGAAATAAAACTAGTCTTTTGGTGGTGTGGTAATACCTATGTTATTTTATACCTACAAACTACTAGATGCTATATTTTGATCGGTGAAATATCGGATATCATCACACATCTCCCCACTTAAGAACATGCTTGTAAAGCGAGTTCAAAATCCGAGATTCACATAGATCAAATTAACTTATTTGGCCTTATGACTCCCCTGAGTTTCTTCCAAAGGATGTCTACTCAGAAAATCCGCTCCCACATTCAGCGAACCGGGTATGTACTCAATGGAAAACGAATAAGGTTGGATTAGTAACGACCACCTTAATAATCGGGCGTTTTCATGCTTAGCCTGTGATAAAAATACGAGGGGCTGATGATCCGTTTGGACCACAAATGTTCTACCATAAAGATAGATCTGGAACTTTTTTATAGCCCAGATTAAAGCTAGACATTCTTTCTCACTTGTTGAGTAGTTTTGCTCCGCTTTATTCAGCTTGCGGCTAGCATAAGCGACTGGGTTCAGCTCCCCCTTTTTTGAATTGGACCGTTGCAACAATGTAGCCCCTAATCCTACGTTGCTAGCGTCCGTTCTTACCACAAATTCCTGAGTCAAATCAGGCAATTTCAAAATAGGCTTGCTAGTGAGTTTCTCCTTTAACTCTTGATACGCCGATTCACATTGAGCAGACCACACAATTTTATCTGGATTTCCTTTGCGAGTTAAATCCGTTAGAGGAGCACATATAGAGTTAAAATTTTTTATGTACTTCTGATAAAATCCACATAGCGACACAAACGATCTCACGTCCTTCTTGGTCTGTGGTCTAGGTGCCCTCTGTAATTTCTCCAGGTTCTTGGGGTCAGGGGTCATGTTACCCTGATATATCGTATGTCCCAAGAACTCCAACTCTTTACAACCAATATAGCATTTGGTTGGTCTCGCAGTCAAATTTGCCTCTCTGAGCCTATCAAATAGCATCGTCAAAGAGTTAATGTGTTCCTCAAATGTTTCTGTGGCAATGAGGATGTCATCCATGAAATTCGTTATACATGGATTTTTTAGTGGATCCAACAATTTTCTCATCATTCTTGAGAACACACTCGGAGCATTTTTCAACCCAAACGGCAACATGTTGAATTCATAATGTCCATCCGAGGTGCTAAATGCTAAATAAGATCTGACCTCAGGCTTTACTGGAATTTGATAATAGCCCTTGCTAAGATCCACCTTAGAAAAATATTTTGCCTTATTCAGCCTGGCAAACAGCTGATTTGGGTCAGGTAATGGATCCACCTGATTCTCTGTGACAGCATTCAGTTTTCTGTAATCTATACACAGACGATGTTCCCCAGAGGGTTTCCTCAGCAAAACCACACTGGAGCTGTAAGGAGATTCACTGTGAGAGATAATCCCTTCTTTTAACAAATAATCTATCTCCTTCTTCAATGCTTGTTCCTTAGCGAACGGAATCGTATAGGCCCTCATACAGATAGGTGTTGGGTCTATTAATTGCATATCATACTCCAACAAATGGGTGTGCCCCGGTTTATCCGTTAACACATCTGTATGTTCTGTTAGAACCTTTTGAACCTGTTCCCTCTGTTTCTTAGTCAGGTGCTTACTGACTTTCACCTGTACAGGTGTTTCACATGGTTTTAAGGGGTATTCCTGCGAGGTGAGTGGTTCATTTTTCATTTGGGTTGCAATGGACAAGGCCAGTAAAGGTGTCCCTTCCTGGTTTTCTCTCTCGAGATACTTCTTTAGGAGGTTTACATGATATATTTTCTCCTTTCCTTTCTTGTCTATTTTATAATTGGTTCTAGATATCTTTTCTAGAACGGTGTATGGACCTTGCCATCCAATTTGCAACTTGTTACTACTGGCGGGAAGTAAAAGAAGCACCTTCTCTCCCACATGTAATTCTCTATCTTTCGCTTTCTTATTAAAGTATGCAGCATGTTTCTTCCTGGCTTGTCTGAGGTTATCATTTGCAAGTTTCCAGCCAGTTTTTAGACGAGTGGTCAGTTCGTTCACATACGCATATGATGAGGTAACAGTCTCTTCTGCCTTCTCATCGGTCCACGTCCTCAATAGGGCTTCCAATGGACCTTTTATTGGCCTCCCAAATAACAGGGTTGCGGGTGCCATCCCGGTTGAACTGTGTGGAACTTCCCGGTACGCAAACAACGCAGCGGGCAAAAATTGGTCCCACGTATCAGGTTTTTCATGGGCCAGCTTTCTCAGGATGGAAATGAGAGTCCCATTGAACCTCTCCACCTGGCCGTTCCCTTGGGGGTGATACGGACTACAATGAAAATGCTTGGCCTGGAAGATCCTAAATACCTCTTCTGTTAGTCTCCCCTTGAACTGTGAGCCGTTATCAGTCAAGATTTGGTGAGGGAAACCTAACCTCGTGAATATTGTGAGTAATGCCTCTGCCACATGCTTCGAATCAATTGATGACAGGGCTACCGCCTCTCCCCACATGGAACATGTGTCCACCAGAGTCAGAATGTAACTGTTCCTCCTCTTTGTCCGAGTGAGAGGTCCCACAATGTCCACCGCAACTCTCTCAAAAGGTGTTCCCACTATGGGCATTTCCCCTAGAGTTGCTGGGGCAGTCCAATGCTTTGGAGCTACCCGTTGGCATTCTGGACATGATTTTACATATCTTTTTATATCCTCAGTTATTCCTGGCCAGAAATAATGACAAGCTATGCGCTGACCTGTAGCGCTGATCCCCATATGACCACTGAAGGGAATAGCATGTCCTAATTCCATCACCTTCTCCCTATATGCCTTGGGAAGGACCAGCTGTCCGTGACCATTGGATCCAGTTCCAGCCTTCCTATATAACAATTTATTTTTCATATAATATTCTCCTTTGTTTGGAGGTGTATGGCATTTAGGTAATTTTTTATAACACAGCTTGAGTGACCTATCTTCAGCTTGTGCCTTCCTCATCTCCTCTGGATGAGTATTTATAGGTTCATCTTCCTCCTTCCTTGACTGTGACCTGGTCTGCACTGTTGCCATAATCACAGGTCTCTTGGGATTCCCCAAGAAGACATAACGACATCCCAATATTAGAGGGTATATGGGTTCGTTTATAACTGCTGCTTTGATGATCCCTTCCACATAACGAGTTTTCACCTCTATCCTAGCTACGGGAAGTGTCATGGTTGCTATATCCTTAGTCGCCCCTTGTATCTCCACTGTCTCTGTGGTATACTGATCTGGGTTCACTAGGTGCGAACTGACGACTGAATCATAATCTAGACCTGTATCATAAAGGCACCTTATGGTGACCCCATTACATACAACGTCCTCACATACTGGGGGGTGATAGGGCTCATGTGGCTTAATAGGTTTTGCCTTTACTCCCTTGTTCCCAGTTTTCATTGCAGCAAAGGTGGAAGGTTTTCTTTTACAGTCATGGGTGTCATGGCCATCCCTCTTACACCATTTACAATATTTCTTTCCCTGGTTAACAGGTTTTCTTTCATTATATTGAGGGTTTCTGTCACGTTGTTCGTACCTGGACCTATCATAATATGGTTTATTCTTGTTAAACTTATCTCTATTGTCATATTTGTTCTGAGGTTGAATTTGGGGACCCTTATTATGATCTATATGTTTCTTCTTTGCTCCTGCCAACTCTGACTGGGCTGCTAGATATCTCTCAGCTACATTTAAAATATCCACCAGTCTCTCTGCACCCTGTTCTGTGAGAAACTTTCTCAAGTCTGGAGCCATGGACTCTCTAACCTGCTCCATCATAACCATTTCCTTTAAATCTTGGGTTTTCCCCAGAGCAGTCCATTTCTCCAAATAGGTCTCTAGTCGGGCCGAGAACTGGTGGTAGGTCTCCCCTGTGAGTAATTTAGCCTGTCTAAATTTCTTCCTATAAAATTCACAGTTTTTCTCGTATCTGACCAATAGTGCATGTTTAAGAATGTCATAATCGTCTTGGTCATCTTTACTGAGCTTGGAAAATACTTCATAAGAATTTCCCCTAAGTCCCTGGGATACTTTAAGGCTCCACTTATCCTTCTCCAACCCATATGTTGTAGCTAAACTTTCAAAACGGCTAAGGAAGGACTCAATATCATCGTCTTTCTCAATAAAAGGATCCAAATGAAACCCCATGGCTGATGAGGAGGCCCCCTGGCTTGCAGCTGAGTCGGAAGTGGATGGGCTAGTTCCATTTTCAGGAGCATGGCCTTGTAACTCTAACTCTCTTAGTCGTAACTCATGCTCCCGCTGTAACCTTTTATCTTCTGCTTCCCTTTCAGCAGCCAGTCTTTTGTCTTCCCTTTCTGCCTCCAACCTCTTTTCTTCTTTCTCTCGTTCCGCCTCCCTCTGTAGACGTTTTTCCTCCTTCTCAGCCTCAAGTTTCTTTTCCTCCAACTGCAGCCTCTTAATCTCAGCCTCCCGATCAGCCTCTAATTTCTTAAGTTCTCTAGCATCTTCTAACATAATTCGTTTCTCCTCCGCCAATCTATCAGCCTCTAATTTCTTAGCCTCCCTAGCATCTTCCCTTTCTCTGGCTATATATTTATCAACCTCTGCTGTAACATAATCAATTAAAATCTGTCCCTCCATACCCATTTCCTTCGCAGTCTGCACAGCAGAAGATCTGTACTTGGCCAATTCTGCCATCTTAATATTCTATCCAATGTGATTTAAATAAACCAAAATATCTAATTAGTATCTAATTAACAGGACAACACAGAGCAATGTCAATTCACCAAAACCTCCACTTATTTACTTATTATAAAACTTTGGAAATCCCGGACGAGCCCCCACTATATGTGGTGGGTCGATATTACTTATATATATATTTGTGTAGCAGATGTGAAGTCAGCTATGCTAGCTCCTGAGGAAGTTTACCTTTTAACTATATGTCAGGAAACCTGTCTTGCTTCCACCAATGACTACCACCCGCTATGTATGTTATCCCCAATTTATATGTTATAATGTATGGATGTTGTGTAGCTACGTGTCTAGGGTATATGCAATGCATGTGCAGAAAATAACAACAACCACACTTTAAGGTTAATAAACAATTAAGTAAACAACCCCCTATTGAATTTTGGTCTGAACAATTGTTTTCAAATGTATTAAGTATAATTGAGTTGATTCATAAAAAACATTAAGATTAAACATTTATATACAGTTACACACAATCTAGTTTCACTACTAAAGTCCTTTTATTTCTGACTAGGAAGTGTTCTTGTTGTAATACTCTAGTCCAAACTAAAGCACATATTTTGGGGAATCACTACTGTCATCATTTTATTTAATCTGGTTGAAATATCAAATTGTGGAGAATAGTTCAGTGAATTCACAAGGCCCCAAAACACAGGGCTTATCTTAAGATAGGTGTCGAAAATTCTGCGATGTCCTGGTTATAAATCTTCCTCCTCACAGCACTGCTCAGCTTTCAGGATTCAAGATAAGGTAGGGCCCTCAAATCATATGGCCTCGAACAGTTACCAGGGTTGAACAACAACGTGACTGGCTCACTTCAGTTTCACACCCAGAAACTCGAAATATCGAATTTTTTCACTATGTAAGTAAATTACAGGCCATAAATGGTCACACAAGATCTCCTGCTGAATAACAGAACAGCGAAGGCATCTGAACACACTTGTCTGTAAACGTTATTAACTTTCACATGTAAAGTTTAAATTGAAAGTGGCAAGGAACGCTCGTCTTTCTGAGTATTTATTTCACTTTCTTAGTTATGCTCCTCAACCAATCAGGTGACTTCCGTTCCTACGCGTCTATTTTCAAAAGCTAACCTACAATTTTCAAATCAGGAGACACCCCTTTCTATGGCCTCAATATGGCTAGCTTCAGTAAAGAAATCCCAGGCACGTCTTTATATGTCTTCATTCTACCATATCGCTAGTATTATCTAAGTCATGTTAATCCAGAATGAAAATATTTACTTATTCTACCGTTTTGTCATCTAATGCATCAGGTTTCACACTTCTAGCTATTATTTTTACCCTTTTCGTCTTTCCTGTATATTTATTCAAATAACATATTTTTCTTATACAGTAGGCTAAAATATTTAGACTAACGCATATTATATATTTAACAACTAATTAGTAGCATTTTAATCTTCATTTCTAGTCTTTATTTTTCCTATCGCTCGTTTAGGCCATTTAGTTTCAGTTTAGAAATTCAAACAGGGTCTATGCATTTCCCCCGTTCTCTCCCTTGTCTTTTCCAAGAAATACACGATTTCCAACTACACTAACTTTCACGCATGCATTTTGGGTAAGGCTTGCAAGTCTGTAACGTCACATTGGCATTTTCAACTATCGGCGTTTTACGCGTTAACCCTTTAGGAACCAAGAAATAAAACTAGTCTTTTGGTGGTGTGGTAATACCTATGTTATTTTATACCTACAAACTACTAGATGCTATATTTTGATCGGTGAAATATCGGATATCATCACACTGTTAACACCTCTGCATGATTATTTAGAACCTGTTGCACTCTCTCTTTCTGAGTTTTCGTTAAATGTGTACTGATTTTCACCTGTGCTGCTGTCTCACAGGGGTGTAATGGATATTCAAATGATGAAAGTGGTTCCTTTTTCATCTCCATGGCGATGGACAAGGTCAACAAGTGTGTCTCTTCCTGATGTTCTCTTTCCAAATATTTCTTCAGGAGATTCACATGATAGATTTTTTCTTTCCCCTTCTTATCTATCTTATAATTTGTTCTAGACACCTTCTCTAGAACTGTATATGGACCCTGCCATCCAATTTGTAACTTATTCTGACTCCCGGGCAAAAGAAGCAGTACCTTCTCTCCCACAGCCAAATCTCTGTCTTTCGCCTTCCTGTTATAATAGGCAGCATGTTTCTTCCTGGCTTGTTTCAAATTTTCATTGGCAAGTTTCCAGCCAGTTTTTAACCGAGTGGTCAGCTCATTCACATATTGGTATGAAGATGTAATGTTTTCCTCTGCCTTTTCATCAGTCCACGTTCTTAACATAGCTACATATGGACCTTTAATTGTGTGGACCTATTTGTCCATGCACCGGTATGGTCTCCTCCACTCGAAGCTTTATAGTGATGATTTTTCCTCCCAGAATTATCATTCACAAAACGACCGCTACCAATTTTTCTTTTGGGGCTTTCTCCCCACTTAAAATTCTTGATGAGAGATTTCCTCTCTACATCTTCTTCCTCCAGTTGGTTTAAGTCCGATTGAGGGATTGTCGGCTTATCCTGGGGTAAGACATCTTTTTGCACTCTCCGCATAGTGGCCATTGTAAAACAGTTAAGTGAAGCTTGTCCGTGAAAAGGGGCTTCCCATTCCATTTGGTCCACTTTATCAAATCTATATTTCTTTTTATTATCAGGCCTAATTTTGCCCCGGGGCGTGTCCAGGTCCTGATCCATGTTCCCACTTGTGGGTGTTCCCTCATGTGCTATGCTACACCTTTCTACAAAATTCTCAATGTCCCATCTTGCTTTGGGCCAATAATAATTGTGAGCCACCTTTTGAATGATGGTACCTATCTTCTCATGGTCCCCATCTGGTTTCACATGTAGGCTCCTTATTAAGTCTGCCCTATATCTTTTTGGAAGAACCAGCTGTCCGTGACCTTTGGATCTAGCTCCAGTCTTCCTATATATCAGTTTGTTCTTCATATAAAAATCTCCCTTGCCTGGAGTTGTATGACAAGTTGACAATTTTCTGAAACAAGGCTTGAGTGTTTTATCCCCAGCCTGTGCCTTCCTCATCTCTTCTGGAGTGGTATCCAACATAATATCCTCCTCCTGTCTTGAGGTCGACCTGACCTGAAGGGTTGCCATATACACAGGTTTCCTTCTGCAACGGTCAGTGTCATGATTGTCCATCTGACAATTTTTACACCACCTTTTTCCTTGGTTGAAAGATTTTCTTTCATCATATTTCCTTTCATCGAATTGTGGGAATTTATTTTTATTTTCATACCGTGGCCTATCAAACTGGTGCTTACCTTTGTTTTGATCCCTAGGATCAAATTTATTAAAGTTCTGTGGTGCCCTAAAGTTATCCACTTGTTTCTTTTTATTACCTGTTACCTCTGCTTGAGCTGCTTGATACCTTTCAGCAACATTTAGCAACTCACCCAGCCTCTCTGCACCTTGTTCCATGAGAAACTTTCTCAGGTCTGGAGCCATGGACTCTCTTAATTGCTCTATAAGGACCATTTCCTTAAGATCTTGGGTTTTCCCCAGAGAAGTCCATTTCTCCAAGTATGTCTCTATTCGTGCAGAGAACTGGTGATAGGTTTCACCTGACAGTAGTTTAGCATTCCTAAATTTTTTCCTATAAAATTCAGCATTCTTTTCATATCTTAACAAAAGAGCCTGCTTTAGCATGTCATAATTTTCCTGATCACCTCTGCTCATTTTTGCAAAAACTTCATAAGCTGCCCCACGAAGTCCCTGAGATAACTTTAAGCTCCACCTTTCTCTCTCTAACCCATACGTGGTAGCTAATAGTTCATATCTATTTATATAGCTCTCAATATCATCGTCTTTCTCAACAAAATGATCTAAATGAAAATTCATAGCTGAGGTTGAGGCTCCTTGGCTAGCAGTGGCATCAGAGGCAAAGGGACTGGCACCATTTTCAGGAGCATGGCCCTGAAACTCAAACTCCCTTATTCGTAACTCATGTTCCCTTTGTAATCTCTTCTCCTCCTTTTCTGCTTCCCTTTCTGCAGCTAATCTCTTGTCTTCCCTTTCTGCAGCTAATTTCTTCTCTTCCCTTTCTGCAGCTAATTTCTTCTCTTCCCTTTCTGCAGCCTGTCTTCTTTCCTCGGCTTCCAATGCTTTAGCCTCTTTGTCAGCCTCAATCTGCAACCTCTTAGTCTCAGCCTCAGCTTCAAACTGTAACTTCTTAATTTCCCTTTCAGCCTCTAACCTTCTTTCGGCTTCTTTTTCTAATCTTCTTTCTTCGCGTTCAATAAATTTGTCACATTCCGTAGTGACATAGGCAACCATAACTTGCCCATCTAATCCTAACTCTTTTGCAGTCTGTACAGCAGCAGATCGAAACTTGGCCAGGTCCGCCATTGTCTATCAGGTAAATTTCTACAATGTCTAACCAACAATTTAATCTCTAAATATATTTAATGGACAACACAGGCACCGTGAGCTCAACCTTATTTAATTCCACCCAAGGATACCTTTTAATTCTTATATTCCCTGAAGTGAATTACCCCCAATATTTTTAATAGGGAAAGATTCAAAATCCCGGACGAGCCCCCAATATATGTGGTGAAGTGGGATGTTATAAATATTTATAGGGGACTTAGTGTACTGACTGAGATCAGCTGTGAAGGTATCTATATCTATTAAGAGTAGTGTATTATAGATAACCTTACTTGCTACCACATATCTATATATCTCAGTCAGACTTATTCTGGAATAGTGTGATGACTACGTTGTATGTCTAGGGTATGTGTATGATGAAGTGTACGTCATAACAACAACAGACAGATAAACAAGTTAATTTATTCCACCACACTTGACAACACTGTGACACTCACATACATATAACACTCTAAAGGATAACTTAAAGGAGTCACTGATAACTTTTCAAATAACAATATGTATTCATTGCTGTTATGAATGAATATGTGTCCTGATTCAATTACAAAGGGAACCAGGAATCACAATCAATTTTACTTACAAGTTATATGTACAGAATTTATCAATATGAATATTGTAATGACATATATTATTAAAAGTATCCTATGTGTGTCAGTTGTGTAGTAGTAATATGAGGTAATACTGGTTTTGTTTTGTTCAAGCTCTGTTGGTATTTGTCATCATGACTTCAATAGTTTGTCTTTTGGGACTAGTATTGGAGATGTTCTCAGTTCCGGATATTAAGACAATTAAATTCCCCTCTGAATGTTATTTTTACAAAGTCATTTCAAGATGAGGGGACATAATGTTGAGCTCAGCTGGCCAAATCAGCTTATCTTGCGTGATGGCGGCAGGAAAGGTCTCCTCTGCTCGAATTCTCCCCTGGGCTCTGGAGACACCTCACTGATAGCTAAAAAGACCAAGGAGTATGCTGTCCGACTCTGGATTCAGCAAAGCTCTGACCAGGTGCTGCTCAGTACCATCAAGACCACGGTCCTTGAAATCAAGAAGGATGTACCTTCTACTTCATAACTAACTTATACTCTCTTTTTACACTGATCACAACACATCACAAACATTGAGTTCAGAGCGTTAGGCCAACTATCAGCTTCATGTGAAATACTTTATTCCAGTATTAACCTCCTTAATGTTTACCACGCCTCTGCCATTCCAGCATTATTTCTTTCTAGTCAATCATCCAGGTGTCAGTGTACTATTTGGCCATTCCATGCCGTTTTACTTTCCTCCGACACCCTCTGTTCAGGCTGGAGCATTATAGGCTTTATCTCCTGTTTGCCACTGAACTACACATATATATACAGGCATAAATTAACAATTCACATTCAATTTTCATTAAAAGATACTGAATGGTTCAAGCTTACCACAATTCATAGAATAAACACAGATACGTTGATTAGCAATGAATTCTGGCACATTTACTGGCACAAATTCCCATCTGCTTATGTTCCAGGCTTTTATTTAGCAAAAATATGAGCTGGCTTCAACGCACTGTTGCTTTATCAAGCTTATTTAAACAAGTGGTTTCGAACTAACGCTCCTAAGTGATTATATCAGCGAGTCTGGCCAATCGAGCCACGTTTCGACAAGTGTTTGAAAAAATGTTACCTTCCTACGTCTCCCTAACAACCAAGATAGTATTTATAGCCCGACCAATCGTGGTTAGTCTTTCATTTGTTGCGCTCCAATCAATTTGGAGTTTACATGGTAGGATATTTCTGTAACGTAAGGTTTTTTCAAACACGTTATAAAAAAATTTTATGAGCAGAAATGATTCCATGTTGTCAGGCATCCCCACTATTTTATTTTGGTTATAATTTATTAATTCCTGGACTATTTGCGTAACGTTTTACATATTCTTTGTCAGCAAGCCCTAAGGAACCCAAATATCCAAATTTAAAAGAGCTACGTGGCTGCGTTCAAAATATGCAATTACCTCTACCTCCTGTTTCGAAGATGTGCTGTCTGGGTACTGTAATGTTTTCAAACGTAAACCCATCTATTGTTATCTTTCCTAATAAGCGTTTTTTATGATTTTAAAACCTAACTCTGGGAAGGGTAGTGTATTTTATCACTGTTCGTCCGAAAAAGTTAGTGCATGTAGCCTAACACGCGTGATAGTAGTAATTGTGTATCGCGTTACGCTTGTTGGGGGTGGCATTAATAGCGAGACGCGTGTTTAATTTTGCATGCGTTCCTGATTTTATTCGCCCCTCTCTCTTTCTATTTGAGTCCATCTGTTCGTTCGTTTTGGTAACGCAGTATAATTAATGTTAGGATTAATTTAGGTCATTACGCAGTCTGCCTCTCAATGTTTTTCCAAGAAATACAGCACACGTTTCATTGAAGAAAGCGGGTATAATACAGTAAGCTTTTACTATCAACGTGAAAGCGTTACAATTTGCAGACGAAGCAGAAAACAAGGGGGATTTCGAGTACATTCTTTGTGACAGCACTGTTATTTTACCATTGCTCTTTTCTTTATTAATTTTATTTGTTAGGCTTCATATTTACCTAATAATTTATATATGTGGATTAGAATATTCCACGACAGTTATGCCATCATGTCCTGCAGCTTTGCCCATCTTGATTTTCTCCAGTGATGCCTTCAGTTCTTCCATCTTTATGTCATCTTCATCACCATTGGTTTCCTCTTCTGTGCCAGTGGTTATCATTTCTGATGTTTGACCATGCTCACCATCCAGGAGTTCTGAGAAATATTCTTTCCATCTTTCCATTACTTCTTTTGGAGCAGTAAGCAGTTTGCCTTGCTTGTCCTTTATAAATTTAAGAGGGCACTGTTTTTCCTTCCTCATATTCTATAGGGTCTTATAGAACAATTTCTAGTTTTCTTGCGCATCGTTTTAAAGCTTTCCTCCAAATTCTTCCCAGGACTTTTTTTTCTTGCAAGCACCTAGTTTTTTTTTTTTCTGATCTGAGTGTTATATATTCTCTATATTTCTCTGTTTTTCCTGCTGTGTTTTTAGTTCCTAAGTATTGTTTCCATCCCTTTTTTTCTCTCTTATTTTCTCTGTAACCTAATCTGTCCATCAAGGTGTCCTCTTTCTCTTGTTCCCAAGTCGAACTTCACCACATGCTTCTGCTGCAGCTGTCTTTATGATGTCCTTGACTCATATTTATTTATTAGAATAAAGTCATCTTGTCGGAAGTTGATAATATCATTTATCTGCTTTAATATTTATCAAGATTGTTATTCTCCGACCGACATCCATGTTTAACCACGACAACCTTGCCCGGAAATATTTAGCGTCATATTTCCCATTGTCCAAACCTTTTCTGTTTGTCATGTCTAGACAGGGCATATGGATAGCCCGTGCACTTGTGCAAGCCATAGATGCATACTTGCAAAATTAACGCGGTATCTTAAAATGCCATCTGTTGTCCTATTATCAGACTCATTCTACAGGTGTGTGTCACAATTGCCGGCTGGTACACAGAAGATAGCTATCTATCTATCAATAGTCCGTCTCACAACCCGGCTGCCCATAAATAATCTCGTAATTTGACAGGTGATAGCCCGATTAAAACGCCCACACCTGGGGCCTAAAATAAACAAACTTCACAGAAAACAAACAGGGCTAATGAGTCACTGTCCATCCGCCATCCCATACACGCCGATTAAGATAACCAGATCGAGAGTTTGGAATTTGCCAACCGGAGGCGATGATAACATCGAAAGATGAAGGCGCAGAGTAATATAATAACCAGATGAAAGAAAAGGGACAGCATAGTATAAGGAAAACAACGTTAGTCACAGAAAAATGTAACGACTGAATTATTACTCGTCACAACATTCCAGAACAAAGATTGTTTTGTAATGCTATCAGATTGTTTTCTCAGTCTGTATTCTATCTAACGTCTGCACTTTCTCCTCACGATGGTGGTGATGATGAATTTAGTCTGTTCCTATTTCTCGTTTTGGTTGTTCTGAAATATCCATTCTTGCTTCGTTCGAAATATTTACATACAATTGTATTGTTTGTTTTATGTTCTCTTGTGTTTATTATAGTGGCTGAGGAAGGGAATTTTGCCACAAAGTCCCGTTTCAATCAATAAATACCCTTTACCTCCCCAGTTTCACTGGTCTTTAATTAGTCATTCTAAGTCTTACATTAAAAAAAAATCTTACCACATCTTATCTTTATAGTTTTTTGTATTTTTATGATCTAATGCCTTACTTACGGGAAGCTATCAGTAAAATAAATCAAATCAATACGAGCTGAAGCAATAACTTCTCTAGTGACTGAATGCCATTTCACAATCGCCATTTCGAGACAATTAGGAAAAAAAAAAACTCCATCTGACTGTTATAAATAAAGAAACGAAACAAATATTTTGACCACCCCTAAAATATGACTCATAAAAACAGAAAAATAAATACGTTAGTTTAACCTGTTCACTGTTATCGGGCATTGCGTAAAGAAAAGCATAGTTAAAAACCAAATGAATGAAATAAGCACTAGTGGGTCCTCAATTAGCGTAGTTGCATGCAGCGCTATCAGTCCGGGTTCAATTATCGCCTGGGTTACAACAATTTAAAAAAAAATATTATCAGTCATCTGCCTTCAGTTCAAACTAAAGTTGAGAAATAGATTTGAAGCACTGGAGAACCTAGAAGACGAATGTATAGATAACCATTGGTGCACAATTCAGGAAGCATACAGGAATACATGGGAAGAAGATCTTGGCAAAAGAAATAATCAACAGAAGGAATGGCTCACAGAAAACACATGGAACCTCATAAGAGAAAGGAGAAAACATCAAACAGCAAGTAAGCAACTGTAAAAAGGCAGAACAGAAAACACAACTGCTCACAATACATTGGGAGCTGATCAGGAAAGTGAAAAAGAGTGACAGGCAAGATACAAGATAATTTATTGAAAAACTAACAGAGGAAGCCGAGATTGCGACAAAAAAAAAACCATTATATAATATCAATAGAACTTTATCTAAGATACAGATAAACCACAATACAACAGTGTAGAGCAGAGAAGGACAAAGCATTGGCAATGAAGAAAAACAAAGGGCCAGCTGAACATTTTAAGTAAATCCTAAACCGAAACCAACCATTACAGCAACCCACCATAGAACCAGCAGAAGAGCCATTTCAACAATATATAAGAAAAGCAGCAAATTATGCTTGGGATTCCAGGAAAGGAAGGAGCAAGGCTGGATAACACCAGAAACATTAAACACCACAACGATGAGAAAGGAAATGAAAAGAAAGAAAACAGAAGCGAAGTACCCCAGGTTAAAGCAACTATATAGCGAACAGTACAGTCAGCTGGACAAAGAAGTTAAACTCCAAACCCGAGCCAACAAAAGGAATCTCCTAGACGATCTTGCAAGACAGGCAGAAGAGGCAGCACTGAGAAATGAACAAAGCACAGTATACAAAATAACTAAAATCATTAGCGGAAAACGAGGTGCAAACCATATTACACTAGTAAGAGGACATTCCACGTAAAGAAGAAATCATCATATCAATCAAAGGGTTAAAGAATGGAAAAGCTCCTGGCCATGATAACTTAAATGCAGAGCTATTTAAGACAAACCCTGAGCTAGCAGCAGAACTATTAGAACCACTATCTGCACAAGTCTGGAAAACAGGGACAACACCAACGAAGTGGAACAAAGGAATAATTGTCAAATTGCCCAAGAAGGGAGATCTTGCAGACTGCAATAATTGGAGAGGAATAACACTTCTCTCAGTTCCCAGCAAAATACTAGGCAGGATGATAATACAGCGAATTTCAAAAGCAGTAGACCACACACTGAGGAAAGAACAAGCAGGATTTAGAAAGAACAGAAGATGTGTAGATCATATATTTACCCTCAGGAACATTCTAGAGCAGTGCTCAGAATGGCAGAGACAGTTGTACATTAATTTGGTTGATTTTGAAAAGGCTTTTGACAGTGTACATAGGGACAGTCTATGGGAAATTCTGAGGGCTTATGGAATTCCAAGCTGCATAGCGTCAATCATAAAAAGCCTCTACGCCAACTTTACGTGTAGCGTTGGGCAGAGCAACCTAACCTTTGAGGTGAAGACAGGAGTACGACAGGGATGCCCCTTATCAACCACTCTATTTTTAACAGTCATAGACTGGGTGATGTGCCACACAACAGAGGGCAGTCCAAGAGGAATAAGATGGACTACATTTTCTCCATTGGAAGATCTGGAATATGCAGATGACATTGCACTACTAGCACATTCACATCAACACATCCAGGAAAAAACGAATAGACTTAATAAGTATAGCCAGCAGGTGGGCTTGAACATCAATCTAAAGAAGACAGAGGTCATGACGCTCAATGTGAGCAACCCTGAGCCCATATCAGTAAGCAATCAGCAACTGGAACAGACAGACACCTTCACATACCTAGGATGTAAAGTAACACCAGACGGCGGAGCAAGCAAAGACATCAACAACAGAATGAACAAAGGAAGAACAGTATTTTTTAGTCTAAACAACATCCCTCTCAGTACAGCACAAGCACAAAATTAAGATTATATCAGAGCTGTGTGCTTTATGTGCTTCTCTATGGTGCGGAATGCTGGAGAGTTACAGAGAAGGAAATATCGAAATTGTCCTCTTTTCACACAAAGTGCCTACGAAAAATTATTTGAATCTTTTGGCCGAATACCATCACCAACCAAGATCTGCTTACTCGGAGCAAACCCGACCAAAAACAACTTGGCGGAGGACTGTGGAGGCTGAGATGCAAATAATAAACCAGAAGTGGGGCACTGTACGAAAGATGGCCACCGACAGAGCAAAGTGGAATTAATTTGTTGTTGCCCTACAAGACGCCACCAGGCGTGATGGCCACTGACTGCTTTGACGGTCGGCGGCTAAGGATCAAAGAAGAAGATCATAGAACCAGCAGAAGAGCCACTACAGTGCACCATGAACCCACCCACTAAACTAGAGATCTCTATGGCAATAAAACAGCTGAAAAATCGGAAGGCCGCAGGACCAGATGGAATACCACCAGAAGCCCTGAAGGCAGGTATACCATACACTACAGAATTGCTACACCAGCTCTTCAAGAAAATCTGGGGAAAAGAGGCCATCCCAAAGAGCTGAAAGGAAGGCCACATTATCAAGCTGCTAAAGAAAGGAAACTTGACTGTATGTAGCAAATGGAGGGGTATAACACTACTAGCAGTGGCTGGAAAAATTTTGACCAGAATTTTGTTTGACCGTACTTTCCCAGAACGTCAACGAGTAACGGCAAAGTTGGTCCTTCGACTTAAAGCGCAGGCCACTGTTCCTTTATTGTTCCAGAAATAGTACTCGCCAGCTGGTACCACCACCAATAACTATTGTAAAAGAATAGAAACGAAACGCTCTCCTGAGTATTGCGCTTTCCCACCCATAGTTATGGGTTCCTATCTTCCCATACCACCATCCCATTTAACTCAGAATTTACCCTCGATGAGGATAATCCCTCGGGATAAATCTTTCCTTACATTTAAAGTGAATAGCTTTCATAGTTACTTTATATTTAAATGAAAAGGTTAATTGTACAGATAGAATATGTTTACATTTACATTTCCACTGATTTGAAAAGTGTTCATCATCATCAGCTGCCATCTCCACAACGAAAGTTGGCTGTAATGGATCTCCAACGTCTTCTGTCTCTTGTCTTGGTGGTGCACTCTGATTGACTCTTTCCTGTCCATGTCTTGATGCTATCTTCCCACTTATAGCAATGTCTTCCCCTTGCACGTTTGCCTTCACCTCTCCCTTCTATTATAGTATTCTGCAAGATGTTATGCCTTTTTATGTGGCCAAAGTGTTTTAGCTGCCGAACTTTGATCTCCCTCATTAGTTCTCTTTTCATACCTAGATTTTCTAAGACCTCCTTATTTGTTTTCTTCTCTTTCCATGATACGCCCCATTTTTCTATTTATCCACATTTCAAGAGCCTCAATTCTTTCTTCCAAATGTTTATTCATCGTCCATTTTTCTACACCATACAGAAATGCAGAATATATATATATATAACACTTTATGATTCTCAGTTTTAATTTGTGAGATAACTGTTTAGATGTCAGTATATATTTAATGTTGTTGAATGTGGCTTTGACCATTCCTATTCTCTTCTTGATTTCTGTTTCACATCGACCATCTTCTGTTATTATATGACCAAGATATACGTAGCTCTTGACTGGTTCCAGGATTTTCCTATTTACGCTTATCTTTAATGTGGGCTTATCGTCTGTTTTGCTAATTATCATAGTTTTTGTTTTCTCAATATTAATGTCGAGTCCATATTCATGACTTATACTGTTTGTGACGTATAATGGACATATAGCATACAGTAATCTGACAGCCCTGAAATCCCGTTAGCGTTCTATGATTTGCTAGTAAAAGTCAAGCATTTTACTGCCTGCATTACTCACTTTTAATCCACGCCTCTTTTCTTTGAGACGTAAACAAACGAAGTCGTTTACCAACTTCCGCGACCTGCCAGTCATAACAGGGAGCAAATCTGGTTTGTTTAACCTGAGTTTCTCACGCGAGCTGATCTGTCAATCATCGGATATCAGACAGATCGCACGTGGGAAAACACCGGATCTTTTTGGAGTAGTCGTACGTGCAAAAATATTTCCCCGACTACCCTTTGATGTTCGTACAAAAAGGAAGTTAACGCTTTGATCTTCAGAAGCGGGGACAATCTCGGAAGAAACCTGTTACACGGTTGCAAGTCTCTGTTGTAGATTAGCAACGCCAACAGAGCGACAGTGAAAACCTTTTTTATCTGGGGAACGCAGTTTCCTGATTTTCTGCTATGCACTATAGTGTGAAAAGTAACGTCATCTATAGATCAGAGAGATAATAATATACATAAACTGTGTTTTCTTAAACCCGTCATCAATTGTCGCTCAGAATTTTGGATAGTCTAAACACGTAGTCTAGAACCATTATGGTAGATGTGTTAATAGCATTTCGTGGGGATTGTCATTCTGATATGTGGTAATAGAAATTAGCATTTACGTGATTTAATGTGCTACATTTTATCATCTTAAATTCGCTGTGATTTTCTAGCTGTTAGAACTAGTGAAATAAATAACGCGTAGCTATTTTTTTTAACCAGCTGTTCAGTTTAATGAAGTTTCCATCACCCGCTTTCTCACACAAGAAGATACGGTTTAGCTGACTGATATTAAACGCTAGGCGCGACTGATTGTGATCCATAGAATTCACGTTATATTTCATTTTGTGTAATTTTAGTAAGTGACTGTTATTTAATACCATACGACGACCCACAGACGCCGAAAATCTAATAGCTATTAATGACAGGCGATATTTGTTAAGTGCGCGTATGGATAATTAAATAATAATTGACATTGTAAGCTGATCGTTAACGCGCGCACAAAGGAGCGGGGAGGGCGCATACCTTCACCCGATCTAGAGACGCCGCCTTAGCGAATACTGACCGGATAGGAATAGGCTTAAGACGCCGTGTGCCTTTTTAATTTAATCACGACTGACGGAGAGGATAAGAGATCGTCTTGTCCCCTTCCGTGTACATATGTGTAGCTATATATATTAGTAGCATTTATTCATAATGTTTCTTTATTCTTAAGCAGACCTGATCAAGGGCGACCAGCGGTTTTTTCCCTTCATTTACTGATTGGATTAATGTTGTCTTCTTGTTGGCTTACACGTCCCCAAGTTCAGTTGTGAACAGGATTGGCCAAAGAGACACATAAACATTTAATTAGTAAATTTAACTGGACTATAAAAACCAGAAGTATTTGTTCAATTTTAGCAGCCCACTGCGGCGTAACACAAATAACATTACTATCTGACTTTTGACAGTCGTATCAGCGGATTTATCCAGCAAGTTACGCTGTTTCATAATAGGCACTCACCACAGAGCCAGCCGATAGGATTTACCATCATCCTCATAAGTAACAGTTTTAGCAACCAGAGGTTTCCCTATACTGGAAGTATTTTCTACTGTGTACTGTGAACACAAGATCTCGGTTTTCTACATTATAACTATTCGATGTGACATTTGTCTTTCCAGGAATCAACCACCAAATTAGGCGTCCACCTCATAAAATTTAATTATTGGAGGAGGGACTGGGGCCAATTTGGAAGATAAAAACCCTGAAAATTATATATTCAGGGACTGTATGTCCAAGAGATTCTTTTCACCAAGAGTAGGTAAGAAGTGAGTGAGTGGCCACGTATGACAGAGAGAGTGAATATTTTTCATTATTACAGAAAAATTGTATCATCTGGATCCTGCTTAAATATTGTTTAGTTTACTGGATAGCTTTAGTGGGAACTTTGCTCTTTTCTTGACTGTCTATTCTGTAACATAGTGCTAACCTTTGTTAGGTGTTTTTTTTTCTCAATAAGGGGGAGGGCACATGTATTCTGTTATTTTTCTATGTATGAAATTCTGATTCTATTTGATCTTTATTATTATTATTATTATTATTATTATTTGATCTTTCTTAGATATTTGGTGTTGTCAAGTTTAATGATAATAAACAACAAAGAACTTAACTTTGTGTGTTGGTCAGACCCATACCCAATTAACAATAGTTTTTTTCACGTTTGTGTGTCTTGTTGTCACATAATTGTGTGTGTGTGTGTGTGTGTAGTTAAACGCATATTTACATATATCTGGTGGAAAAGATTGTATTATACTAAAGTATAGTCGTATGGATAGGCTGGACTAGAGAAAACTACTCATTTCTAGCTCTTTGGGATGGCCTCTTTTCCCCAGATTTTCTTGAAGAGCTGGTGTAGCAATTCTGTAGTGTATGGTATATCTGCCTTCAGGGCTTCTGGTGGTATTCCATCTGGTCCTGCGGCCTTCCGATTTTTCAGCTGTTTTATTGCCATAGAGATCTCTAGTTTAGTGGACTTCCGTAACAGACAGTATCCAGAAGATGTTCTTACCTCTGCCTTAGAGCGTGTTCTCCCTATCTCACGTCTAGAGGCCCTCAAACCCCGCCAAAACACCTCCTCTGATAGAGTCAAGTTAATAATGACCTATCACCCTCACAACACTGCTGTCAAAAGGATCCTGTATCGTCACCTACCTCTCCTCCAAGCTGACCCAGTGGCGCGGGAAGTGTTTAGTGAGCCACCCTTGCTGGCATATAGACGGGATAAAAGTTTGAGGGACCTCCTAGTCCACAGCCGTTTGAAAACCGTCAACGATGGCCACTTTGGAACCAAGCCATGTAACCGTACACGATGTAAGACATGTCAGTATGTAATCGAAACACGTTCAGTCTCGTTCCCTAACGCCAAGTTCACCATCACCCATGGCTTCACATGTGAGTCACGCAACGTCATTTATGCTATTATATGCAAACGTTGCACCATTACTTACATCGGCCAAACGGGCACACGACTGGGCGACCGATTCTGCAGACACCTCTACGACATCTCTCAGTTGAAATCCACACCTGTGGCCATCCACTTCAATGGCCCTGACCACCACGGTGCCACTGACATCCAGGTGACAGCCATCAGATTCTGTTCCTTGGACGCCAACAGTCGGTTTCGCCAGGAACAACGCCTCATCCATCTTATGGGTTGCCTCAAACCACACGGTTTGAATACCCAACATTCTTTTGTCTGAGACGCCTTTCTCTATCGAGTCCCAGTTGTGTTATGACTGTCTACTTTGATGCGATCACGCTTTTTTTTTTTTTTTTTTGTAGATTAATTAATTATTATTATTATTATTATATATATATATATTTTTTTTAAATTTATTTATTTTATTATTTTTATTTTATTTAATTTATTTATTTATTTATTTTTCCTCACTCTTTTCCAGTCCTTGTTTTCATTATTTCTTATTTTTTGTTTTTAAAAAGACTTCCTATTTCCGGTTTAGTTGCAGCCATCTTGCTTCACATGTGACTGGACATAAAGGGAGGTTTTTTTTCCTCTTATTTTTATAGTTTCATGTTCTCTACTTAATTCTCATTTTCTTTCCCTCTTGTCTCTTGTTTGTTTGTCCCTGACGAAGGCCTTGTGGCCGCAACGTAGGTTTTTCTTGTCCTTTCTCCTTGTAAGACGTATTACTATTTGTGTGTGTATATATTTTTTTGTTGTTTTTTTTTCCTATTCAACTGTTTTTATTCTTTCCTGTATGATTTTGAGCAGTATCTTAATTGCATGACTCATCATGCTGATTGTTCTGAAGTCTGAACATTCTGTTGCATTAGGTTTTTTGGGCAATGTTATAAAGACTGATGTCTTCATGTTGTGTGTTATACATCCTGTATTGTATATATCGTTGCATAGATCTGTGATTGTATCTACACCAAAGATCTCCAGGGCTTCTTTCATTTAAATTTTTATGTTGTCCGTGCCTGCTGATTTTCCTTTTTGTATCATGTATATTGCATTCTCTACTTCTGATCTGAGAATGTTTGGGCCTTCATTAGAATCTGGTGATGGTTTTTTTTTTAACCTCTGTTGTCCTCGAATAGTTCTTTTACGTGTTCTGCCCATCTGTTTAATATGTCTTTCTCATCAAGTAAGATTACACAATTTTTGTTCTTGATACAGCTTCCTCCTTGTGCAAACCGCGACCTATTTGGTAATTTCTTTATTTCCTAATGCATATCTCTTGCCATGTGCTTTGCTTCAAAATCATCTATTTCCTAACACTTCGTTTCTATCCACCGTTCTTTTGCTTGTCTACACATTGTACGTATGTCGTTGTCTATTGTTTTATATTCTGGAGTGTTTTTGCTCTCTTTCTTTCTGCCATTTTACTCAAGATGTCATCTGTCATCCAAATTTGATTGTTCTTAGGCTCCTTTTCAGGTAAATTTGCATTTGCTGATTGTATGCTTGTTTTTAAGCATTCCCATTTTGTGGTTACTTTTTCTTCTGGGTTTTCTCTTCTATACTGCTCCATGCTTTCTGTCAGTAGCTGTTGATATTTATTTTTGACGTCGATTAGATATTTTTGTTTTATATCTGGTTGTTTCAGTGCTGATATTTCTATCTGGGGTTCCTCCTGTCTTCTGTTTCCTGTTCTTTTCAGCTTTATATTTACTTTGATGACGACCGGATTGTGATCTGAATTTATGTGATGTCGAATGGCATGCTCTCATCTTTAGTAACATCATTCTGTCGTTGTGTGTCCAGTATCCACATACGGATTTTTCTAACTCCTACTTTATCAACATTCCTACTCCTCCTTCATGTTTTTCTCCTCCTAAGTGTATAAGCGTGCATTGGTCTCTTTTTATGTAGCCTGTATCCAATAGTCTTGCCTCTGCAACTCCCATTAATTCAAGTTTCATGATTGTTGCCTCTAATATAAGATTGTCAAGCTTTCCTTCTCCGTTTAGAGTTCTAACGTTCCATGTTCCTATTTTTAGGCTCCTCCTACTACTTTTTAGGTGGTCTCTCTCAGAATGCTCCCTTTCAACAGAATTTGAGGAACACTCGTCATTTGTCACTGTTGTGTTTTATCTTGTTGGTGGTGATGCGGCCTGTAGGGCTTACTGTTAGTGGCCGACGTATTATTTGCTAACACGAATGATGTGTGGGCCGTTTAACTCTGGCATAGGATGGTGATAGTTAATGGTTGGTAACATTGAGTAATAGGTCAAATAGCAGGACCAAACGGCGAAGAACAAATGCTGGACTCGTAGGGAATATTGTCGATACAATTTATTGAGCACGAAACTTGGACATCAGTAAGGTAGACGAACATCAACATGGTTGCATGGCAGAAACGAATACGTAGTTAATACGTGTCATCAATATTGAACTTGACCGATCTTACTAGCCGTCACCATCTCAAGAGCGACGGAAGCTCTGCGGTAATGTGTCCATATAATCGTAGTTTTCATTACAAGACTTGTGTAATAGGTTGGATGTTCTTCCAAAAAGATAATGCGTTACGATCCGTTAGAATGCCCACCATAAATCTGGGCGCACTAGCGACACGCCATAGCTAGACGTGCCGAAGCTCTGCCAAATACTTGCAAAGGGTAAATTGAGTATCTACCACGATACTTGAAAGAGCCAGATTTGGCTAATATATATGCTCCACTTAGGGAGGTACTACAATATATTTCAGTGTGTCTTTCTACGACTTGGGACTAAGACACATAACATTATTCATCTAAGACGTCTGTCCATACCAAATACCAAACGACTTTCCGGATCTGCCCCAGCATCATAGCTCTCTGGAAACAAATCACCGCAACAATTCGCGTCATACCATTCAGTAATCGTGTATGGTCGCGCACAAACACTTAATCATATAATTACTTTAGATGCGCTCAAATGTGCGTCTATAAAATACTAGACCCACATGTGAGAATCTCATCATTATATACTTTCTTACTCATTAGAGGAGTATCCTCTTCCCTGCTAATTTGTACTGTAGATTCTTCCCCAGGGGACAGAGGGTTCTCTACATATCGGTTCTTATCTTTTTGTTGTGATTTCATTACATTCTGTAGGATGTACGTGGTAAGGCCCCAATCTCTTCCACGGTGGCTAAAATTGAATATGTTTTCATTTATGTTTACACTGATTGAAAAGTTTGAACTTTCCAGGAATTTTTAAAGTGAATATGTTAACATCGACATTTACACTTGTTTGAAACTGTAAGTATTACATCATTTATTTCATCTTTCCCTCCATGCTCCGTATGGAACCTGGGACTCTTTATGCGTTTAGTTCTCTTTAAGAAACTCTCAATAAAGCAGTCACCAGCCTTTGCAGTGGTGGTTCATGAAATCATCATGCTATACGCTGAGGTTGCCAGCCTCAAATGGCTTTGACATCCACTAGCGATTTTTACACATTAAAATTCACATGGCAATACACACACACACACACACATATATATATATATATATATATATATATATATATATATATATATATATATATATATATATATATATATATATATATATATATATATATATATATATATATATATATATATATATATATATATATATATATATATATATATATATGTTAGTTAACAGGAAAGTAATAAAATATAGATATATATATATATATATATATATATGTTAGTTAACAGGAAAGTAATAAAATATAGAATGTAAAATGACAACTTACGCCAATCGTGGCTCACAGACTTTTTGCTCAGATGAATAAAAGAGACTTGAATCGGCCTCTTACACGTGTCTGTGCATCGTTGTTTAAACAATAGATTCCCTCTCTGATTCCGTGTGTGGTCCTTCAGTTCCCTCAGTCTCGGTTTCCTTATTTAAAATGAAAGAGATTTCCTAGGCTGTTTTTTGTAAGTCCTGATAAATACTCAAATAAAAGGTGTCCGGTAGGTTAAGAAGGAATTCTGAATTCTAGGCTTCACTCTGGCAAAGTTTATAGTCTTGGCAAGCGATTTCTCACAATAGTTTTGACTGACTGAAGCGTCAGATTATATTCACTGCCTTCCCATGCATTCGTTGGTATGGCGCACAACTGATCAGCGAATCTGATTTGAATATTTTGCATGACTCATCTGGTGCAAAATTTCAAACACTACTTTTCTGATAATGGGCTGTAAACATTCGATTGCCCTGTGTACCAACTTACAAACGTATCGGTTACCTCACACGACAATGTGTTCCAGACGTAACAATTCATTACTTTATCAGAAAGTAATCTCTTATCAGTGTCTGTCCATCAGGTGTCTTCCCGTACTCTGGCCTTTATCAACGCTTAGCAAACAAACTGGCGATTTTCGTGGGATTAATCCTTCGTGGCCAAGATTTGGTACAAAGGAATTTTACCATCCTGCCTGTCGTTAATATTATTTATGCCGCTCCTTGCAAAGCTTAGCGAAGTGACAAGAAACAAACAGACGTAATAACTTATCCCTGAGAGGGGTGTAAGAAAGAAAATACATAAAAAATCAGTGCCACAAATGTACCTAAACTGCCGGAGTGAAACAGAGATCGATAGGGTCGCCCCATTCTGTTATAATTTATCATATAATGTTTATTTCTGGCATCACTCGCTTATTTGTTACTGACCGCAATTATGTTTTTATTGCTTGCACCCATTGTTTGTTTTTTATTGTTCACGTGATGGTTTTATTGCTGGTATCCATTGCTAATTTTTATTTATTCGCGATGTTTTTAATGCTTGTATACGTTGCGTATTTGCTATTGGCCGCGTGATGTTTTATTGTTTGTATGCCTGGCGTATTTGCTATTGGACGCGTGATGCTTTATTGTTTGTATACTTGGCGTATTTGCTATTGTTCGTGTGATGTTTTATTGTTTGTATACCTGACGTATTTACTATTGGTCGCGTGATGTTTAATTGTTTGTATATCTAGCGTATTTGCCGTCGGTCGCGTGAAGTTTTATTGTTTGTATACCTGGCGTATTTGCTATTAGTAGCGTGATGTCTTTATTGCTTGTATACTTGGCGTATTTGCTATTGACCGTGTGATGGCTTTATTGTTTGTATATCTGACGTATTTGCTATTGGCTGCGTGATGGCTTTATTGCTTTTATATCTGACGTATTTGCTATTAATCGTGTGATGGCTTTATTGCTTGTATATCTGACGTTTTTGCTATTGACCGCGTGATGGCTTTATTGCTTGTATATCTGACGTATTTGCTATTGATCGTGTGATTGTTTTATTGCTCGGATATATGGTTTATTTGTTAATGTTCTCATTTAGTTTTGATTGCTTATATCCCTGTTATTGCACACATGATAATTTGATTAATGTAAGTAAATAAAGAGGGGGCCGCTGTAAAACGTGTAATGGAAGTAATATGCACATTGAAAAAAAATGGTAGGGAATTGTGATAAACGAGCGCAAAGGCCTTATTGCTCTTTTCCTACATCTTTCGTATTGTATTTTCTCAGACATTTGCTCTTTCATCCCATATTTGCGACCCACATTTGCTATTTCATCGTTGTGATTACTCGCGACCGGTATCTAGAGAACCACATTTGTTCTTTCATCGGGGGAAATAAAAGTCCTTTGATTGAGTCCCCATGCCTGACATTATTGTTTGAAGCCCACATAGCATTGTGATAAATCTGATGAAAACACATCTGGTCATCCTAATCAAACATCTGGGCAAGCTGTAATTTCTGTGACACCACATTGGACGCCCATATACAGGGGACAAGAGCGATCCTGTGAATGAGTGACCAGAGGGGCCATTAAGGATTGGTTGGTATGGGCGGAGCTGTACAAGAAACCCATATTGGACTGGCAGAAATATAATCTACTGTGTAGCTTGCAAGAGGAAGGAGTCCAGTTTTTTACATTGTGAGGAAGAGATTAATCCCAAAAACGCCTAGCCTAATACACGTGTTTATTCAGAGTGGATATAAATTCAGTTCTGTGATGAATTGTGTTCTTAAAGGATTTTGCGAAGGGAAAAGAAGGTTAGTAGATCTTATACTTATTAATACATTTTCTTATTTTTGTTTATTTTAAACTCACAGCTAAAATGTGCGGAAGATAAAGTTTCAAATAATTCTTGGCATAACTGATTAATAAAATCAGAAGATTTTCCTAGAAGATGATAGGATGATAGGAGGTAATTAATAGTTCATCATCATCACAGTCTCCCATACGCACACACTCTCATGCACAAGATATTTAACATCATTAGAATTGAACTCAGAGAGAGAGAGATGAATAATGAGCAATAGTTTAAATGCAAGTCAACCAGTGATGTTAAATGTGAAAAACTTACGAAGACTTTTGTGTGTCTTCAGTTCATCAGAAGTCTGAGTCTACACGCAACGTGTCTGACGTCTAACCAGAAATAAGTTATCAAAAACGGACATTTGGCTAGCAGAATTCGCAATAGGACATCTTTCATTCCTCAATTAAAAAGGAATATTGTCTCACCCACAAGTCAGAAGGTGGACGCAGAATTTTTCGTCACCATATACTGCTTGCTCACAAGTTCAATGCAGAGTTATCACAAGTTCAATACATCGTTATCACAAGTTCAATACAGAGTCATCATAAATTCAAATCACTCGAAAGATCATTATTATCTGAAGTCAAGCAAAAGAGCTCAAAAGAGCAATCGCATATTTTATACCAAGTGCAACACACTCTTAAGCGCATTCTATGAAGCTGACTCTAAAGTATATGAATCACGACTACATACGCAAGATTATGAGTCTACATATCACTACCGATTCGTGAAGATATCCAGCCTAACCAGTACCCTCGGGAGATTAGACAACAGACCTTTTGTTCATATGACAGCTATTAACTGTTGATAAACACTACAGAGATGTACTCAAACAGTGAAGGAATATACATAGATATCTCGTAAGCGTTCTCCGTACGACAACAGTATTCATCAGAACGTCCTCGGCTTAGAGATACCCCACTCGACATAACGTATAACAACTTGGGACATTGTATGCATACATGTGAATCCTCATATCAAGGAGAAGCATTTAGAGACACATGGACTGTGTAGAGTACTCACCATTTTGGTAACACGTATCATATCACATCATCATCATTTCACTTTACACCAGTTCATTCTTAATTAACTATTACTTAGTTAACCGCAATTTTATTATCTCATCTGTGTGTTTTTTGTGAATCGTCTTTCACCATCATCACGTTCTAACCATTACTAACCCTATATGTGTGGATATTTCATTAATAAACCCAACGATCGTTTGATCATTATCGATTTTGTTAATGTATCACTCGTGTTGTCGGTGTTACATATTCACCTATAGGAACCTTTCTCTACTCAGATGAGGTTGGGGGCTTTTTCTTTACGAGATCTAAGGGCAGAAGCTAAGGTCGTGGGGAAACAGAACTCTTTCCATAATTAATTAGAAAACACTGTCTAGTGGAAAGCATTCGAATTCCTGTCTTCTTGTCCCTATCTCGAATAGGTCTTTATTCTTTCTTAACGAGCCGATTTCTAGAGACCTTATATCTAATATCTCATAGACTATTCCTGGCAAAAACTACTGTCGTAGTTACCCCAGTGACTCACTACACGACAATTGGGCGCTCGTCTTGCTATTAGTGAACCCGGACTTAGAAGTGTGATAAATAAAATTTTCATCTCTGCTATACAGTTGCGATAATTGCAAAATTTGTTGGCATTTTGAGAGATTACCTTCTAGACTGACTCTTACTATAATTTGTCTATTTCATAGAGGGGATAATATATATCTCTAAAGCACGAGTGATACTTTTAAATTGAGTATCAAACGGACGGAGTAAGCACTTTTTGAGAACAGAAGATACTGTAGGGAACTCATTTTTAAAAATCTTTTTCTGTAACTACTGGGAAAATTTTTATCATAAATATTTAGCAAATTTTTCATAGAAAACTTCGAGATAATCTGTTATATAATTTTCAGAATATGCTGAGTGAGTGATTTTTTTTAAAGAACTATTTGAACTTGATTACTAATTTAAACCTAGCTGGGTTTTAAGAGATAATTACTTGTGCGAGTCAAACAATTTGCTTGGAGGTCACTGCCAATTTTTCCCTTCGCGAACCAGTACTGCATATCATGGCAGATGCCGCAAAAATTAGAACTAGTTTAATGGAGGCAGGGCGTGAATACGGGTTAAGTGGAAAAGATCTGATGAAATTTGTGAGTGAGGAGATTGATAAGCTCAATGCAAGAGAGATGGAAGTGCAGAAACTTGCAATGGAGAAGGAGAAAGCCGCAGCAGAAGCAGCGGAGCGGAAAGCCGCAGCAGAAGCAGCGGAGCGGAAAGAAGCAGCAAAAGCAGCGGAGCGTAAAGAGAAAGCCGCAGCAGAGCATGCACTTAACATGAAGCAACTGGACATCCAGGGACAGACCAATCAGATAGAGCTGGCAAAAAGTGCAGCGGCTTCCAACTTTGATGGAGGGTACTCACCCCGCTCAGATGGTGTGCCTACTTTGCAACCTGCACCACCCAATGCCATAAACTTTCCGCTGGAACCTTTTTCAGAAAGGAACGATACCATGGACGCCTTTTTAGACCGCTTCGAACGCTTTGCAACAGGGTTTGGACTTGAAGAACGGAAGTGGAACTTGAAACTTTCCCTGGGCCTAAGAGGAGCCGCCTACGAAGTTTTTAATAAACTTCCGGCCGAAGAACAAGATGACTATCAGGCATTGAAAAAAGCTCTCTTGGTGAGGTACGAGCTTCATTCAGAGGCTTACCGAAAAAAATTTCGAGGTTCTAGGAAGGAGGCCGGAGAGACTTTGTCACAGTTCGCAGCCCGTGTTGAAGACTACTTAGTGAAGTGGTGTACACTGGGAAACTTTACCGAGAACTATGACGGGTTGAAAGAGCTGATTATGATAGAGCAACTAAAAGAGTGTATGTCGGTGAAAATGCGTATATTTCTCACTGAAAACGGCGCTGACCGGTTAGAAAATATTCTTACACTTGCAGAGCGATTTCAAAATGCTCTCATGGAGTCTCAAGGAGGAGCCAGAAAGAAGTTTTCGGATCAGGCGCCAAAGCAACCTGCTCGCTCCCAACCAGACCAACAAAGCAAAGGACCACACATCTCGCATAAACAGCACGCAAAACAAGATAACTACAAAGAGCAAAACAAGAAAAATGCTGCGCCACACCAGAGACAGGGAGATAAATGGTGCAAGTACTGTCGCTTGAACAATCACTACACTAATGAGTGCAAGCGCAGACCTCCTCCCCAACATACTGCCTGTCTGCAGACAAAATCGTCACCCCGGAAGGAGCAGAGGACCGGAAACGTTTCTCATCCTCCTGTCATCGAATCAGTCCTCGTAAACGGACAATCTGTGGAGTGCCTTTATGACACAGGACTTGCTTTCGATGCGGTGGTCAGGGCATCGCTTGTCACCCCTGACCAGATAACAGAAGAGAGTGTCGACATCCAAGGTCCGACGAAGGATGTTGCACCCATGACACTGCCAGTTGCACTTATCAGAGTGGAATCTCGTTACGTGACAGGAGAGATTCGTGCAGCTATAATGGAAGAACCAATCTACTCTTTAATCTTGGGATGTAGATATGTGTTCCTTGGAGAACCTACTCAACATTTAGTCATAGCGGCCGTACAGACTAGAGGACAGTCATAAAAAGACGCAGAGCAGGAACCTCCTACCAATATCCTCCCCGAGGAATTGAAGTGGGCCCAAATGGAAGATTCTTCACTGGCGCCCTGTTTTAAAAAATTACCTAGGACACACAACCCACCTACCAAGGGAGACTTCTTTATGAAAAATGGATTGATGTATCGCCGAGCTGGAAACGAAGGACAGGAACACAACCAATTAGTAGTTCCTGCACCCTATAGGAACCAGGTGCTTGAGATGGGCCACTCTATCCCATTTAGTGGACACATGGGAATGAGCGCCACGACTCAAAGGATCGCCTGCCACTATTATTGGCCAGGGATCACCGGCGACATTGAACGTTTCGTCAAGTCTTGTCCTCAGTGCCAGAAAGTTGCACCAACACACTGGATGGCACTCGCGACCCTTGGGGAGATGCCAATCTTGGGCACCCCATTTGAAAGAGTGGCCGTGGATATAATTGGACCTCTGCTGAGAACTAAGAAGAGGAACTCCCATATTCTTACCTTAGTGGACACCTGTTCCATGTGGGGCGAAGCCATAGCCATGCCAGCATGCGACTCAGTGCATGTAGCTGACGCTTTACTGAATATCTTTACTAGATTGGGCTTCCCGCATGAAATTCTCACAGACAACGGGTCACAATTTAGAGGCAAATTGACAGCGGAGGTGCTTAGAATATTCAAGACCAGGCATATCCATACTTCGGCAGATTTGCTGGAGGGGACCCTACAAAGTGGTGGAAAAGATTTCTCGCACCAACTATAAAATCGCCGTGAACGGAAAGCAGAAAATTTATCACTTAAATCTGCTTAAGAAGTTTTACGAGCGAGCCCCTGCCGAACCAGCGCACCTCATGACTATGGCCATTGCTATGCAGATGGAAGAAGAGCCATTATCATCCGTAGAGTACCCGGTGATACAGGAGGAATTTAAGCTCCACCTTAACGGAAGCCCAGCAAGAAAAAGTAAGGATATTGATGGAAAACCACGCCGACTCTCTGACAGACAAACCGGGCCGGACAAACCTGATGGAGTTTGACATGGAAGTCACGGATCCTACGCCCGTCCGAATGAGAACCTATCCGATTCCGTATGCCAAGGCGACGGCATTAAAGCAAGAAATTGATTACTTACTTAAGGAAGGCATAATTTCGAAGTCGGAGTCCCCTTACAGTGCGGGAGTGGTCCTGTTACGCAAACCCAGTGGCGAACACCGCCTGTGCATCGACTACCGACAGCTGAATAAGTTAACACAGTTCCAGCCAGAACCGTTACCGGACCAGAACCAGCTATTTACTAAGCTGAGCAGGGCTCGCTATTGTTCAAAGATCGACCTCAGTAAAGGGTACTATCAAATACCGGTAAAAGCTGAGGTGAGGAACCTGTTAGCCTTCAGTACTCCAGATGGACACTTCGAGTTTAATGTGATGCCATTTGGACTGAACAATGCTCCTAGTGTCTTCACAAGGATGATGCGAAAGTTATTGGATCCTTTGAATCATCCCGCCATCAGCAATTTTATGGATGATATCCTAGTAGCTACTGAATCGTTTGAAGAACATATATCAACGCTATCCTTGCTGTTTAACAGACTCAGAGAAGCGGGACTAACCGCCCGCCCAACCAAATGTCAAATTGGGTGTGAACAGCTAGAGTTCCTAGGACATACTATATCCCATGGGACCATGTTCCCCGAGACTCAAAACGTTGAGAAGCTGAGAAATGCACCGAGACCGTCCACAAAAAGGGATGTCCGGTCATTTGTATCTCTCTGTGGATTCTACCAGAGATATATAAAGGATTTTAATAGCCTCTGTGCGCCGCTTACATCGCTAACCAAGAAAGGAAACCCAGATAAAGTGACATGGTCAGCAGAATGTGAACATGCATATGCATTCTTAAAAGAGAAACTCACCACAAAACATATTTTACGGCTTCCGGATTTAACTAGAAATTTCATCTTGCGCCCAGATGCCAGTAACATTGGAATCGGGGCTACATTACTACAGCCAGATGACAGAAGCCCACCAAATCTATTTCCGGTCGCATATGCGAGTCGGAAGTTAAACCGAGCAGAACAAAACTATTCCACAATCGAAAAGGAATGTTTGTCCCTCGTCTGGGGAATACAAAAATTTCAAGCATACCTGTACGGAAGGAAATTTACAATCCAGAGTGACCACCAACCTCTGACCTTCCTCGCCAATTCAAAGAATTTGAATGCTAGACTGATGAGGTGGTCGCTTGTTCTACAACCGTACACGTTCCAAGTGGACTATATCCAAGGAAAACATAACGTAGGAGCGGATTTTTTAAGCCGTCATCCTATGAGGCAGGACGGAGAGCACAGACAAGTAGAGGAAAGGGTGAAAACCGGAGAGAAAAACGAAGATGAGGAAAAGGATTAAGGAATCCCGAGCAAGAAGTCTAAGCTCTCCTGAGTACGATTGACATCACACTTGAGGAGGGGCTATTGTGATAAACGAGCGCAAAAGCCTTATTGCTCTATCTTTTCCTACATCTTTCGTATTGTATTTTCGCAGACATTTGCTCTTTCATCCCATATTTGCGACCCACATTTGCTATTTCATCGTTGTGATTACTCGCGACCGGTATCTAGAGAACCACGTTTGTTCTTTCATCGGGGGAAATAAAAGTCCTTTGATTGAGTCCCCATGCCTGACATTATCGTTTGAAGCCCACATTGCATAGTGATAAATCTGGTGAAAACACATCTGGTCATCCTAATCAAACATCTGGGCATGCTGTAATTTCTGTGACACCACATTGGACGCCCATATTGGCCAGGGGAAAACGTCTCATGCTGTAATGGTGTTATCTTAGGTCGGCCGCTGTTCAGACAAGCGTTGGGTTACCACATTGGACGCCCACCTTGGCCAGGTGAACAATAAACAATCAGAGGTCAAACTACACCCACGTTTGGACTGACAGGGGACAAGAGCGATCCTGTGAATGAGTGACCAGAGGGGCCATTAAGGATTGGTTGGTATGGGCGGAGCTGTACAAGAAACCCATATTGGACTGGCAGAAATATAATCTACTGTGTAGCTTGCAAGAGGAAGGAGTCCAGTTTTTTACATTGTGAGGAAGAGATTAATCCCAAAAACGCATAGCCTAATCATCATCTCATCTCAGCCCGTAACCCGTCATGGGTCGTAGGGGTGCCATGGTGGAAGCATCAGCAGACAGGGTCCTCCACTGCTCACATAGCCTAATACACGTGTTTATTCAGAGTGGATATAATTCAGTTCTGCGATGAATTGTGTTCTTAAAGGATTTTGCGAAGGGAAAAGAAGGTTAGTAGATCTTATACTTATTAATACATTTTCTTATTTTTGTTTATTTTAACCTCACAGCTAAAATGTGCGGAAGATAAAGTTTCAAATAATTCTTGGCATAACTGATTAATAAAATCAGAAGATTTTCCTAGAAGATGATAGGATGATAGGAGGTAATTAATAGTTCATCATCATCACAGTCTCCCATGCGCACACACTCTCATGAACAAGATATTTAACATCATTAGAATTGAACTCAGAGAGAGAGAGAGATGAATAATGAGCAATAGTTTAAATGCAAGTCAACCAGTGATGTTAAATGTGAAAAACTTACGAAGACTTTTGTGTGTCTTCAGTTCATCAGAAGTCTGAGTCTACACGCAACGTGTCTGACGTCTAACCAGAAATAAATTATCAAAAACGGACATTTGGCTAGCAGAATTCGCAATAGGACATCTTTCATTCCTCAATTAAAAAGGAATATTGTCTCACCCACAAGTCAGAAGGTGGACGCAGCATTTTTCGTCACCATATACTGCTTGCTCACAAGTTCAATGCAGAGTTATCACAAGTTCAATACATCGTTATCACAAGTTCAATACAGAGTCATCATAAATTCAAATCACTCGAAAGATCATTATTATCTGAAGTCAAGCAAAAGAGCTCAAAAGAGCAATCGCATATTTTATACCAAGTGCAACACACTCTTAAGC
Source organism: Oreohelix idahoensis (assembly GCA_024509875.1). Lineage (NCBI taxonomy): Eukaryota > Metazoa > Mollusca > Gastropoda > Stylommatophora > Oreohelicidae > Oreohelix > Oreohelix idahoensis. The sequence goes on along the minus strand of JAMPIV010010139.1, from coordinate 221,793 downwards.
GCATTCTATGAAGCTGACTCTAAAGTATATGAATCACGACTACATACGCAAGATTATGAGTCTACATATCACTACCGATTCGTGAAGATATCCAGCCTAACCAGTACCCTCGGGAGATTAGACAACAGACCTTTTGTTCATATGACAGCTATTAACTGTTGATAAACACTACAGAGATATACTCAAACAGTGAAGGAATATACATAGATATCTCGTCAGCGTTCTCCGTACGACAACAGTATTCATCAGAACGTCCTCGGCTTAGAGATACCCCACTCGACATAACGTATAACAACTTGGGACATTGTATGCATACATGTGAATCCTCATATCAAGGAGAAGCATTTAGAGACACATGGACTGTGTAGAGTACTCACCATTTTGGTAACATGTATCATATCACATCATCATCATTTCACTTTACAGCAGTTCATTCTTAATTAACTATTACTTAGTTAACTGCAATTTTATTATCTCATCTGTGTGTTTTATGTGAATCGTCTTTCACCATCATCACGTTCTAACCATTACTAACCCTATATGTGTGGATATTTCATTAATAAACCCAACGATCGTTTGATCATTATCGATTTTGTTAATGTATCACTCGTGCTGTCGGTGTTACATATTCACCTATAGGAACCTTTCTCTACTCAGATGAGGTTGTGGGCTTTTTCTTTACGGGATCTAAGGGCAGAAGCTAAGGTCGTGGGGAAACAGAATTCTTTCCATAATTAATTAGAAAACACTGTCTAGTGGAAAGCATTCGCATTCCTGTCTTCTTGTCCCTATCTCGAATAGGTCTTTATTCTTTCTTAACGAGCCGATTTCTAGAGACCTTATATCTAATATCTCATAGACTATTCCTGGCAAAAACTACTGTCGTAGTTGCCCTAGTGACTCACCACACGACAGGAATCAAATTTAAAAACTAGCTGTAGACAGGAAGCACAGGCCGATTCGGGGTTCACCGTTCTATAGCCACAGTTACGAACAGACGACAAAGACAAATATAAGTCAAGAGAAAAAGACGATGGATACTGCAAAGTCGTAGAGAGAATGCTGAATAAATTTTTAAAAAATATGATGAGTGATACAGAAAGATGAAAAAAATTTAAGCAACACAGGTAACGCTTATAAAAAGTGCAAGATATAAGCAAGTAAAAATACGCAGAAAGAAAAAGAGAGCATTATCTCCAATAATTCAACAAACAACAAATATAGACAATGAAATTATAGACCAGAATAATATATCTTGATGAAGAAATATCTGAAGAATCTTACTTCAAATTTCATCGAGAAAGTGATGTATAAAATAAGATAGCGACGTGGCGGTATAAAAATATTAAAGACAATACGAAACAAAACACAAGAAACAGAAAAGGCAGATCATGCAACAATGTGGATTAAAGAAGGTACTGAAATTGTGGAAAAACCACTGAACAACAGATTTCAAGCAAATTGATGTTGGGCATTCAAGCCACCAGGATAAATCAACCCATTGCGAAAATAAGACGATTCTCCAAAGAAAAGCGATTTATGTCATGGCAAAAGCAAGAACGGATCGCAGTTACCTGTATATCGCAACAACCTGAATGGTTGGGACTAAAGAAGGGCCACAGTTTCAGGGTCCTCATGATAAATATCATTTAAGTGCGCAAGGATTATATCTGACAAACGTCTGCAAATTTCGTCAATACAGGGTGTCCATAAAAGATTGTACCCTTTTCAAAAAAATTATTCTCGGCCCCATGATGTGGTACGAGGATGCTTTCTATCACAAAAGTAAGATAATCTCTGCAAGTTTTTAAGCATACCTTACAAAGACTCAATATGTGCACCTTTCGTGACGCGACAGATATCTAGTCGATAGTCCATTTCTTCCCACACTCGAATCAGCATGTCTCCTGTAACAGCAGCAAAGGCTCCAATGATCCGAACTCTATCCACTGCCTTCTCCGAACATGACGGGCGACCGGTGCTTTTGCCTTTGTACTGGCAACCTTCCTCCAGGAATTTCGTATACCAACGCTTAATGGAATTCTTATCAGGTGGATAAACCCCAAATTGTCGCCAAAAATTGCGTTGAACTGAGATAACAGAAGTCGTTTTCGCATATTCTACAACACAAAACGCCATCTGTTGTTTGGTCGGCGCCATTTTGCAAACACAGTGCGCATGCGCAGGATGGGTATTTCAAGTGAAACTTTCGCAGTTGAGTTGCAACAGGTAATTGTTACATGTCTCTCCACACACTGGTAAAGTAGGTGAAAAAAAAAATAGGTACATTCTTTTATGGACACCCTGTATAGGTAATGCCACACATTTTGCAGATAATAACATAAATTAGTTTCACGGAATCGCTTGTAAATGACTCTCTAAAGATAAAGTCGCCCTTCGGAAATGAAGCAATGTTGAGTTTGGAGCACAAACAGACAAGTGCAATATTTGCGCCGCTGGCATGAATTTGTATCAAAATATAAAGGGCTAGTGTTCACCAAGCGGCTCTGGACAAGAATGTCTCTAAAATTCCTATCCCAACGATATATCAGCGAAGCGGAATCACGAAACAACACACTGGTAATAGGGTCAGAGTGGAGAATAGACAGATGAGGAAATATACTAGCCGCCATTAAAAACGCATTGAAATCGTGACATGTTTTCACTGTTAAAATGTTAATGCAAGTGAGCGATTTTCAAACCCCGAAAGTGTGCAAGTGATGAAGTTCATGTATTCTCACTTTACTGTCGATGTGATGTTTACTTAAAATTTTGCGTGCTTCCCAGGTTTTTGATAAATTCTGGCTTTATTAAAAGTCGAATCACATTGAAATTTGGCACACGCATTAGTCAAGTTTCAGCGAGTAAAAAGCCATTTTCTGTTTTCATCGAAAGAAAGTCTGTTAATGTTTTTGTCATGCCTCGACTGTCGTCACAAGAGCGATGGCAAGCTGTTGCTATGCTCAGCAGTGGAATGGCGACCAGAGACGTTGCCAGGCATTTCAATTGTGACCAGTCCACTATAGTGAGGCTGAACCAGCGATTTCGGGCGACAGGTACCACCAATGACCGGCCCAGGCTTGGTCAACCTCGTGTAACAACACTAGCTCAAGATCTCCAAATTCTATTGTTACTTCTGCGCAATCGCTTCCAAACAGCAACGACGGAGACGCCGATGCCAAGCCTGTATTGATGATGTAGGGGGTCATACACGGTATTAATGATGGCTGTGACTGAATGACATTAATAATTTTGTTTTTACACCTAGGGTTGACAACTGCTTAGGAGCCGGTTCTGAATTGACTCATGTTTAATAATACAGCAAATTTGGGTTAGTAAATGGATCAGAAATGTAAAATCAGTGGTTTCATGTATTTTAAATTTAGCACAACGAGGTGCGGTTCATAAACTAATGCGATGCGTTTTTAATGACGGCTAGTATATGTTTGGTTTTTCACCCGTGTTTCCTGAACTTGTAAAACTGATTCTATATTATATAATTTTTTTAAAATTTATATATGATGTTTCGATTGCTTGTATTCCTGGCTTATTTGTTATTGGTCACGTGATCTTTAGATTGTTTGTATTCCTGACTTTTTTAATTGGTCACGTGATGTTTTTATTGTAAAGCGAACATAAATATCGGACAAAAGAATGCATCCTTGTTGTGTTTTGGTTGTTATTTTTGTTCAAGTTGTTCTTCAACCACTACTGTCACTATATTTGTTTTCCACTCTCTGACCATCGTAATAAAGTACGAGTTTCACTTAGTCAATTACACTTTATTACGCTTTTATTTCACTTGAAACCCGCTTTGTGTGGATGTTTAAACTCTTTGAGCCCTTTGTTCACTATGTTTCGGACGGCCTAGGCAGCTAAACTTTGCACACGACCCTTTATCGTGGTACATTTTAAGCTCTCAAAATTTGAAGGAACCCCGAGTGATCTGTCCGAGGACTGCCTTATAGTTAAGTAAATATGTCATACGGTCTAAGAATAGGTCAGTGAATAAGGTGCATAGCCTTAGAGATAGGTCATTGAATAATGCGTAGGGCCTCAGATATAGGGTCTCGTAGAAAGTGAAGTAAATAGGACGTATGGTCTAAGAGATAGGTCAATGAATAGAGTGTATGGCCTTAGAGATAGGTCAATGAATAATGCGTAGGGCCTCAGAGATAGGGTCTTGTAGAAAGTGAAGTAAATGGGACGTATGGTCTAAGAGATAGGTCAATGAATAGAGTGTATGGCCTTACTTAACTTGCTTTTAAATCATTTATTTAAAAGTCAACAAGGACCATGTCACGACATGAATGCAACCGGAGATCACATCAAAATCATGGTAAGTAGCAGACGTAAGAGGTGGGGCAGTTATCTAGACATCTCATCTCTTCAAACAATTACGTCTAGAATAACAGTCAAGATAAAATGCAGCGTAGAGCCGTGGTTAATGACAAAAAAACTGAAAGGTATTGTGCGGAGTAAACAACAACCGTATATGTTCATTGGAATTATGACAGTTTATTCACAGTCACACTACACGTTTCAGTATCGCTTCGAACTGGCAGAATCGATAAAAGCACGACCTGACATCCACAACATTGTGGATTCAAACCGTAATTCTGGAAAAAGAAATAGTGCATGGAACTCTTGCCCCCTGTTGTCCCTCTATAACTTTAAAAAAAAAAAACACACACACACACACACACACACACACGCCCGCACGCACGCACGCACACACACACACACACATCACACACATCACACTCACACAAAGAAACAATAAACATAGCACTTAACAGGTACAGAAGTAATTTCTGTGAATACTTGACACTTTCTTTGAAGATAAAATTACCTTCTATTGCAGCGGTTCCCAACCTTTTTTCACTTGCGTACCCCTTGGCAGCCCATTTCTATAAATTGTACCCCTAATATTAGCAAAATATTTGAAATTAATATAGTTGCTGTTATTCAAAATTTATAGATTATAACCAGAAATAAAGGGGCCAACCACGGGATTAAAAAACTGTCGTAAAGTGACATCTATATGGACAACAGTTCAAATAGCCCACCTTTTATAAATTCAAAACGATAGAGATAAAAGAATATAGGGATAAAATAAGGAAGTTGCGTGAAACGTTGTCTCCTACGCCTGCAAATAGTACTAGATTTTATACCTCGTCATTGAGACACTACCGTAACAGTTTTGAGAAAAACAAGGCTTAGCATTCAGAGCAAGAGTGTAAGAAGAAAACAAGGAAGGAATACGCGAAGGCATAAAAGTGAGAGAGTAAATGCTACAATTTGACACGCGTTCCTCGCGAACCGAAAACGATAGTGCATGCCAATGTCGTAGCATGTTGGAGAAACGATGTCGCAAGTTTTGCAGACTCCCTTCGCTCGACACTCAGTTCAATGTATATATCCACGCTGTTGGACGCGACACAGCCCAAAAACACACACACACACTCATATTTCGGGCTAAAATGTAGCGATATTGTAACATACGTCCAACGCGTGGTCGCAATTTTGTGACGTACTACAAAAGCGTTGTTTCGTTTTGAATGAGAACGACAATTAAAGAGAAAAATTACGATTAACGTGGACAATTTTAAAAATACAGTACGGAACGGGGGAGAAAAGGAGCATAGTTGGTAGTGTCTCGATTTTGTTGTTTACATAATTTGAAATTGGCACCCAAGCGGGGCATAGAAGGTTAGATAGAAGAAAAACTTAGATAATTTTCTTATATGCTAAAATAAAAGACAGGGACGAATACAATGACATTAATTGGGTAATAGAAGAGTAAAGTGTTACTGTATCTTACCGTAGATAGGAAAATATGTTATTTGAAGAATTGAAGAAGAAAAACGATAATAGTAAATATAATCAATAAACGTATAAAAATATAAGCACTGTGTGACAGACAGCAACGGGATCAATAATTATTTATCAGAATTTGAACCACTCAATAAATAAAGGAGATATTGACAGAAAACAGATGGACTAACAGACTACATCTTTCTCAGCTTGACAGATATTGGGAAAGGGTAGGGTAGTCCAAGATTTGAAAATTGAGTTCAGTTTTGAAAAAAAGGACGCTAGAAGCCTAACAGTCCCTGATTGACTGGAGTCTAATATACTAACGGAGGAATAAAACTGGTTTGAAGGTAGTGCAAGTCGCCACTTGAGAAAAATTTGTATTACACTAAAGTTGTGTGAAGACAAGATATTAGTACGATCTTGTTTTGCTGATCTGCACCAGCAAGCGATCTGGATTTGACCATATTTATCGCAACTCAAACTTATTAGTGTTAATATTTCTCTGATGCGGTAAGAAAGAAAACATTTATATCATTATTATTATTATTATTATTATGTATTATTGAATATGTATGAAAATTATGTGGGTAGAAGTGTATCTAGAGGGAAGTCAACATCAAACTTTGTGTTGTTTCACAGAGTTGTTAGGAAAAATATTAACATGTTGTTGAAAAGCCAGACAGGCTTTCTGACACTTTGGGATAAAGAAAAATTAAATATTAATGGGGAAATTGTTGTACAGAATTATGACATAAGACCAGGAAAACCACTGGCCGTCGTCTTCAGCAAGTCACCGTGATTGTACATGACTTGATATTATTAACTTAAAATGTTTCCTTTGTCAAGGAAAGTGTCAAACTATAGTTTGAAGTTTATTTGACCATGAATGGGGTAACAAACCAATTAAGAACGCTAACTAATTGTTTAGTTACCATGCTGAGTCTGATTATGATTGAAAATGTTTATTAGTTAGGGAAAGAGAGAGTATATTAGAGGTTGAGTAGGACGCATTTATATCGTTCCAGGGTTTCATCTATGACTCAAAGTGAGCCCAGGTAAACCTATACCTGTATATATTTCTGCATCTAAAGACTTGAGGCAGTATCGACTGTGTGCCTCCTTGTTATATTTCAAGAGCAGAATCCTGACTTGGCAGTGGAAGCTGGTGATGTGAACATAATTCATCCTGCATACCAGAGAATACTAAGTTAAGAAATCGTCTCCGGGCACTTGATATATCAAACTCAACTACTCTCATTTCCTAAATGTGTATTAGATCATTCAGATTATGATGAAGACAGACGTTCGTTCAATCAATACCCATTCATAGGAGCAAGAGTAAATTGGCACTGTTCCAGATTGACATATTTAATTAAAGTTGGGAAAAATAATATACATGTACTCAGTTATAAATTGAATCAATTTTATGTAAATACTTTGAATTATCATTTTGAGTTTCAATATTCCAGTGTACACAAAAATGTGATACTGGAACAATAAATTGTAAAAAAGATTTCACATTTTAAACTTAACTCTGGGTGTTGTTAATTACTTTTCATAGAGTTCTTAGGTGTATTTGTTGTCATTTTATTACAGCACATTTTACATTACCCAAGACACTAGCCAGATAACAGACATACACCATTACTATACTTAGGATAAAATACGTCGCAGATTGAGGTCGTAGGGTGGTAGCAGCAAGGTTCCCTGAGACCACAAACCCTACTATCTATTAAACTCAGGGGCCTTCACAGCTTGACCTCACATCTGCAGAAATTCACATTTTACCAGTTAACATCAAATCCACCACAAAAACAATGTAATAAAAAGGTGAACAAACAGTGCATATATTTTTAAATTAAAACAATCAGAAGTTACAATAAAAATTAACACATTTAATTTATTAATAATAATAATAAAAACGTTGTTATTGTTAAAAGTTGAAATCACTTTTTATAAAACATGTCACGTGACCATGACAAATGTTCAGTGCGATCCTTGAGCTTGTTTTGAGGCAAAAAGTTTTTTTTTTTTTAAATCAAGTCTCAATTCTGGACCTGCATTCAGTTTACTATGGTATTTATTTTTTATAAAAGTATAAGAAGAGAAAGCCCTCTCCACCAGCTCAGTATTTGTAAATGGCAACAGAAACTTAAGCGCCTTGTCGGTCAGCTGTTCATATTCTCTGCTGATGTCTCCCTAAAAGTTAATAAGGAATTTCCCTTTGAATTCAGCTATTAAAGTAGTATCAGTCGAAAGTTCAATCAACTTCTCTTTTTCGTTGATTGATAATGTTGCTGCTTGGAAATATTTTTCTTCAAAGGGATTTACAATCCAGTAGTTATCTTTTCCAGGTTTCGGATAGTACTTCTCGAAAGATGATTTTAGCCCTTTCAAGTGTTCAATTATTTTCTCGCTCATTTCCTGGGAGAGGTGCAGCTCGTTCTCAGATAGGAAATTGTGCAGTTTCAAATACCTCAGGCTGACCTTTTTCAATACACGACCTCCAAAAATCTAATTTTTTAATCATAGATTCAATTTTGTCTGAAACATTGAAGATCGTTACCGAGCTATTCTGAAGTGCCAAATTTAGTTTGTTTATTTGTAGGAAAATATCCGATAAGTATGCAAGACTCAGAAGCCAATCACAGTCGTGTAACTTTGAAGTAAGTTGGAAAGGATGGTCTTCAAAAAAAAAAGTTGGACTTCATGTCTAAGTTCGAAAAGCCGGATAAGGACTTTACCACGAGAGAGCCACCTTACTTGTGTATGAAGGAGCAGAGTAGAATGAAGACTATTCATCTCTTCACACAGTGCTTTGAAAAGCCTCGAGTTTGTGTACTTTGACTTTATAAAATTAACCACTTTCACAGCTTCATCAAAAACGACTTTTAATTCACCAGGGAGGCGGTTAGATGCAAGGCTTTGCCTGTGGATGCAGCAGTGGCTCCAGGTTATATTGGGGGCTACCTTCGTGACATGAGCGCGAAGACCGGAGTAGCAACCTGACATAGACTTGGCTCCGTCAGTGCATAGTCCACAACAATTAGACCAATTAATGTCCTTTTCTTAGAAATAAGAATCAATAGCATGAAATATATCCTCACCTCTTGTAAGCCCTGACAGAGGATGACAAAGCAAAAGGTTTTATTCAACTTCATTGCTTTTCAAATACCTCACAATAACAAGCAAAACAGCAAAATTAGCAATATCTGTGCTTTCGTCAACTTGAATAGCAAAGAATTTACTATTTTTAATTCAACTTATTATTGTCGCTTCAACATCGTCAGACATATCCTGCATTCTTCGAGAAATTGTATTGTTCGAAAGAGGGATAGCGTTCATTTTGCGAACATGTTCCTCTCCGAACATGCACAGAACGGCATCTTTTATACTTACTTACTTAGTCGTTCCCCTTCTACCGTGAGGTGTAGATGTTTGGAAGAGAGAGCGCCAGACTATCCTATCGGCTGTCTTCCTCCTGGCCTGGTTCCATTCTAGTCCTCGGTCCTTCAAAGATTGTCTAATGTTGTCCTCCTAGCGGAATCTGGTGTGTTCCAAGTTCCATAAGTCGTAGTCCGTTCCAGTTCGTCGCCTTTAGAATCAGTCCAGTTTTCTCTCTTGTATTGCTAGTAATCGTAATTTAAAGCAAACAGTTGATTGGCCTGTTGTGCCTTTGCATGGTGGAGGGGCTGCCTCCTTACGGCCTCCATGCAGGCCGCCCTCCTCCTTTAAGGAGAAATTAAATTCTCAGCTATAGTATGATTTTTACCACATTTAGCAATACGATAACTAATACGGTAGGAGGCTTCAACCGCATTTTCGTTATCTTTGTTAGCTGACGACAAAAACGATGTCACATTCTGTTGTTTCGATAGGCGCTGAAAAAAATTGCGTTCCTTGTTTTCATAACTGGGGTGTTTTGTTTGTACGAAATGCAGCAAGCGTAACGAAGGTTTCATGCTACCATTGGATAATACTCCCCGACACACTACACAGTGGGGCTTAGCACAGTCCTCATCTCCTATAATTGTCTCACACAGTTCATGTTGTATAGTATAGCGTTGAATTAATTTCACAACTTTCACTTGTCTTTTACACTGTTGACATATGTATCTTTTTTCCGCCATTACTCAAATTTTTTTCGCGTACCCCTGAACGTCCTGTCGCGTACCCCCAGGGGTACGCGTACCACAGGTTGGGAACCGCTGTTCTATTGTAATGAACTTAGCAGGATGTTGTAGGATTAATGTCTGAAGCCCGTAAAGACGTCTTTCTGTACTATCAGTGATCTCTCCTTTAGAAGGTGTCTGGAGGTAACGTTCAATGATTGCATATTATTCATCCAAATGCTGTGTCACCGTGGACATAATCAGAAACTCAAATACTTTGCTCTAGGAGACCTCAAGTGGAGGTGAAGGTATCTTAAGAGTTGAGATAACAATATTTATTTATTACTAGGATCACAATTGGCATATTGTAGTCCAAGGTCTTAAATCCGGTAGTCTTTTGGGTTCAGATGAATACGTCCAGGATGACATGAGAAACACAACAGTGGATGTTTTTACTGTAAGAGAAAAATCCTGATGAAAGTGACACATTCAATTTATAGATTACGTGACCAGATCGTGAAATTCATTGCCGGTCTGTGCCTCCTAATCTGATATTAGTCGCTGTTCTTTGGGTGTGGTCTTTGAGATGTCTTTACGTGCTTCCAGTGCTTAGTATTTGATCATTGGACTTTATTTTTATTTCAACCTGAAAAGCTGATTTCAGCTGTGAAGATATTAATATCTAGGTTCTCTACCATGTTGAGCGTCTGACTGGCAGAGTGGTTAGAGTGTTTGTCTGTAGCGTCAAAGGTTCCGGGTTCGAATAACGGTAACACGTACCAGTCTATCCAGCTGTAAATGGGTACTTGACTTCTCTCTGAGTTAGGGAAGGAAAAGGCAGCAAGGAAGAGAACTGGTCACCCCACCTCTAGATGCTGGATCTATTACGGTGAAGTCTCTAACACTTCACTCCCCTACGGCAGTATCTGTTATGGGACTAATTTTAACTCTTACCATGTTATACTGATCTTGTTGAATGGCAAAGTTTTGTATAGTGAGTTATGGGACTAACTTTAACTCTTACCATGTTATACTGATCTTGTTGAATGGCAACGTTTTGTATAGTGAGTTATGGGACTAACTTTAACTCTTACCATGTTATACTGACCTTGTTGAATGGCAAAGTTTTGTATAGTGAGTTATGGGACTAACTTTAACTCTTACCATGTTATACTGATCTTGTTGAATGGCAAAGTTTTGTATAGTGAGTTATGGGACTAACTTTAACTTTTACCATGTTATACTGATCTTGTTTTGTATAGTGAGGATTACATTAATGGGTTCACTAAGGTGCGTTTTACCCCGTTTATATTCTGGGGTTGCTGTAGTTACTGATAAGAAATATGGCTACTGCTTTATGTGACAGTCGTATTAGGCGACGAAAGCCAGTTAGTGAATTGGACTAGCAACGTTATTGTGTTAAATTTATTACTTGAGAGGCCACCACTGCACGATCACACAACGGGCTTTGACATTCATTCATTCATAACCCTGGATGAGAATTAAACTTAATCCCTCGAGCGAAAACAATCTTTACATTTAGATTGAATAGCTTTTATAATTACTTTACATTTAAATGAAAAAGTTAATAATACAGATAGAATATGTTTACATTTGCATTTCCACATTGAAAAGTGTTCACAATATAAAATGAATATGGTTTCATTTATTTTTACACTGATTTGAAAAGTTTGAAACTTTCATTAATGTTAAAGTGCATATGTTAACATCGACATTTACACTGGTTTAAAACTGTAAGCATTATTATTTAAATGTACACCATTTCTTTTATCTTTCCCTCCATGCTCCATATGGAACCTGGGACTACTTCACGCTTTTAGTTCTCTTTAAGAGACTAACAATAAAGCAGTCATCATCCTTTGCAGTGGTGGTTCATGAAATCATCATTCTATACGTTGAGGTTATCAGCCTCAAATGACTTGGGCATTCATTAGCGATTTCCACACATTAATATTTACATGGTAATATATGCATATTAGTTCACATGTTAGCAATGAAAAATATAGAATGTAATTTGACAACTTACGCCAACCCTGGCTCAGATACGTTTCGCTCAGATGAATGAAGTTAAAGCACTAGATTAGGCCTCTTACACGTGTTATTAACACAGAAGTACTGGAACAATTAATTATGTCCACCAAAAAACACAGCGCGGCCCAGAATCTATACCTAAACACCAAGAAGACCAAAGTATTGACAACAGATAAAGTAAAGACCAAACCAGAAACTTAAATTGATAAGAAGAACTGGAAGGTCTTAATGAATTCGAATACTTAGCATCAATCATCAACAGCTCTGGCGACTGTGCAGTAGAAATTAAAAGAAGACTTGCAATTGCTTCAAATAAACTAATACAGATTTGTGACGTACGTCTAGTTTGACAAGTGAATTCTCCCTGATATGATGGATGATTTAAAGGGACTTTTAGCTTTTCATAACATTAGAACCCCTGAACATTTGTTGTAACTTTTCGTTTGCCAGAACTCATTCCACCGGGACTCATTTAGTAGGCGGCACGAGATCAAAGAGACGAACTGAGGGATTTTAGGGGAGACTATCGGCGCTATCAAAGACAGTAGTGGTCCCTGATACGAGACGCAGTTGCTTACCGCTATTTTCGCGTCTCGGTGTCAATCGAGGAACCGAGCGAACGGGGGAAAGCGAAACGGGCAGCAGCGAGCGGATACGAAGACCAGGGGGCGGCTTCTTCTCTTGATTTGGCGGTCAGATCCCCAAAAGTTCGTGAGATCAAATAAGTTGTCAAGTTTATCATGTCCCACTCAACTTACATTCCATTTTAGCTAAATAGACCATTAAGACTAGACACGTTATCACTCGCTGGCCAGACTTTTACAGAAGCACTAGCTTTATTGAAATCTGGTTATAGATTTTCCCCTGGATTTTATATATATATTTGCAGTGTTTTCTATTCTGTGCAAAGCGGTAATATATATTGTGTAAAGTGATCAGTGGTCTAGTTCAGTCATTCTATTTCAATGGAGTTTGTGTTAATTTAAATCTATTAAATTAAACCATCTCAATAGTTCCAGTTGTAAATATAATGATCTATCTATTATATTATTTCAAAAGATAATAGATGCTTAAATTAACTTTTAAAGTCGCGAAGGAATTTATAATTAATAAATTCAGTTAAGTCCTAGTTTTATAGATGTGGGTTTTTAACCACTAGAATTCGCGCAGTGTTTATTAAATACATAATTAAATACTCGAGTGTATTATAGGCTTAACGGGAAATTCATCGCGCTTTAGAAGGTTATTTGTTTTCGGTATATTACATGTCTTTTTTTTTCTTTCATTCAGAGTGATCGTAACCTGTGCGATCCCAGCATTAAGAAAGCAATAAAGAAATCAATCTAAGCAAGGCAAAGCATAAACAGTGTGTAGAGTTCCCCTGACGCAGAACTTGTTGAGACTGTGTAAAATTTTTAATCTTTGAGGCGATTCTATGTTTGGAATTCCGCTATCTAACTTATAGCAAAGAAAGCACACCCAAAGACAAATTTAACGCACCATCAAACAACTTAAGTCGTAACGGGAAGAAGAACACTGGCCCGAGCTTTGTTAGTTTACTGACACAGAGAGATAATTCATAATTTCCTGAACAGTGATGTGACTAGTTTTCTCACTGGACTTAAACCATACCTCACGGATAAAGTGTACCAGCACGCGTAAGAATTTTATTATCAGCGGCATAGTCAAATAGACCACACCATCCTCACCCCGGTATCAGAGACCGTGCCCTCCCATAGAAACTGTTATTAAGAAAAGAGACACAACTACAGATTCATTTTCCAGCGATTACGGGATCCTTTTATGTGCTGACCGCCTACCCGCTAATCTGGGGCTAGAACTTGAACAAACACTCATACATTTAGTTTGAGGTGTAACTGCTGTTGTGTTATTCTATGGAGTGCAAGATTTTTTTCACAATCGGTAAGTGAGAGCAAGATGAGTGAAGGCCTTTGCTAGCGCGTGTATGAATGACAGGAAATTAATTCTTTTGTGTGACCATTTTGTTAACTTGCTTACCTGGTAATATATATCTTTTCTGTATACCCTACATTGTTCCTTTAAGTGGGATAGTTGATAATTTGTTAACTCTGTTTAAAACCACCTCCTTTCCATTTGCTTAGTAAAGGGAAGAACAGCTGGGAAGAACAGGTTTTTTTTTCTATCACCTATACCTAATTTTGTAACACCTCTTTCAGAGTAATTAACTTCACTGTTAGGTTAACGTACCTATGTTCCTGATATTATCTATCTTTGGACTGGGTTTATCTTTGTCTAATAAGCGGGAAGGGCTTAGTCGATACCAATCTTCTTCACCCCTTCCAAACTTGTTATTTGCATTTGTGTACTTATGATAATTTATGTAATATCTGATATTTTTTAGTGATTGATGTTTAAAGTGAATAAAATCACATAAACTCATTTAGTTCTGTGTGTTGGATATACCCAAAGCCCAACTTTTCCCCTTATTCGTTTAATATAGTTTGTATCAACGTCGCCTGTGTGTGTGAAAAAACACCAAATCGGTGTGCGCGCAGATGCGGGTCTGGAAAACTGGCAACTAATTGTTTGACCAGGAGAGTGAAAGAGAAGATTGAGAGAAACGATTTGTCGTAAATAAGTCTGTCTTTACTCTCCTCCAGCTCGCTGTGAAGCAACTATTAAATCTCTACATTTTCTATCACTGAGCTTTCCATCATCATTTTTCACTCTAAACCGGATCACTATTTCTAAGACTCTTTTCTCTCAAAATAAATTTACGACAATATTTGGCCGGCTCGCCGGGATAATTTTGAGATACATTTGATGCACACATATTTGTGGGCTGGTTCTGGGATCTTGAGCTACATTTGAGGCAATCGCATAGCCGGGATAAAGATATTTTGAGTCTGATTTAGTTTGGGTCTAACTAGGTAGAGTGTGAATGATTTGTCTTTGTGAATTAGGGAAATAAATAAATAATTACACCCCAAGACAAACGTTCTTTAAGTATTTGGGTTGTCCACACAGCATATTTACAGGTTGTTTTCTCTCCACAGCAGTAGAAAGTACAGATAAACAAATATATTTGCTATTATAATTATCCTCTGGCGGAGATAATTCAATTTCTTTCTTTATAAGAGTTGCTGGGATTGCGTGATTGTTTTACAGTCACAAAGGTTTTTGAAGTTAAAAAGAGTTGAGCTTAGCTAAAGACGGATTGTTCTGATTTTGAAAAATTAAGTTAACAACGTCTCATCTCAATAATTGACTTTAGGGACGGAGTTTGTTGTCAGAG
The DNA here is from genome assembly GCA_024509875.1 of Oreohelix idahoensis. Classification (NCBI taxonomy): domain Eukaryota; kingdom Metazoa; phylum Mollusca; class Gastropoda; order Stylommatophora; family Oreohelicidae; genus Oreohelix; species Oreohelix idahoensis. Next base: position 206,532 of record JAMPIV010010139.1, on the reverse strand, counting down.
ATTAAAAATTTAGGGGAAAAAATTTTTTTCTTTTAAATTGCTTTAATATAAATTTTTCTCGACTGTTAGTAAAAGTAGATTCTTTTCCAGTGTAACTTACCATTTAGTGGCATAGTCGCTTGCGATTAGAGCCTTAATTGCCAGATAATAGCAGCGATAAGTTTGCACAGTACAGGTAGGAGGTAACACAGGTAAATTTATACTTGTGGTTTTTTCTCGTAGCGGTTCAGAGTTCCTCCCTTTCGCGTTGCTTCTTACTAGTTCTCTAGGCATACTTCATCTTATTCTTTAACAATGGCAGAGAGGATAAAGATGAGGTCCATCTTGAGGCTGGAAGCGAAAGAGGCAGGATTAGATGCAGAAGCTGCAAACGCGTTTATTAACCAGGAATTGGAAATATATGACGCGGAGCAAATGAGAGCCGAAGCTGAGAGGAAGGCGGAGCAACAGAGAGCCGAAGCTGAGAGGAAGGCGGAGCAACAGAGAGCAGAAGCTGAGAGGAAGGAAGAGAAAGAAAGAACAGAGAGGAGAGAAGCCCAGGAGAGGGCAGATAAGAAAGAAGCGGAAAAACGTCTTTTGGAACAGAAGAAAATTGAAGCAGAGATGGAAACTCGCAGAGAGAGAGAGAGAGACAAGGAAAGACAGCATCAACTGGCGCTTAAGGCTCTAGAGAGTCGGGGCGCCTCTACTTCGACTAACGGAGAGCCGTCTTCGCCCCAGTCTCAATCAATGGACCTCTCCAGTACTCAATCTGCCCAATTAACTGCTATGTCGTTTTCTTTAGAATCTTTTCCTAGCCCTAACGAAAAAATTGACAGCTATCTAGAAAAATTCGAGAGACTCGCGAATCTTTATGGGTTAGAGAGTACCCGCTGGGCGCTCAAACTTTCAATGTCACTGAAAGGCAATGCTTATGACGTGTACACAAAGCTGGGACCGAATCAACATGATTACGACATGTTGAAAAAGGCCTTACTACAGCAGTTTGAGATGACTGCCCGAAAGTTTCTGCAGTTGTTCAGAAACAGCCGAAAAGAGAGCACGGAAACATTTCCCCAGTTCTCTTCACGTCTCACGGGTTATCTGACAAAGTGCATTGAATTATCTGACCTACCTCTTTCATATGAGGGACTCCTCGAACTTGTTCTTGTGGAGCAGATAAAATCCACTTTGTCGAATGAAACACGTAGATTTTTGGCGGAACAGGGGGCAGTCAGGCTTGAAGACATACTCAATAAAGCCGAACGCTATAGCAATGCAATGGCCGAACTTCCCAGCACTAAACGTAAACCCACCGATGAGCCATCTCGAAAACAGAATCTAGAGCAGGCATCCTATTCTTCCACTTCCTCTCAACATTATAACCAACGAGATAAAAATACCCAGAAACCTCCCCAGGAAAAAATCGAAATTCTACAAAACCCGATACCCCCCCCCAAGAACAATTCTGATCAACCCAACAAGCCTACGTGGCAGCGCGGCCACCAAGGTCAAGGAAAAGGGAAGACCCCTACACCAGGAACGTCTGATCAGGGCAAACAAACCGGTGCAAACCGCATTGGATGTTTGCATACAGCCTCGAAAGGTAGAGTCAATGTCAGTGATTCTCAACCTGAGAGGGACCGACCCTCAACTCGAGGAACTGTAATTTTGAACGGTACCTCTACTACTTGTCTTTTTGACACTGGATTAAGTTTTGATTGTATTGTCGCTAGGCACCTAGTCAAACCCGGTCAGGAGACAGAGGAAACCGTCAAACTTAGTGGAGTTTTCAGGAGTGATGCACCCAGGACGCTTCCTATCGCACTGGTAGAAATACACTCTGACTTTGTCAGAGGAGTTATTAAAGCGGCCATAACGGATGATCCGATCTACCCAGTTATCCTGGGATGTAGATATGTGTTCATTGGGTTACCTAAGGAGCCGATTGTGGCAGCGGTAACCACAAGAGGGCAAGCCAAGAAGGAGAGGGAGCCTGCGCCAAACTTGTTGCCGAATGAACTGAAGGAGGCGCAACAAAAGGACCCTACTCTGGCGCCCTGCTTTAAAAAACTGCCCATGGCTAAGGACCCCAGACACAACGGAGACATTTTTTCTAAGGATGGTGTATTGTATCGTAGAACGGGCAACCCGGACACGGGGAATAACCAGCTCCTAGTACCGACGCAGTACAGAAACCAGATCTTAGAAATGGGGCACTCTCTTCCCTTTAGCGGACACATGGGACAAAACGCCACTATTCAGCGAATAAAAAACCACTATTGGTGGCCAGGAATGAACTCTGACATTGTCAGGTATGTGAAATCCTGCGCCCAGTGCCAACGGGTAGCACCCAAGCACTTGACACCCCAGTACCTATGGGGCAAATGCCAATAGTAGGGACTCCATTTGAACGGGTTGCTGTCGACATTATTGGTCCTCTGGAAAAGACCAAAAGAAGGAACAGGTTCATCCTGACCTTAGTTGACACTTGCACTATGTGGGCCGAAGCCGTACCGCTACCATGCACTAATTCCAAGCATGTCGCAGAAGCCCTTGTGCAAATTTTTACACGGTTGGGATTCCCTCAACAAGTTTTGACGGACAATGGATCCCAATTCCGTAGCCTGTTAATGGAGGAGATCTTTAAGATCTTGAGGGCCAAACATATCCACACAAGTCCCTACCATCCGGCCGGAAATGGGCTCGTGGAACGTTTTAACGGTACCCTCACCATGATGTTACGTAAGCTGGGTCAGGAGAAACCGGAAGACTGGGACCAATATATATCGGCTGCCTTATTCGCCTACCGAGAGGTACCCCAAGCGTCTACGGGTTTTGTGCCAGCTACACTTTTATTTGGCAGACCTATTAAGGGGCCACTAGAAGCCTTACTTCGGTCCCTGACAGACCAGAAGGCTGACGAGACAGTCGTCTCTGCAAGCAAGTATGTATCTGAGCTTAAGGAAAGGCTAAAGCTAGGATGGGATCTAGCTACTACCAACCTTAAGAAAGCCCGCGCTAAAATTACTAAAAGATACAACAAAGCTGCAAAAGAGAGAGAACTACAACCAGGGGAGAAAGTCCTATTGCTACTTCCAACCGGAAGCAATAAACTTCGCATCGGATGGCAAGGACCGTTTACCGTCCTTAAAAAGATCTCACGTACCAACTACAAGATCTCCATCAAAGGAAAGGAGAAGGTCTTCCACATAAATCTGCTAAAGAAATATTTGGAAAGACCAGTGCCATCCTCCGAGCATCTCCTGGCTGTCGCCATAGCAACGGAAGACGAGGAAGATGATGATAGTTGCATGGAGTATCCATTGCAACCCACAGAATCCTTTAAAGATGTCAAGTTCGGCGACAATCTCTCACCAGAACAACAAACAGAAACCAGGGCTCTACTAAAACAGTACAGTGCAGTCTTAACGGATGTACCTGGTCGAACAAATCTCATTGAATTTGATATGAAATTAACAAACGAGACCCCTGTTCAAACCAGAGTTTACCCCATCCCGTACGCTAAAGCTGATGCACTTCGCGGAGAAATAGACAAGCTGCGTCAGGCAGGAATTATCAGTGAGTCTACATCTCCTTACAGCTCGAGTGTAGTGCTGTTGCAGAAGCCCAATAAGGAAGTTCGGCTGTGCATTGATTACAGGTTGCTAAACGCTGTAACGGAATTCCAGCCCGAACCTCTCCAAACTGTTTCTGAGTTGTTCACCAAGCTCAGCAAAGCAAAGATCTTCTCCAAGATTGACCTCAGCAAAGGTTATTATCAAATACCAGTCAAGGAGGAAATTAAACCTTTGTTAGCTTTCAGCACTAGTGAAGGACATTACACATTTAACGTGATGCCGTTCGGTTTGCATAACGCACCAGGAGTGTTCACCAGGATGATGAGGAAGCTTCTACAACCTTTGCAAAGTCCCCATATCCATAATTTCATGGATGACATCTTAATTGCATCGGAAACCTATGAAGAACATATTGCTACGGTTGCTATGCTCCTCAGGAGACTACAGGAAACGGGTCTTACAGCCAGACCTAGCAAATGTCTCATCGGGTTTGAACAGTTAGACTTCCTGGGGCACACTATTTCTCACGGATGCAGTTGGCCTATTAAGAAGAACGTGGAGAAAATAGTGGCAGCAAAAAGACCCCGAACGAAGAAAAACGTACGTTCCTTCATATCGCTATGTGCATACTATCAGAAGTACATCCAGAACTTCAACGGACTGACGGCACCGCTGACTGACCTCACAAAGAAAGGTTGTCCTGATAAGGTCATATGGGATCAAAAGTGCGAACACGCGTATAGCACTTTGAAAGGACAGTTGTCTGCATACCCCATCTTGAGGTTGCCTGACCTCAAGAAACCTTTTGTACTGAGAGTCGACGCGTCAGGTCAGGGCATCGGGTCAACACTGCTTCAAGCCGATGACAGCGACCTGAACATGCTATTTCCAGTTGCCTATGGCAGTCGGAAATTAAATAAAGCGGAACGGAACTACAGCGTAGTTGAAAGGGAATGTCTTGCTCTGATTGACGGTATCAGACGCCATCATGAGTTTCTTTATGGTACATCTTTCACGGTGCAAACAGACCACGCTCCGTTAGCATTTCTTGGTGCCAATAAAGAATTTAACGCAAGGATCATGCGTTGGGCGCTTCTTTTAAGCGTTTATTCTTTCAAAGTGGAATATATTCCGGGAAGACGGAATGTCGGGGCTGATTTCCTGAGTAGAAACTGGTCTACAGAGGAAGAAGAGCAAACTGAAGATACCACTCATCCTAAAATCACCAATCAGGTCACCTCCATTGTCAAAAAATGAAACATGAAAAATGGTTTCATGTCTAAAAGTGGGGACGATTGTGACGTACGTCTAGTTTGACAAGTGAATTCTCCCTGATATGATGGATGATTTAAAGGGACTTTTAGCTTTTCATAACATTAGAACCCCTGAACATTTGTTGTAACTTTTCGTTTGCCAGAACTCATTCCACCGGGACTCATTTAGTAGGCGGCACGAGATCAAAGAGACGAACTGAGGGATTTTAGGGGAGACTATCGGCGCTATCAAAGACAGTAGTGGTCCCTGATACGAGACGCAGTTGCTTGCCGCTATTTTCGCGTCTCGGTGTCAATCGAGGAACCGAGCGAACGGGGGAAAGCGAAACGGGCAGCAGCGAGCGGATACGAAGACCAGGGGGCGGCTTCTTCTCTTGATTTGGCGGTCAGATCCCCAAAAGTTCGTGAGATCAAATAAGTTGTCAAGTTTATCATGTCCCACTCAACTTACATTCCATTTTAGCTAAATAGACCATTAAGACTAGACACGTTATCACTCGCTGGCCAGACTTTTACAGAAGCACTAGCTTTATTGAAATCTGGTTATAGATTTTCCCCTGGATTTTATATATATATTTGCAGTGTTTTCTATTCTGTGCAGAGCGGTAATATATATTGTGTAAAGTGATCAGTGGTCTAGTTCAGTCATTCTATTTCAATGGAGTTTGTGTTAATTTAAATCTATTAAATTAAACCATCTCAATAGTTCCAGTTGTAAATATAATGATCTATCTATTATATTATTTCAAAAGATAATAGATGCTTAAATTAACTTTTAAAGTCGCGAAGGAATTTATAATTAATAAATTCAGTTAAGTCCTAGTTTTATAGATGTGGGTTTTTAACCACTAGAATTCGCGCAGTGTTTATTAAATACATAATTAAATACTCGAGTGTATTATAGGCTTAACGGGAAATTCATCGCGCTTTAGAAGGTTATTTGTTTTCGGTATATTACATGTCTTTTTTTTTCTTTCATTCAGAGTGATCGTAACCTGTGCGATCCCAGCATTAAGAAAGCAATAAAGAAATCAATCTAAGCAAGGCAAAGCATAAACAGTGTGTAGAGTTCCCCTGACGCAGAACTTGTTGAGACTGTGTAAATTTTTAATCTTTGAGGCGATTCTATGTTTGGAATTCCGCTATCTAACTTATAGCAAAGAAAGCACACCCAAAGACAAATTTAACGCACCATCAAACAACTTAAGTCGTAACGGGAAGAAGAACACTGGCCCGAGCTTTGTTAGTTTACTGACATAGAGAGATAATTCATAATTTCCTGAACAGTGATGTGACTAGTTTTCTCACTGGACTTAAACCATACCTCACGGATAAAGTGTACCAGCACGCGTAAGAATTTTATTATCAGCGGCATAGTCAAATAGACCACACCATCCTCACCCCGGTATCAGAGACCGTGCCCTCCCATAGAAACTGTTATTAAGAAAAGAGACACAACTACAGATTCATTTTCCAGCGATTACGGGATCCTTTTATGTGCTGACCGCCTACCCGCTAATCTGGGGCTAGAACTTGAACAAACACTCATACATTTAGTTTGAGGTGTAACTGCTGTTGTGTTATTCTATGGAGTGCAAGATTTTTTCACAATCGGTAAGTGACAGCAAGATGAGTGAAGGCCTTTGCTAGCGCGTGTATGAATGACAGGAAATTAATTCTTTTGTGTGACCATTTTGTTAACTTGCTTACCTGGTAATATATATCTTTTCTGTATACCCTACATTGTTCCTTTAAGTGGGATAGTTGATAATTTGTTAACTCTGTTTAAAACCACCTCCTTTCCATTTGCTTAGTAAAGGGAAGAACAGCTGGGAAGAACAGGTTTTTTTTTCTATCACCTATACCTAATTTTGTAACACCTCTTTCAGAGTAATTAACTTCACTGTTAGGTTAACGTACCTATGTTCCTGATATTATCTATCTTTGGACTGGGTTTATCTTTGTCTAATAAGCGGGAAGGGCTTAGTCGATACCAATCTTCTTCACCCCTTCCAAACTTGTTATTTGCATTTGTGTACTTATGATAATTTATGTAATATCTGATATTTTTAGTGATTGATGTTTAAAGTGAATAAAATCACATAAACTCATTTAGTTCTGTGTGTTGGATATACCCAAAGCCCAACTTTTCCCCTTATTCGTTTAATATAGTTTGTATCAACGTCGCCTGTGTGTGTGAAAAAAAACACCAAATCGGTGTGCGCGCAGATGCGGGTCTGGAAAACTGGCAACTAATTGGTTGACCAGGAGAGTGAAAGAGAAGATTGAGAGAAACGATTTGTCGTAAATAAGTCTGTCTTTACTCTCCTCCAGCTCGCTGTGAAGCAACTATTAAATCTCTACATTTTCTATCACTGAGCTTTCCATCATCATTTTTCACTCTAAACCGGATCACTATTTCTAAGACTCTTTTCTCTCAAAATAAATTTACGACAAGATGAAAAACCTATGGCAAGGCACAAGCAAAGAAACAGAGTTACAACTGATCAGAGCATGTATATTCCCAGTAGTAACATACGGCTGCAAGACTTGGACACTCAATAAAACAGTTGCAAAAAAGGTTTGATCATTCGGAATGTCAGGACATCACAGAGAGTCTGAACTTGTCTTTAGCTGATGCAAGTCAACTTGTCCAGAATCGTAATGCGTTCAGAGCAGCTGTAATGGAGACAACGTTCTGGAAAGAATACGTCACATGATGACGCGTGTTCTTGGGGGTCGTCAATGTTGTAAGATAATTCCCCTCTATGACTCCGTGTGTTTCAGTTTCCTCAGCCTTCTTTATTAAAATGGTTTTCCTGGGCTATGTAAGTCCTTCAAGATTGCTTCACAAAGTCCGGTCTGATAAATAGAAATCTTAATTCTAGGCTTCACTCTGACAGGGTCTGGTTTTGTCTTTTCAATAAAGTTAGACTTGAAAAGCGCCAGGTTGTATTCACTGTTGTACCCCGCATCTGTTTGTTATGAAGCTAAGCAAAAGCTACAATCATTTTCATACATAAATGTTGGGGGTGGGTGCGATTTCAAAATATTCCTGACATGGAAAACATTTGAATGTAATGTAAAGGTCATGTCTTCCGTATATGGCATGAAAATATCCGATCCCTTGTTTACGAACTCACAGACATATCGGTAAACTCACACAAAAATGTGTGCAAGATATAACATCTTACTACTATCTAAAGTAATCTTGTCATAACAAGTCGGATATGTCATCCTTGTCTGTCCAAAATGTTTCACCCAGACAATTAATCTCTTATCTGTCGAGTACGCTGGTCTTATCAGCAGCTAGACAAATACGATGGGGATTTAGTGTTAAGCTGATGTCTGATGTCGGCCGCTGTCGATATTAACCAACATGGTTGTCGATAATATTATCTCAGCCGCTCCTGCAATTGTTTAGGTAATCGACGGGTAACAAACAGACGTAATGACTTCTCTCTGAGAGGGGTGTCAGAAGGAAAATACAAAATATCTACTACACATAACATAGAAAGAAAGAAAGTGCGACAACTGAAAGCACGCAATAAAAATCGTACACAAATGTAACTGATACTGCCGTAGTGAAACAGAGATCGAGAAGGTTCGCGCCATTACGTCACAGCTACTGTGTTGAAATGTTGTTTCTGCTAGGTTTCTGCTTCTCTCTTGTTTGGTCTGTCCCAGCACTTAAGGCACCGTAATTCAGTTGTTCTGTGGTTTGGGGGGAGGGGGGGGGGGTTGGCAGGGTTTGCTTCCCTAGACCCAGTGCACATCATGGAATAAGTCGGCCCTCCTGAATGCCGCTTCTGATTACAGGATATGACTCAGATTAGTCACCCGGTATGATAGCATGGTATGGTAACCTGGAATGGTAACCTGATATGGTAACTGGGTTGACCTGATATGGTAACTGGGTTGAACTGATAACACTGGCTAACAAAAAAAATTTTTTTTTTCTTTCTCTAACATTTCTATGTTTTTCTGGTCAATTTTAATGCGCAGTTTTTAAATCTGCAAACCGTTTTTCTCTATCAGGTCGGGATCTCTAGAAATACGCAATTGAAGTTTTTTAACAACGCATACAGTATTACAACATCATTCGTACAAGAAGTATAACAGTTATGTAGGCTTGAATTTCTTTGCAGTCGACTTTCGTCGGTAAATGGCATGTGGCACATCGCGATGAAGCATCCAACAATAATCGGCAAGCATGGTCACACTCCACCGTCCTTGATAACGTGACACCATTACGGCGATATCTTGATTGAATCGTTCTCCATGTTAATCGCTGACTTCACCAAGGTTGTCAGGGAAAAAGTCAAGATGCGAATCGAGCAAATGGATTTTTAGGGACATGTTACAGCCCATAATTCTGTATGCATCTATGCACTGCTTAACAATGTGCACATAGTCGACCGATTTGTGATTTCCCAGAAAGTTATAGACGATCGATTCGAATGCCATCCATGCGCGAAGTTCACTACCATGTAACAAGTTCTTGAATTGTTTGTCTGCAATAACTTTCCTAATCTGAGGTCTTACAAAGATGCCTTCCTTTATCTTTGCATCGCTAACTTGTGGAAACTTTTCTCGAAGATAAGTGAAAGCTTTGCTCGTTTTATCTAACGCTTTTACGAAATTCTTCATGAGCCCCAACTTTATATGTAACGGTGGTAAAATGATGCTGTCTTTGTTAACTAATGGCTCGTGTATTACATTTTTATGCCCGAGCTGCATACGATCCCTGATAGGCCACACCTTTCTTGCATAATGTTCCTGTCTGTTGCGGCTGTCCCATTCACACAGAAAGCAACAAAATTTAGTATACCCAGTCTGCATGCCCGTGAGAATTGCAATGACCTTTAGGTCTCCACAAATCCGCCATTGGTAGTCATTGTACTTTATTTTTGCCAAAAGTATAGCCATATTGTCATAAGTTTCTTTCATATGAACAGAGCAGGCGACTGGAATTGATGAAAATAAATTTCCGTTATGCAATAACACGGCTTTTAGACTAGTCTTGGAAGAATCGATGAAAAGTCGCCATTCGTTGACTATGTGCTCATGACCGAGGTGCACCATTAGACTGTTTACATCTTTGCAATAGCAAATGTCATCATCCATCTCAAAGTATTGAACAAGTTCTCTGTGTCTATGACGAAATTTAGATATCGGAGTATTGGGCGCTAAAAGATTCCATTCTTTGAGTCGCGACCCGAGTAATTCCGCTTGTCCTTTGGTAACAGCGAGATCACGTATTAGATCTGAAAGTTCTGAATGGTTAATTAAGTGAACACCATCATTCACCGGTATATAATCCGAGTTAGAATTAGTTTCTAAAGCAGGTAAACTATCACTTTCTGATGGTTCATTCACGTCCAACGGATATTGTACTGGTGGAACTGGGATCCACGTGATTCGATCATGAGGCACTGATTTCGAAACCGATTCAATATTTGGATAAACCACAGACTTTCTAGTTTTAAAAGTGAAACCATGGATATTTGTCAAGCAGAAGTAACAATCAGTAGCGTGATTTGTCGGTTCACGCCATATTACTGGCACTCCAAAAGGCATCGACTTATGCTTCGGCGATTTTCGTAACCAACCTGCCAATGTATTTGCACAAGTCGAACAAACTGCATTTGGCTTCCAAGATTTATTTGCATCATCAACTTTCGAATCGAAATAAAGTTCATATGCTTTCTTTAGTAATGGTGTAAAGTTTTTTCTGGTGAACACGATCGTTAAAATATCCGCACACGTAACAGAACAGATCAGCCAAATTTCTACAACTTCTAGAAGCCATATTTCGCTCAGAATTATTTCAAAATACAGTAACTATTTGAAAAATAGTGTAACATATGTCATGCATCTTTTAGCAGTATAAAAAGTAGAATTATTTTGCATTTTATTAATTTTTAATAAGTTATATAGTAAAAATGAAACGGAGCAAATAACGGTTTCCCAAAAAAAATGATTATTCACAAATATCTTAAGAACCCGATGTGATAGAGATAAACGGATTTCAAATTTGAAATCAGCGCAAGAAACTGACCTAAGAACACTTATTCTTATATAAGAAAGAAAAATGTTGTTTGTCAAATGTTATAATCAAACTAATTTAGTATTATTAGTGGTGTTTCAAGAGAAATCATTTCATGTGCATGATGCGGAGAATAAATGGACTTGGAAGGGAAGACTGAAGCGAAACAACTTTGTAGAGACAGTCAAAACAAAGATGAGAGCAGACTCCATAAACGCAATATCAACAGCTACGCCAGTATGTACTGCACACAAGCTACCAATTTGGAAACAACAGTGCTTCCCTGAAATGATAGAAAACGTTCCTGGTATTGAGAGAAAGAACAGCCAAAATGAAACGGAAAGGAGAGTCCTAACCACAAAATATATATAGATCATAACTTCCTCAAAATAGATTTACTGTTTAAGTTACAAAATGTAAATCAGTGGTCCTCAAACCTTTGTCGACCATGACTCCAAATGATTTTACTGCAGCACCTGCTAAATATAATCCAGTGGTTATTAAACATTTGACGGCAATGACCCCAAAATGGTTTTATTGCTATACTATTAACTGACAAACTGTAAGCCAGTGGTTTGTCAGTTAATTATATGATTTTGTCATAAACATTCATATAAGTTGATAGTACAATCATAGAACATGAAACATCCATATAAATCTATTAAAACATGACAGGATTAGTTCATTGATAAATCATTACAGTAGAATTACTCCAGTAGTTTCATGTAAAAATTCAAGGAAGAATAATTACTGTTGTATGAAAATACGTTTATAATGTTATGTAAATACTGAAGTAATATGTCCTAGTTAAAAGTATGATTATTATTCATGTAACAATATGAACAGCGATAGATCTACTAACTCGCTCGAACGACTCATTACAATATTATAAGAGTGTGGTTTATAGGAAAAAGTCAGTGTTTTTCTGAGTAAGATATCTATTGTTATCTTCATAATATATACTCATCGTCAAAAGTCAAGGGCCACCCTATGATTTTCAATACACTTTTATATAAGCGCATAGAATGATTAAATGAAGGAAGTTTTTAGTAAAAATGGGTGCTCTATGCACATTAAGCATAAAAACAACTCACCGACAACCATGGTGATCACGTGCAATTTGGTTTGCTGACCGTAAATTCACATTTTTAATCTGTTTTTTCAAACTTCCGTACAACCAAACAGGTGAAGTAATCGTGCTGATTGACATTCCACGCGCAATGGCGACTTTTCATGAACAGAGTTCACTCTTAATTTGTTTTACAGTCAGCAGACTTAGGGTAGTTTCATCACTTGCAAAAACCATGCCACCGAGAAGAAGTCTTGACACTTTACAAAGAATGAGGGCTATAGCGTGGGTTGAAAGTGGTTTATCTGTCCGTGAGGCTGCTAGACGGCTTGCAGTGTCACACTCTACTATCCAAAGAGTTTTGGAGAGATTTCAGGCCACAGGAAGTGTGGAGGATCGCCACCGGCTGGGTCGCTCTAGATGCACCAATAGACATGATGACCGGTACCTCTTGTCGTCAGCAATGCGCCATCGAACAGTGACATGTTCCACTCTAAGATGTCAGCTGAGACAAACTGTAAACGTTAATGTCAGTCAACGCACCATTCGCAGACGTTTACATGAATTTGGACTGGCTGCTCGACGTCCTGCAGTCAGAATCCTTCTTACTTCTGCTCATCGCAGAGCCCGTGTTGCTTGGTGTCGCGAGCACTTCCGATGGACAAGGCAACAATGGAGTCAAGTTCTCTTCACTGATGAATCTCGCTTCACTGTGTCATTCAATGATGGCAGGATTCGAGTTTGGAGACGACAAGGAGAGCGATTTACTGATGATACAATTCGAGAGGTGGATCTTTATGGTAGGGGTTTTGTCATGGTCTGGGAGGCTTCTACAGACACGGCAGGACCCCACTCTACATCATCCAAGGCAACTTGACCGGCCCAAGATACCAGAACGAAATCTTGAGACCAATTGTTCAGCCTGCTCTGGAGGCCATAGGTGGTAATGCCATCCTCCAAGATGATAACGCTCGGCCCCATCGATCTCGTGTGGTGAATGAGTTTATTCAGCAACATGGGATCATCAGGATGGCGTGGCCAGCTCATTCACTTGACCTTTCTCCGATTGAGCACCTCTGGGATGTCCTTGGTCGAAGATTGTCAACAAATCACCCCCTGCCAATGGATGCTGCACAGCTGACTGCATTTCTGCTTCAGGAATGGCACGCTGTTCCTCAGGATACTCTTCGGACCCTTGTGGACTCGATGCGTCTACGCTGTCTTGAATGCCTTGCTGCAAACGGTGGTCATACCCGATTTTGAAATGTCTATTTGTCCAATATCTATTGTGTGACTTTTGAAAAGGTGGGTGACACACTTCACAGCTTCATTGCGTTTGAATGTGTGTTTCCATTTCTTTACGTGACATGTCAATTTGGTATTCAATAAATACCGTTTTGACTGAAACCAATTACGTTTATATCAGATTTGCTTTATGGTTTGAACTAGTGCCCTGTATATGCACTAGTTTCAACCAAGGTTTTTCTAAGTGGCCCTTGACTTTTGACGAGTAGTATAATATATAGGAACAGTGGAAATGAAAGATCAGCCCCGATCACTAAGCAGCAATAGTGAGCCTATGGATAAAAACGATTCTACTAAAATTGGTCCTCTCCCCCCTCTTTGGGTCTTAAATCAGTTTTACATTAGTGATCTGTCAAGCCAGTCACATCTTGTATTCTGCTGAAGCGCTCACTTAGGAAAAGCAAGTAACTTCGTGATTCTTTTTGTTTTTATCTGATCACTGGATATGACCGAGGTCAGAGGTACCTGGTATGATGGCTTCTGATTAGTTTCGGTAATCTCCATGTTTCAGAACCATGCAATAAAGGTGAAAAAGGTAAAGGATCCCGTTACACGCCCACTGAGGCATGTTGGGAATACGGTGTTATATATATATATATATATATATACGCCTAATTATTTTAAACCCTTCATTTATAAAGCATTTCTCTTTTCATTCACTCTAAGTTTCAAGAACGTATATGACTTGCTAACAGAAGATTAATTTTTAAAAATTGCAGCGATCGCCGAATTATTCATAATCTCATATTTGACAATGTAAAATTTAAATTTAAATCATCACCATCATTCTCTGCGCTCCTAATGGAGCACTGAACCAGAACGACAGCTGGTCACACAGGCAAGCTGCATAAAGTAAGTTCATGCCCTTACAGCGGTGGGTCCTGTAGTAATTTGATTTACATGATGAGGTTGCCAACCTCATATTAGCCGCTTTCTACGACATGTCTGTGGGTGTAGCGGCCTTCTACGACATGTATGTGGGTGTAGCGGCCTTATTTGTTCTGTGCCTCCTCAAAGAGCCACAGGAACTACCTGCTGCCACAAAAAAAAAATAGATATTGGCTCACAAGGTGAAACAAAATTGCGAATTAAGTATTCATTGTGTATATCCCTGTACTTGAATGTCATTTTCGTATAAATCATTCGTCGGTAGTTCAAAACGCTGGAAGATATTACGTCAATAATTTATATCTTCTGTACATAATGTACGACTGGAAATTATTTAGTACTGAGAATTACTTGAATTTCACTTTCAGTTTATGGAGCTGTTAGACAATTTCGTGACGCTACTCATCTGCCAATACTGTAAAGCAGATATTCATTGTCGCCTTCAGATATCTGTGTGTGAGATGTCAGAATACTTTTGTTTTTCATAATACTTTTTCCTGCTGAATACGCGTACTATTGACATTCAGAATAATTATGTCGTAAAGTGAACTTACGGTGCACTGAATTCTCATAGGAGAGAATGTTTTTGGCGGTATTGGAGAATACTTTTGACCCTCAGAATACTCTTGTCATAGAGAAATACTATTCACCCTCAGACTACTCATGTCTTAAAGAATACTATTGACGGTCAGAATACTCATGTCATAGAGAATACTTTTGACGATCAGAATACTCTTGTCATAGAGAATACTTGTGACTCTCAGAATACTCTTATCATAGAGAATACGTGTGACTCTCAGAATGCTCTTGTCATAGAGAATACGTGTGACTCTCAGAATGCTCATGTCATAGAAAATACTTTTGACCCTCAGAATACTCTTGTCATAGGTAAATACTATTGACCCTCAGACTACTCAAGTCTTAAAGAATACTATTGACGGTCAGAACACTCATGTCAAAGAGAATACGTTTGACGATCAGACTAATTCTGTCGTACAGAATAATTCGGATGTTCAGAAGAGTAGTAGCAGAAGCAGCCTTCCAGTCATAACTAACTTTGAGAGAGCACCCCTGAGGTGATAGCCCTCACCTGTCTTTTTTGCATGCTGTTTCCTTCAGCGTGGTCTTTCCTCTTGTTGCAAGAGCATCTTTTCGTCCAATCTGAGGTAGCGCTGTAGGGAACATCGCGAATTGGTGCGATGAGCAGCTTCATCCTCCCAAGTTGCTGGATTTATATCCAATACCTTGATGTCTCTCTTACACAGCAATGATGTTTATAAATCTATGACCAGACAATTGTGACGAGATACATAATTAGATATTTACATAATAGACAAAGTTCGATTAGTTATTACCTTCACCACTCTTCAGTTCCCAAACAAGAATTTGCCTTCAACAAATATATGCCAAGTCTTCCTGTCCTGTGCCATCAGCTCAAGGCGTTTCCATGTTTTCTTCCTTTATTTAATGTTTGTTTACACTTCTCTTCTTAATATTGTCTTTGGTGTCCCTCCTACCTTTCTAATTTCCATAGATGGTAACTGTTAAGTCATATTTCTGAGGTGGATGATGGAGTGAGTCGAAGTAAGGGTCACTGAGGTTATTAATATTTAAGTTTCACTCAGCGATTGAGTTTGGGTCTGATTTCATGTCAGTATGTTGTGACTTGGAGCGTGCGCATGGAGAAAGCGTGTTTGGTGAACTAGTCTGGGTGGCTGAGAGAGTACCCGAACGAACGAACGAACGAACGAACGAACTTTATTTTCAAAGGGTTGAGAATTGGGCACGCAGGCCCGTCTGACATTCTGCCCTTCCTTTCTCTCACCTTTCATATTGAATTCATTTATTCTCATATGCATTTTACATATCAAACCGGGAGGTGACTAGAGGGTGTCTGTTCTTGATAGCCGAGCTGTGTGCTTGAGGCTGTGAATTGTGGTCGAGCTGAGTACTCGTATTATGTGGCATTTGTGATATTATATAGTGATTATGAAAATAGTGATTATGTCTGACATATTGTTGTATAGGCGATGTCTTCCCGCCTAAGTGTTTTGGAGGAACTTTGGTTAATGTTCGTGGAGAACATATTAAGGCGACGAGTTGGTCCCGCCTTTGAGCTACGGTGGAGTAAGGCGTTGAGTATTGTTCGCCTTGTAGCTATATGGGAGTAGAATTTATGTGGCGATGTTGCCTGCCGCCAATTATAATCACTTGGGATAAGTGATTTACACTTTGATGGTGAATGAATTCGTGCGAGGGTTGAATGCCGTACATAGAAACGTGTTGTGTGTACTGTTAGTGTGTGGACAGTCAGCCAGTCCGTGGAAATATTGTTATAAGTTATTTCCTACAGGCAGTATCAGCCTGAGTGTGATGTAATGCATGCGTAACGACATTATTGATGTTCACGACTTGTGTGAATGTTCTATTAAATGTCATGGAGCTGTACAAGTGGCGTTGTGTTATTCATATCCCTAGTGTTGTTTACCATCTACACACGACACATTCATAATACAGAGCTTGTGGCAACTTGGGGAGCTCGCAAAAGGAGTATTTTGGAAACCTGGGCAGCTTTTAGAGAATCAACAGAAACGCCCAGTAACATAAGTGTTAAAGGAAAAAACCATATTTTAACAGAAGTGGTGGCCAATGTTGATGTACGTATATAGTTTAGATGATATTGCATTCTTTAATTTTGAAATGTTGACGGTTTAATTTATTGTGATCATGATATTTGACTACGTACATTACACATTGTTATAGTTGTTGATGGTAGGCCATTAGCAGTGTTCTAAATAAAAAAATGTCTCATGGTAATAAGTTGTAGATATCAACACTTATGCAGTCATGGCTTAATGCATGACCTTTTTTATTCAATCAATGCCCTTAATGCTAGCAATTGGTATAGCATGTGTTGAAATTGTAATGTATGAGACTATTGGCGATATGCCTCTGTCTGAAAGGATTACAATGAGTTATAAGAATGTGGGTATCAACTTTGTTTTCCAAATAGAATCAAGAAGCGGGAATACTCATGCTAGAGATGAGCATAATGGTAGAAATTTAGGAAGCAGTGGAGCAAGAGTTATCAGTATCTGCTAGAACTTCACAGATACAATTTTGACCAAGCAAAATTTTGGATTGGAGAACTTAAGGAATATGAGAAGAATTATTAGATTTATCTTGGTGAATTAAACTGATCGTAGTGAAGGAAATTAGATCTTTTAAGAATGGATTAGGAAGAAGTAAAAGCTTTGGTGTTGAATAGTGAGTAAATTACACCATTCACTGAAATCTTGTTAAAATTGTGGATTATTCATTGAATAATGGATTGCATTAAATGTTATAGGATGTACATTACAAATATGACAACTTGGGTTGTTATACGTTTTTTGGTGGTTATTATATGACATAATGATGCAGTGTGATAAAGCATCGTGGTTTGTTGTTTAAATTTTAATTCTTGTAGTGAGAGAGTACCCGGATGTGACTAGAGGGTGTCTGTGCTTGATAGCCGAGCTGTGTGCTTGAGGCTGTGAATTGTGGTCGAGCTGAGTGCTGGTATTATGTGACATTTGTGATATTATATAGTGATTATGAAAATAGTGATTATGTCTGACATATTGTTGTATAGGCGATGTCTTCCCGCCTAAGTGTTTTGGAGGAACTTTGGTTAATGTTCGTGGAGAACAAATTAAAGCGACGAGTTGGTCCCGCCTTTGGAGCTACGGTGGAGTAAGGCGTTGAGTATTGTTCGCCTTGTAGCTATATGGGAGTAGAATTTATATGGCGATGTTGCATGCCGCCAATCATAATCATTTGGGATAAGTGATTTACACCTGGATGGTGAATGAATTCATGCGAGGGTTGAAAGCCGTACATAGAAACGTGTTGTGTGTACTGTTAGTGTGTGGACGGTCAGCCAGTCCGTGGAAATATTGTTATAAGTTATTTCCTACAGGCAGTGTCAGCCTGAGTGTGATGTAATGCATGGGTAACGACATTATTGATGTTCACGACTTGTGTGAATGTTCTATTAAATGTCACGGAGCTGTACAAGTGGCGTCGTGTTATTCATTTCCTTAGTGTTGTTTACCATCTACACACGAGACATTCATAATACAGAGCTCGTGACAACTTGGGGAGCTCGCAAAAGGAGTATTTTGGTATCCTGGGCAGCTTTTAGAGAATCAACAGAAACGCCCAGTAACATAAGTGTTAAAGAAAAAAACCATCTTTTAACAGTAACATTTATAATGTCGAGGACAAAACGGGATGGCTTTATCTCTTCCCTGTCTTCTGTCACAAAGAAGCAGAACAAACTTGTTTTCTATATGTCATTATTTGTGAGAAAAATTTGAATGGTATACAGCAGAGATTTTCAAACTGTGCGTCGCGGCTCCCAGAGGCGTCGCGGCCCTCGGCTAAGGGCGTCGCAGTGGCTTGGGAAAAGTGTTGGGCTCGATATTATGAGCCAAGATCCATCAATAAATATAGATCTTCGTAGGACGGCATGTTTGCGCCGAGGTATTATTACATATACCAATACGTGTCATTAGGTACTAGAAGTTATTGACAAATGCACCATAAAACTCCAGAGCAGGTCTATGTTACGAACAGCTGATCACTAACTCTGATGTCATCATGGCGGATGCTGGTGTTAAGCAAGAGCAGCTTATTGATATTTCATCGGACTCCACGCTGAAATCGAAATTCGACTCTTCATCACTACCAGAGTTTTGGAGCTTGGTGAACCAGGAATATACAGAAGTAGGCAGCAAGGCCCTACGAGTTTTGATTCCATTTGCAACATCCTACTTGTGTGAGACAGGGTTTTCTGCATTGGCCGCCATCAAAACAAAATACAGATCGCGATAGATCGTCGAGAAGGAGATTCGAATCGCAATTTCCAAATTTATGCCCAGATTTAAAGAACTGATGATAAAGAAAGATGATGTTAAACAGCTAAATTTCTGGTGGCGACATAGGAAGAGAATGTCATATAGTAGCTGATAGATGCGACCAGCATAGGTCGGGCTTACGGATGGCCGACAAGTGAGTAAATAGGTATATCTGCATACGCAAATGTTAAGGGTTCTTACATCTAGACAGACTGTAATCATACACCACAGCAAACGTAGAAGTCAGGAAATGTTGTAACTAGTGGTAACGTTCTACACCGTTTATTGACGATACAGCAACGTAGACATCAGTATAATCCACAGGATCAAATATCCATCAAAGGGAAAAACATCATAATTCTTATTACATCTGCAACTCTCAGTGCAATAATATCCATTGGAACAAATATCCATCAGAAAATATGAATCATAATAACAACGGTCGGCACAATCCATGGCCTCGAAAAAATCTCTTCAATATCACAAATTCTCTCTTTCATAAATAACCTGGAACGCACTCGCAAGATGAAACGACCATCCCGGAGTCCTGCCAGTCACACACTGTCACGAGATTACTGCTTCTCAGAACAGCTCAGTAAAAATTACACATTCGCGGACCAACCGCTAGAGACTACAGCTCAGCTTCCCCGTATCCTTCCCCAAACTAACACTAAGAACCTTAAAACTTTCTTTATCCTATTTTTAAAAAAACAAACCAGCAACCACTCAGTTGAGCTGTGTTAAAAAATTACCGAGCATAAAGCCCCCCAACCAAAAAATCATCTCATCACTAAAAGCGTGATTACTAGCATGTGTACAAAAATCCGACCCGTACATACAAGTCTTTAACACTTAACTCCCATTAATAAAAAAATATGACTTAACACTCATCTTTCTCCTTGACTTTGTGAGTAGTATAAGGTGTCATAAAACTGTAAGTTGATTAACTTAATTTAGTTTTTCATTTACAAAATAAATACAGTCTTATGTATTT
This sequence comes from Oreohelix idahoensis, assembly GCA_024509875.1. NCBI lineage: Eukaryota > Metazoa > Mollusca > Gastropoda > Stylommatophora > Oreohelicidae > Oreohelix > Oreohelix idahoensis. Next base: position 186,492 of record JAMPIV010010139.1, on the reverse strand, counting down.
TGTGTCCGAAACTTATTTACCCCCCACAATTGGTATCAGATGTAAAATATGCACATTCAGAAGTGTTGACGACTTAATGCTCTTCGAACCGTGATCAAATCTACCTGACAGAATTTCTGCAAAAGATGGGGCGCTACTTGGTCACTGCGGTTTTTCTCTGCTGTTTCCTCTTCGCTACTGCCCTCAGTCAAGGTAGGTTGTTATCTTTCATGTCTATAGTCATACAGGTATGGCGTGTTTTGCCATTCAAGGACTTTTTTGGGAATGTTATTGTTGGATACAGGAAGAGTTAGACAGTTTTTACTTCTCGGGCACAGGGTTCGGGTTCGAAACCAGGTCGCGTCATAAAACCATTAAAAAATGGGTACTTGACCCTCATCTTGAGTTGGAGAAGGCAAAGGCAGCCATGACTGTTCGTGGTATTCTTAACAAGCTTCCGGAAAGACACATCTCTTTGGCCTTTAAAGATTGTCTTTATTGCTTACTGATTATCCATGACCCACTTTCATATTATAGTATTGGCTTCTTTATAACACCGAAGATCTCTCTTAATCTTACTTAAATTGTTTGTAATAGAGACATGTTTGTTCAGTGAAACCGCAACTTTATGACCTATATATTATTATCTTTCTACTGTGTACTATCTGTGGCCTAATCTCCTACATTTAGTGTTGTCGCAGTTCTTTACCGTCTATCCTCCTTTATCGCATCTATTTACTTGTCTACTATCTATTTTCAGCAGTCTACTGTTTCTTGTCTAGTCCTAAGTTCTACAACGGAATAACACGCAGAGAATATATGAAGACTTCTTGTGTAATATGATCGTAAAAGAACAGACAAGCAGACAGAAATAAAGTGCTGATTTCCGTCTTAAGTCAATTAAATGGCACTTTTAACATCAGGTCTACTTAATATCAGGCATTTTTTCACTGAACTTTCTGGTACATTTTAAATTGATTGATGGAGTCATTGATGAAGTCATTGATGGAGTCTTTTTGGCTTTGGTTTTAAGGACCTTCTTCACTGCACCCGGACAACTCCATCAGTGCTCTGATCTCCTCCCTTAGTTCACACAAGGAGGATCTCAGCACAGTGCACGAAATCCGTAGCACCAGTGAGAATCAAAATGTGTGTTTATGGGAATCACACATTCTATAAATATTTTTATGGTGGGTAGGTTTCTGATTGTTTTAAATTGTTGCCAGGGTAGCGACCTTATGGCCTACTCTTTACGATTCCCTATACTGGAAATCGAACCTGGTACCTTAAGAATTCGAGGCCATGCCTCCTCCCCCCCACACACACACACACACACAACGGCCTCAAACTGACCACTGCTCTCTTTGAACATATTTAAGTTGACGTATGAGGGTGAACGAAGATGAATAAGAAAAAAAAACATTTGTTTCTATAGTCTCTGTAATTACTTGATAAAGCAGTAAACAGATTGCCAAATAACTGTACTCTTAGCGCGAAATAGCGTTTTTTTCTTTTTCTTCTTCTTTTTCGTCAAGCACCATGAATGAACCAGAAGTAAACCTAAGTTATATTATTAATATGACACGCCACTGCATATTATAAAATGAGAATTAATTATCTTTATTGTGAGTTTTGTTTTATACTTACTTACTTAGTCATTCCTCTACTACCGTGAGGTGTAGAGGTTTGGAAGAGAGAGCGCCGTACTATCATATCGGCTGTCTTCTTCCTGGCCTGGTTTCATTCCAGTCCTCGATCTGTCAGAGATTGTCTAATGTTGTCTGCCCAGTAGGCTCTGGGTCATATTTGGAGGTCTGGATCCTTGGCTCTTAGCATCCCATACCTGCCGCGGCAGCCGATCTTCTACCATTCTGCACACATGGCCAAACCATCTTAATTAGTTGGTACTTGTTGCACACAGATTTTGCTGAGTTATAATCTGTAAAGGTACCTGTCTATTTTGAATGCATTTAATTTCTTATCAAAGATTGTTGTCCCCTGCTTGTTGACGTTCCGCTGGCCGAGAAGAGCCTTTATTACTAGAAGTGCACCTCAAGTATCATCATGCCATTTATGCCTAGATCGGGTTGTTCTATGCCCGGAGAACATTAGCTATGTATTTTGAACTCCGCCATGTCGGCGGTATCACTTTGTGCAAGGTTAGATAGAGATATGTCCACGGAGGCCATTTCGAACTGTACTCAAAGGCTCGCCAGGGCGTGCAGCCTGTGTATACTTAAAGAAATATATCTGACCTACTGATGTCAGGAAGGAGTTGTGTAAACTCTCGTATTTGCTGTATTTTTGCTGTAGAGGACGAAGGTGGAATCGTACGAGATCAGCTTTATTATATATATGCACAGCTTGCTGATGAACTGTATTCATACATGCTATGTCCTGAATTGTCAATGACTATTTTATGTTGATGTCGGCGTACCTGACGTTGTGATGTAATAAAGTCAATCAAACGTCAGAGGTGTTCCAAGAACTATGTGAATTACTGCATGTAGTTACTACAACAAGTGTGATGTCCTTTGATGCTGTCTTCCACGAACATTCATACACGCATTCGCATTCTTTGAGGTCTACTCACACTCTATATTATATACACCTCAACACTTTTCAAGTCATGCAAACGAATGCCAGCATTGTTGCAGCCAACCAGGGCCTGTATGTAATTATGCCCGCCTGTGTGGCTTGAATCGTTTCAACATTGATACTGGACATTCTTCAACATTCACTCTACATTTATGGTATCCAGTATGAGCCTTCTACAATTCTACCTCAACACTTAGCCTGTTACATTCATGGTGGCCATTACCTACAAAAGAGACTGTTACAGTACTATTCCACTTGGGTCTGCAGGGGTTGGGTTTTTAGGCCTTGACGTATCGTCTGGTTGCGGACCATGTCTATTCTTGTTACTTCAACCACCTTTCTCAGAAAGCTCATTTCTGAGGTTTGAATCTGACTTTTGTGGGTTGTAGTCATTGCCCATGACTTGCATCCATACGCCAAGACTTAGACATAGGTGGAGCTGTATAAAACTATCTTCTTTTCTTGGCAACTTCTCTTTTACTGAGGAATCCTTCGATTTATGGCCTGAAAATGTTTCCAAGCAGCTGCTCTTCGGGTAGCTAAATCTTTTGTTTTATGTGAATTAATTAAATAACAGTGAAGAAATACCAATTAAAAAATATGAAGTAACTTTTCAATAGCCTTGTGTGATTACTTATTGCAAAGAAAACTCCACAGCCCTTTTGTTAAACCATTGTCCTACATGTGTGTGTTTTTTTTTCGTCAGAGGACCTCTGTTACGAGAAGGTGGATATCCTGTTCATTATGGATAGTTCCGGGAGCGTTGGCTCTCAGGACTTTAAGAAGCAGCTTGAGTTTGCTTCCACGTTTATCGATTATTTCCACATTGGGCTGGCTCAGTTCAGTGTTCTCAGGTTTGATACCTCTCCGTCAATAATCTTCGACTTCGATGACTATCTGGACAGGTCTACCTTGAAAAATGTAAGATTTATTAAGTATTAACATGTAACATCATCATGATCATCATAATTATCATTATCATCATCATCAAAATCATATATCATTATCATCATCATTATCAACATCATCATCACAATCATCATCCTATCCTTCACAACATAAACGTTTTCACTCCTTGTAGACCACGGAGCCACCACCTCAGGAGATCCTACCCCGAGAAAGCCAACGCCACAGCACACACTCTTGTAGCGGGGGGTTTATGTTGTCATTTGGTTTACATGATGAGGTTGCCGGCTCCGTGCACAACCACATATTAGTCGGCTTGAATGGCATGTAACCTAAAGTGACGGTATTGCCTCCCCTGCTTTGCAGTAGTGGTCCAACAGTGACCAAAATTCAAGATGGGCTTTCAAAGGTGTCTACCTTCGCACAAGATTACTCTTGGCAGAGATGTAGATAGACGGGTAATGACACTTCTATCACAAAGGGAGTCTTCACAGGATATTCAGATAAGCGAAAAAAATGCTGCTTTCGCTGAGCATGTTAATTCTAGAATCTTCCGACTACTTTTATGAAGACATAAGCAATGATTAGTTTAGCTCGTTCAATCCTCCACCTCTGATTTAGTCAGTGGAATTCCTATTATTCTCGTATAGCTCTGGTTAGAGTGTGTGTAGTAAATTGATTGCGACAAACATGCAGTACATTTAAAAAGATTAAATCGAAGTTAAATTTTTAAACCTACAAATAACAAAATGTAATAATGACTTAAGTTTTAACAGTTTGAAAATAATTGAATAGTTTCACCATTGAGTTATAGTAGAGTCGATGGAAAAAAAGTTCACTTTGCTAGCGTAGATTTTGCACTTAGCTGCCAATAGTAGTTCTGCTCCCGCTGTTTGGTTCTTTGTACACTGCTCACGCCCGTCACTGGTCAAGGTTGTCGGGCATAGCTCGTTTCCCAGAAATGTCAAGGAGTGTCTAAAATGTTGGTCCCTCGTCTTAAAGCGTAGGCCACTGTTCCCTTCTTGTTACAGAGATAGTACTTTCTGCTGGTACCATCAATAAGCCAATCTTGGCTCACAGGCGTTTAGCTCAGATGAATAAAAGAGACTTGAATCGGCCTCTTACACGAGTCTTTTAATAAGATAATTCCCTCTATGACTCCGTGTGCTTCAGTTTCCTCAGAGGTTCCGGTTTTCCTTATTTAAAATGTTAGAGATTTCCTGGGCTGAATTGTAAGTCCTGATAAATACTCCAATAAAAGATGTCCGGTCTGATAAATGGAAATTCTGAAGTCTAACTATTGGCAAGTCTGGTGTCTTTGACAGCGTGAATCTCACAGTGAACTAGACTGACTGAAGCGTCATGTTATATTCACTGTCCTACCCCGCTCTGTTTGTTATGGAACTCAAATGATCATCCAATCTGATTTGAATATTTTGCATGACTCATCTAGTGCAAAATTTCAAACATTACGTTTCTGAAAAGGGGCTGTAAACATCCAATTGCCTGGCAGACAAACTTACAGACACATCTGTAAACTGTGTTTCAGATGTAACAAATTATTACTTTATCAGAAAGTAATTTCTTTGTAACAAGGTGTACCGGAAACGATTTTGTCATGCTTGACTGTGTAGTGAAGTGAATCTGTATGACAACACGCTCAAAAATTCCCCGCTCAAAAACTAGTTAACGTATTTTTTAAATCTATAAATAACTACAGTATTTGAAATTTGTCTGAGGGCCCAGTCAAATTTACCGCCAACAATTTCGCTAGTGTATTTGAATTTGTCTAGGAAACAAATCAAAAGTTACCGCATACCCAAAATTTATCTAAGAGCATAGTTCCAATTTAACAACCAATCAAATCGTTTCCTTTTCTTGTAGTGATAAGAAAATTTTGGTTGACGTGGAAATAATGCCTATTTAGTGGTTTTGACCGAACGTAGATAATTTATTTCTTAATAACTACAGATAATTAAAATGAAAGGGATATCTCGAATTATAGCGCTGATATTGCTTAACACATAAACATAAAGATTCCCTCATAATAAATTATATTAACTTAGAAAAATTTAATTTAGTGATATTTTCACATCAGGGTAATGCCCAATTTAATTACTTAAAAATTACCCAGATTGAAATGCAAAGGTCTAACTAAGGGAAAACTATATAGAACGATAGAGAGAAATTGGCCGTTTAATTATCATTTTTGATAATTAAAATCGGTCCAATAATAACCATAATATAAATAAAATAAGTTTATTTAGTTTGTACAAGCAAGGTATAATACCGTTTCGGTAAGATTATTTACAACTTTCTTGACTACGCTCTGATTGGCCAGTCGTATCGCTATGAATAGCACTGGGACCTCGAAAGCTTGCCACGCCATTTCTAAATTCAAACCAAGCGGTACGCAGTATACCAGACGGGAAATGCCACATCTGTTGCCGTTCTGAACTGAAAGCAAATCTAGAGAGCCGTTTGACGGCCTGTCAGCTTGTGTTTGTATGCCTGATGGTAAGAAAGACTTATCTAAAATATTTGTGTATGTATTATTAATCAATTGCCGGTGTATTTCAAACTATGGGTTCGGCATGTGTAGGAAGTGAAATCACAAATGTGTAGCAGCCATCTTGGCCTAGTTGTAAATGTGTGTAGTTCTAGTTTCAAATACGACAGGTCAGAAAAAGGGGAAACAGTATCAGATATTTGCAAATTATGGCACAATTGAGCATTGTGAGTCTGTTAGTGTGTTTGATTGCATATTTTCTCCTACAGTTACACATTGACCATGTATATAGGATAGAAGGACAGGAATTATTGACATGGAGCAATCAAGTTGTCACTTATGATTATGTACTAAACCCAATCATCGTAAGGAAGCCAATCATGGGCTAAGGATTCTCTCATAGAAGTAGTACAGAAAAAGAATATTCACATGGAACTGGCTGTAGGAGGAGAAGTATTAGGTCCAGTGTGACCTGTTAGCACAATTACGGAAAGGGTAAGTTGTGATTTTGAGTGTGAGTGTGTGAACTGAAGCAGATACCTACATGGAATGTGATCATTCCTTTATTCCAGGTTATGTCTCACAAGTGCTAGGAAAGCATCTGTCATTTTGTGAGGAAGCCTGTGAACTACAGTTTTACATAAAACTCAGAACTACGGCCAGCTTCCAAGCTTTGAGATGCAAATTTGTGTGGTCAGGGAAGGTGGAGAAGAAATCATCAGTTACCAGGATCCAAGATAAGTGAATGTGGGTTCACTGCACAGCTCTATGTAGATATCCGGCGAAAAGTTCTACACTCATAAACACTATCCCTTAATGAAGAAAACAATGACTAACAATACTTATGTGACTCTTACCAGCCAGAAAAAGTGAATAACCTAGTAGTAGAGACTTTATGTAAAAATTAGTACTACGTCACCTTTTATTCAGGAGGGAAGATTCTTTCCAGTTTATTTATTTTATGTTTTTATATCATTACAGTTCTTTTGAGTATTCCTGACCGGAAAAGATATTACGGTTCAGGTCAAATAAAATTGTAAATAATTTCTTCAGACTTGCTTGATAAGTTTTATTAAGTTTAAAGTTCTGTATTTGAAATTTTTTATCAATATTACTTTAAAATTACCCCTAGATACCAAGTCAATCCAAACATTTAATCATTAATCTTGGGAGGTAGCAGTTAGGGACTCAGAGTACATCATCATCATTTTCTCTGAGAACTTACATAGCTTGACCCCACTTTAATGTCTATACACCTTTGCTCTTTTCAGAGAAGGGGGTATTACTTATAAGACCAGTCCCTTATCTGGCACTATCCTGGTATCCTCTGATACACCTATTTGTCCAGGATATCCTTAATTTATACCATCCAAACCTCTCGCTACAGACTGTCCAGAATGTGTCACACAGACGATTAATCTCGTATCTATCGCGCACCCAGCCTAATCTTAGCAAAGCTTTGCTGCACCCTGGCAAACGCGATGTATTTTCACCAACAAGAAGTGTCAAAATGATTTGACAATATCAAATATCTGCTACTTAGCAGCGAAAGAAAGAAAGTGCGACAATCGAAGGCACGCAATAAAATCCGTGCCACAAATGTACCGATTACTGCCTTAGTGAAACAGAGATTAGGAAGAAGAAGGGGTCGGCCCAATCCAATCTGTGACACATAACCTGATAGACACTGTAATTTATCTTCAGCTTTTGCCTCTCGAGGTAAAGTTACCTGGTTCAAAGCCAGGTAGCGTCATGCCCCGGACTACCTTCCTGTAAATAGGTACCTAACTCTACTCTTGAGTAATGGAAAGCAGAAGCAACAAAGGAAAGGATGCAGACACCCTGGTTTATACATCTGAGACTTAGTATGGTGTATACTCTAAAACATGTTCCCCATATGGCATTTTCTTTTACCGGACACCTATACCTTTACCTATACCTCTCACCTGTAAATAAAAAGGGACTGTTGTAGAATATTTATACATTCCAATACACACACACATATGTACATGTTTCTGCCCTACAAGACGCCACCAACGCAATGATCACTGAATTGCTTTGTCAGTCAGCGACCAAAGACCAAAGTAGAGACATATTTGTTGCTGCCCTACAAGACGCCACCAGGCGCGATGGTCAGTGAATTGCTTTGTCAGTCAGCGGCCAAGGAGCAAAGAAGAGAAACAAGTATATGGCCGTTGATCTGCAGAATGTTTAGAGCTCTTCCTTGTCGAGACAAAGTTACGGGACTTGAGTCCTGATAGCTTGACGCTCAAGTCTACCCAGCTGTAAATGGTTACCTGACCCTTCTCTTGAGTTAAGGAAGGTAAAGACCACCCTACTTCATGAAGCTGAGACCTATATGATGATTGAAAAGTCACTGCTTATTTTTAATGTTTATATCCTCAAGTGTATCAAATGGATATACATGAAATTAATATTAAAACAATAAGCAATAACTGTTATTTGACTAATAAGTTTTTTTTCGCGAAAATAAAATACAAACGAAACAAGACCGAAAGTGGTCAAAAACACATATGTTAAAATAGATAGCAAAAATTGATTCCCACTACGATGGCTTTTTTTGAAACAGGTCGGATCTCAAGTAGAAGTGTAATACTAATGTGACATAGGATTTTAGGTAACAAACCGTCATTCATGTTTCTCTATCTGGACGTTAGTTTCATATTCAGTAGTTGGACAGGAGTGAAGCAATAACGATTCAAATAGCAGAGGTGAGTTTTCAATAACGAAGCTTCTAACACTTCACTTTCTCTACGGCAGTATTTGGCATGAGACTGTCTGTTATCAAACGTGAAGCGTCAACCACATTCTGTTGTAGCCTGGTTTAAATTTTTTTATTTCGTGCACCTTTGATATGGGTGATCACCTTTTACGAAACGGTTGTGCATTTTCCCCATAAATAAATTATAAAGGAAGCCCGAGGTATGTCGAGTAGTAAATAAAGGAATAAATAAAGGTAAATAACAAGCCACCTTTAAACATGATATCCCGTGTTGTTCTACTTCTTCTATGCATTACTAGACACAAGTTGTTGCCAGTAATTTTAATGGAAGGGGACGTGATCTGGAAAATATTAGGTGAGCAGATTAGATTATGGGTTGTCGTTGCTTGAAGACGTGATTGTCTTTAATGTTAGGTTAAATTGTAATAGTAGAAGTAAGGTTAGAAAGCGTGTGAACGCTAGTCAGTTCAATTGTGGAGGTTTATTCACTCCGAACTGTTTTGAGCTACGGGTGTTTAGCTATTTGTGGCTAGCCCGTGCAAGTAGTGAGACTGAACGGTGTTTTTAAACAGCCGGGTCTCGTAGCTGTTTTAGGCGGCAGATGTGTATTCCCGTGGGCAGTGAGTTTTGGGCATCGATCTGGAGAGGTCGCCCGATAGTGTGTGTTTTCGATAGTAAGCCTGTACAGTGCTGAATATAAGAGGCCATGATTTATGTAAGGCCATTATTTCCTTAGAGAGGATAATTGTGTTATGTGAAGACATGTTGATAAGTGATATTATTGCAAACTGCTGGGTGAGCAGTATTGTGAATATTTTGATAAGGATCCATTAACTTACACATGTCATGATGTCCGGTTGCTAACGGATCCAGTATTATTATGTGAAGAGTATCTGGAGGATACCATATGTATGCAGTAGCACGGCGATGATGTGAGCCGTTTGCTATCTGTGAGGAGGCCATATTTACGGATCCATTATTATATATTATAGCGCAGGAGGAGTATCTGGAGGATACCATATGTATGCAGTAGCACGGCGATGATGTGAGCCGTTTGCTATCTGTGAGGAGGCCATATTTACGGATCCATTATTATATTTTATAGCGCAGGAGGAGTATCTGGAGGATACCATAGTGATGCAGTAGCACGGCGATGATGTCCGTTTGCTATCTGTGAGGAGGCCATATTTAGAATATTATAGCGCTAATGTGAGGACAGGTGGATAGCGCTGAGTTGAGGAGTATCTTTAAAGAGGTCATGGATATTGTAGTATCTGCATGATTCTGAGATGTGAGAAGTACTTTATTATTGTATTGCTATAACTTGTAGTTTGACTATAACTGTGTATTCTGTATTAACGTGACGTGTCGTGGTGTATTAAACATTCGTTAACAGTACACCTGCCGTTATAACCATAAATGACTTCTACGTGCGTACCTGTGTTGTGAGTGATTGTTCCAACACGCACGCACTCAATCAACCACAGAGAAATTTACAAATAACTCTTATCACAAGTATTTAGACCTTTATTTGGTTTATGCTTGCTTATAGGGAGGTTATATTAGTGATTGAGTCTATAAATGGCTGGGTCGTTCATGGGGTCCTATATTCCATAGTTGCTACGGTATCATGAAAAATGACCACTGCCAATGAAGCAATTTTTGGGTTGCTAAATTGTCTGTCCTTTCACGATTTACTTTCGCAGCAATGGACGTTGGATTGTCACGTGTTAGATTCCTGGTGAGCCTATCACTTATATTTCTGTTCTGTTGTCGGGTGCTCTTCTTTCTGTCTAACGAGTGCCTGCTATCTAAATATATTTATTGATATATTTATGTACATCTCCAGGCAATATTAAACATACCGTATCCAGGTGGTCTCACCAACACAGCCGCTGCCTTGAAGTTAGCCAGGGAGCAAGCGTTCAACACTAGCCAAGGTGCAAGACCCGGGGTACCTAAAATTGCTATAGTGTCGACTGATGGGATGTCTAACTCCCGACCCGACACAAAGTTTGAAGCTAAGAACCTGAAAGACTCCAACGTGCTGGTTCTGACTATAGGAGTGGGGACATCTTACAATAAACAGGAACTCGACGAAATTGCGACCTACCCAGAGGACATCTCTGAAGTCATTGACTATAACGAGCTCTTATCTATCGTGCACGATTATACTGAGCTTGTTTGCGACGAAGGTAAGTTAATAAATACGGGGACAACTGTAATACTGGTAAGGAAATTAATATACAAATAAAACTGAAAATGGTATGGAATCAATTTTACAAATTAACGGTACAGAGGAAACACGGGACGTTGCAGGGTTCACTCATCGTCAGCCACAGTTACAAACAATCGACAAAGACGAGAAAAATAGACAGATCAAATACTATAGACACCGCAAACACATAAAAGAATGAGAAACAGAGATAATATCAGAGATACAGGCAAATGAAGAAAATAAACAACGCAGGTGATGCGAGGAAAAAGTACAACAAATATAAAATTAAGAATAAAAAAACCAGAAAGAAAGAACCATTAATACAAGACATTTAACAATCAACGAAAGTCAAAAGGAGAAAATGAAATAACAAAACAAGAAAATAAAATTCTGCTAGAAGCTCAGTAGTAGCACCAAATGGCTTTTGTAGATATGTAAAAGGTAAGTACGGTGTTGATATTAATAAAAGATGTAATCAATACTCATGATCATTACCGTTCGTCTTCCTGTTGAGTTAAGGTCGTCAAGTAATACACGACAAGCCATCTTGTCCTGTGTTATTAGTTCAAGGTCTTTTCATGTCTTCTTTTTCCTCCTTCATTCCTATGTTTAATTCCCTTCTTAGTGCGTTGTCTGTCTCCATCTGTTTATCTTACATACAGAATTCCAAGACAAGAACTGTCTTGTTATGCTATCGAATGGTCTTATCACTGTGCGTCGTATTCAATGCCAATGTAATCATCATCACCACCATCATCATTATCACTATCATCATCACCATTATAATCGTCATCATTATGATCATTATCATCACCATAATCATCATCATCGCCAACATCATTATTTTCCATTTTGCTGGCTGCGGGGTATGCTGCCACCTATGCAGCTGGTTCCTTCGCAGGAATCTTCCATCAAAGATTCACACTTTCATGCATCAGTGGTTTCTTTAGCAATTTCTTTAACATGATGAGGTAGCCAGTCTCATGCCCAACCCTATATTAGTCTCCTTGAAGACACGCCTATGGGTGAAGTAGTTATATTCTTTCTCTGTCTCACAAAAGACCCCCGGGCATTACACGGGGCTTGTAATCATTGTATGGAGATTTAATTTCCATCTTGATCTGTTATGCACCACGTGGAGAATAGAGCTTTACTTACGTCACACAAAGTTGTTCTTTTCTGTACTCTCCATTCTAGATACTTCCGTGTCTTCCTTGTTTGTCTGACGTCTGTCTCCCATTGTTCCTTAGCTCAACTTTAGGTTTCCGTAGCTCTGCTTCCGGTTGCCTTAGCTCTGTTTCCGAAGTTTTCTATGGACAAAGAAGGATCGTCTATGACTGGATCCAATTAAGCTTTAATATTTCAGCGTAATAATTCTCCCGAGGGGCTCGCCTCGAATAATTCGAGGGGCTCGCCGAAGACACTGAAAGATTGTGACTACTGTATACTGAGTTATGTCTTACAAGGCGGCTGATGTGTTGTGCATGAGATTTGCAACCTCATTATGTAAAACCAGTTGCCATTGAAACCAGGAATGCAAGAGCAGGAGGCTACTTAGTGCAGACCTCCTTCAAGTGGACCATGTTCCGTGGTGGCTCCATGCGTCGTAAGGAGAGCCAAGGAACAAGGTGATACATTCTTCCGACTAGAGGTCTTGTCTTCAATTTGGATCATCTTGAATTTCCTAAATTTTTTTCTAGTTTATTGTTATACACGATGGGTTGTAGGTATGCCATCTTTAGTTGCATAACAATGAACAATAACATTTTGTTATTTCCTTTTCTGTTACTGTCGAAATTGTCCACTTTCTATACAATCTGCCTAAGAAAAATTCTCCGAATTTTTAGGACAAATACATCCCCAACTGGGAACTGCTTACTCGGAGCAACTGAGAAGGCATGAACACCATCATGGCTTGCAGATGCTGGAATTGGGTTGGCCACGGCCACAGAAGAGACCCCGATACCATCACAAAGAACAGCTATGGTATGGACCCCGAAAGGGAGGCGAAAGAGAGGCGGACCAAAAATAACTTAGCGGAGAACTGTGGAGCCCGACATGCAAAGAATGATCCAGAGATGGGGCACTACACTAAGGATGTCCACCGACTGAGCAAAGTGGGCACAGTTTGTTGCTGCCCTTCAAGACACCACAAGGCGTGACGGCCACTGACTGCTTTGGCAGCCAGCTGCTATGGATTCAAGATGAAGAAGAGTCAACAATGCATAATATGTGTTGCCTCGTTCAGCCTAGACACAAGGCCGTCCGTTATATTAGGACACATGAATAAATATAAAAGAACGTGCAGTTTTGTTATTCCAATGAATGACGTGGGAAAGATAGTACAAGCGGCTACAGACACTGAAAGCTATCCAAGAAACATTTTAAGTATACGCAAAACAGTCATGGGTTCCAGCATACTTTCTAGGAGGGAAAGAATTATAGCATTATGTTGATGAGCGTGTAGAAAATGCCATGTAACTAGTAATTGTATCCTATAAAACAAAGTATTACGTAATACATCACCGAAATATCACATGACCTGCTCTGGCGCAAGCTTCGCAAGGATCACAGCTGCAGTAGTGGTACAATGATTATTAAGATGTGAAATAAAAGGGCAAAAGGGATGAGTATACTGATGACGATGACGACGATAATGATGATGATAATGAAGATAACGTGATGATGATAGTGACGACGATGATGATGATGATGATCATGATCATGATCATGACGATGATGGTCTAATGAAGATACTAAAAGAAGATAAAACATTTATGAGATGTGTGTAAACAGTTAATTTTCCTAAATGTTTACAAGTACTCAAAGCTAACTTTCTTTATTTCAGTGAAACTGTTCGACTGTCACAATGATGCCGATGTGTTTTTTCTCCTTGATTCTTCAAACAAGATCAATGATAATAGCTTCCAGAATGAGCGAAACTTTGTGAAGAGCATCATCGGTAAATTTAAACTGAATGAATTCAGCTTCGGAGCGGCGACTTTCGGCGGCAGCGTCCAGAAGATTTTTGGTTTGGGAGAACTAACAGATCAGTCAAGAATCGATCAGGTATGAATCAACCCTCAAGCTTGTTTAATCCCCAGTAATAGTTTTCCATACAGTCCTAACTTACTGGACCATTTCAGGTAAGGATTGTAGGGTGGCAGGGATTCCTTTTGTCACCATTTCTCTTCTTACTGGCTATAGATTGGCTAATAAAAACAACATCAACCACCATTCGCAGTCTAACAAAAAGAAAAGAAAAAAACCAGCTTGGCGATCTAACAATAACATACTCTTCTTATTCCGTAATCGAAATCATATACAAAACAAAAAAACATACACAGGATGTGACGTTGCATACATTGGATCTGAAAATTAGCAGAGAAAATATAATAGTTTTGAAGATGAACGCAGCAATGTATTGCCATATATTGAAAAAATGCCCGTGAAAGATTATTGGCATCTCTTAGCAGCAACATTGACAAAGTTGAAGAACGGACAGTGATATCAAAAAATAAATCACAGAAGGCAAACACGAGTTTTCATTGCACTGGGAAATATATGGAAATCAAAAGAAATTAATTCAATGTAATGATAACAATTTTTAACTCAGATGACAAGGCATTTTTACCGAACGGCTCTGAGACATCGAGAACAGTAACAGCAACGAAGAGAACATCACAGACTTTCATGAAAGGGTACTTGTGCCGGACAGAAGAACTAGAATTGTATGACAAGATCACCAATGTGGAACTGATGACAAAAACTAGACAGACGCTAGTGGAACGACAGGTGAAGGAACGACATTTTTAGGGACATGCACTTAGGAAGCCAGTTGATAGAATTACAAACTAGTCCTTCTTCCACGAATATATAAAGTCATTAAAATAAAATGTTTTGTGGTGCATCTTTAATATGTCTGTAAGTTCGTCAATTCACGTGCTTCTAAGGCCATCATCTATTTGAGGTCACTTCCATTCTGACAATGTATATATATGCTTCTTGTTGATCTTGACTGAACCCAAAACATTTACCAGCACATGGCATCGTTAGTTTCTGAATGTGTTTTATTTCAGTACCGCTGTTCCATCGATGTTTCAGAAGACGTCATTTGTTGTGTAGTGTTTTTCAACGATAAAGAAATAACCTGCTCAACATCTAATTAGTAATTAACTTATAGGATGTCGATTTTGTTGTTTTCCATTTTTTAGAGTAAACGTAAGGGCTGCCTTTGCGCCGGAGTGAAGATTCATATCTATCTATCTATCTATCTATCTATCTATCTATCTATCTATCTATCTATCTATCTATCTATCTATCTATCTATCTATCTATCTATCTATCTATCTATCTATCTATCTATCTATCTATCTATCTATCCATCCATCCATCCATCCATCCATCTATCTATCTGTCTGCCTGCCTGCCTGCCTGTCTGTCTGTCTGTCTGTCTATCTGTCTGTCTGTCAACCTGTCTGTCTGTCTGTCTGTAAATCTACCTGTCTATGTTTGTTTGCCTGTCTGTCTCTGTCAGTTTGTTTGTCTCTTTCTGCATATATGTCAGTCGGTCTGTCTGTCTGCATATCTGCCTGCCTGAATGCATGTCTGTCTGCATACCTGTCTGTCTGCATTCTGTACAGTTTACATCTTGCTGGCTTTCTATTAAATATATGAATGTTCCAATTTTAAATAGGCCTTCTCCGCTGCTCCCGCTGTGCTGGGATCAACAGACATAGATGGCGCGCTAATATACGTCAGAGACCAGAAAGTTTTCGAACATTCGGCAGGAGGCCGGCCGAACGCCACCAAGATCGTTATTATTCTTACAGATGGCGGATCAATTTCTCACAATCAAGGTACATTCGTGAGGTTATTTAGGGATGTTACCGCTGCCGTTGTGAGTAATGCTTAAGACGTTGTATTTTACGACTACTGTTGTGAGTAATGATGAAAACTGAGTTTTACCAATCATGTTGTGAATAATGATGCAGACTTTTAATTTTACAACTACTGTTGTGAGTAATGATGCAGATTTTGTATTTTACCACTGCTGTTGTTGTGGTTGTGGCAAACATTGTGACTAGATTTTAACATCATCACCATCTCCTCATAGAGCCCATGCACTTAACAAAAACGCGGTTATCCCTCTTGTCCTGTGTTTCTTGCTCAAAGTCTTGCCACACTTTCTTTGTCACATTCATGTCTGTCTCTAGGTCTTGTATCCGTGTGTGCTGAGGGCTGAGGGCTTCCTCTATCCCTATCTTGCTGTAAATTCCAGAACAGTACTGACTTATAATGCTGCTAACACGTGGGTCTCGTAATGTGTGTCCTACCCACAGGAGGGTCTACTTTGAAGCTAATGAAGCTTGAGCTTCAGGGCCCCAAGTCAAAAACGTTTCTTTCCCATCTCCCAACACTTTTTTTTTAAATAAAAGGGACTGTCGTAAATTTATTTTGAGAGAAAGAGTCTTAGAAATAGTGGTCCGGTTTAGAGTGTAGAATGATGATGAAAGCTCAGTGATAGAAATTGTAGAGAGTAAATAGTTGCTTCACAGAGTGCTGGGGAGAGAAAAGACAGACTTATTTACGACAAATCGTTTCTCTCAATCTTCTCTTCATCCCTCCTGGTCAAACAATTATTTGCCATTTTCCAGACACACACCTGCGCTCACACCGATTTGGTGCTTCAAACACTCAGACGCACGTAGATACAACTATATTAAACAAATAGGGGAAATGTTGGGCTTTGGGTATTTCCAACACAGTGCTAACTAGGTTTATGATGTTTATTAACCAAAAAAGAATCAAATCACAAACAAATATCAAGTGTTACATAAAATTATCATAACTACAGACAATGCAAACAATAAGGTGGGGGGGGGGGGGGAAGAAGATTGGTATCAACTAAGCCCTTCCCGCTTATTAGACAAAGATGAACCCAGTCCAAAGACAGATAGTTATCAGGAACATAGGTAATGTAACCTAACGGTGAAGTTAATTACTCTGACAGAGGGATTACAATACTAGGTATGGGTGGTAGAAAAAACCTGTTATCCCAAATTGTTCTTCCCTTTACTAAGCAATTGAAAGGGAGGGGGTTAAACAGAGTTAACAAAATATCCCACTTAAAGGAACAATGCGGGGTATACAGAAAATGTATTGCCCGGTAGGCAAGTTAACAAATGGTTTGCAAAACAATTAGATTTCCTGTCATTCATGCACGCGCGTGAGGATCCACACTCATATACACACACACACACTTACCGATTGCAGCATCAGACAATCCATAGAATTATATAACCAACAATTACTCTTGACACGTGAAAATGTCTAGTACTTCGATGTCCCGCCCCAGATGTAGCGAGGTTTGCTGATAGCGAATATTCCCACTAATCGCCGGACTTGAAGACTCAGAGTTCTTATGTTTTATTATATGAAAAGGAGTCTATGGGATGGCACTGACACAATTCAATACAGGGGTGAAAATGAGGTCTCTTTAATTTCGCTGCTGGAGGTAAAATTCCTTCAAGGCGTGATGATAGCAACTGACCGGTATGGTTTAAATCCAGTGAGGAAAAATTAGGCTCAGTCACAGTCAGGTAAATATGTGTCGTAGATTTCCGATAGGAGAATTAAGACTAGGTTTGGTCCCTTCTGAATGGGTTTGAATAGGTGATAGACTCAGTGAGAGTTAGTGAAAGGTAATAGAATTTCCACACACGTGAGATGATAGATTTTGATATAGTGGCTGTCTCTGAAAGCGAAAAGAATTCTTCTCTCTCTCACCTATCTTCTACAACAGTTGTTACAGCGTCAGACAGACTACACCAATATACATATTACGTATATTTCTATCACTCACAGGCACGCACATACACGTGACGACAGGTAAACACACAGACGTGGGAAAACTATAACAATGATATATATATTATCTAGAACGAGCTGACCAAACACGATTATTAAGTTCAAGAGCGATTTTATTATCAGGAAAAATCGGCTCACAACATCAAAGAAAGTACATCAAGGAAAATACATATACACATAGTCATAAAAAAAATCAAGGAAATGTTGCAAGGATGATAGCCCCGTTATAGTGTTAACTCTAGGTTTAGCCCGGCCCCGTTAAGAGAACAGATGATGGCGCCCGAGTCACAGATACATAGGGTTTGAGTCTAAGAGTTTTTCTTTGTTTTATCTCGTAATTATATGCACAGAGTTTGAAAAAAAAAATCTGATTTAACCTAAGACAAAAAACACAAGAACTCTAGCCTTAGCAACAAATTATGCAGATTGAAAAAAAAATTAGGACAGCAACAGGGTGTCAAAGATAAAATAGTGAAAAATATCACTCAAACCAGCGTACACTCATTCATTCCGCCATGGCTTTTCATACTTGTACTCACGACTTTGCTTGCTGCCTCTTGGAACACATTGATTTTAGATTTTCACACAGACTCAAAAAAAAATGCAGTCTTCTGCCAAGAAGTCCCCAGTTCCAAAAGACGTATTTAACTCGGAGTCTCCGGGAACGACTACTTGGGTGTGCAAATTTGTTCAAAATGTCTGATTAAGTCACCTAACAATTATTCCAGGCGCGGGAGTTAGCAGAGCACAGTGTCAATAGCGTAGGTTTCTAAAAAAATGATGAATGTCAGGTTGGTGCCTTCCCTCAGTATAGGATTCACTTTAGTCACACCACAGATTTGTCCACAAGATATAATCTAGTCGGGAAATGATTGTTAATATTCACGCCACCAGGCAGCAAATTATATAGAGTTTCTAGAAGAAATTAAGTGCTGGCTCCAAGGTCCAGTATTTATCATTACAGTCTTTGAAAACCCGTTATAGGGATATTAGTATTTCTGTCTAACTTGCACCGTCAGATCAGTGTTACTTGAGAAAACCCACGTGGTTCAAAATAAGGACTGTCTATTTCTTCACAAGTATGGAAACTACTACTAGGTGCTGGTAAAGTTAGGGTCACCCCAAAACTTTCACTGTGTGGAGGAAAAATAACACATATAATATAATAAACAGAATCTGTACTGGTTAAAACTTACATTTAAACTTGCAAGCAGAGAGCTTTGCTTATCATTTAAACTTCCCGTGACGTAAGTTATATTTAAAAATCAGCAATCCTCATAAATTAAGAACACGTGCGTATTCCGTCACCATTCATGAGGCTGGATTCTAGAGTTTATACGTTAGTTTAGAAAAATACACTCGACTGAGTATTAGCAGTTAAATTAAATTTATAAATAGCTACAATTGCCGTTATAAGCTAGAAATTTTAATTTTATTCTGCTTTCCACTGAATGCTTCCCTAGAAAATATAATAGCCTACCACTTTATTTCTCTTCTGCGCTAAAGAAATAGATTAAAATGAATTAAGCGATTTAACACTTTAACACTCACAAAATCTATATATCTATCATATTAATTACCTCAACCACAGAATTACAGGTAGTCGCACAACTTAAGAATAAAAATGCTGAAAATATTTCTGGAAGTCTAGAAGTTCGACAAATTGCCGAAACAAACTGAGATCTTCGCTAACAGCTATTCTGTTTTCGAGCGACCTATCTACTGTGGAGTCTATGAGCGAGAATGAAATTAAAGTTTCAAACTTGGCCAATATCTTAAAATCAGACAAAGGGCCCAAACTTACTTCGCCAAGCGAAATTATCTCCCCTACTCCCAACATTTACGTCCGCTTAACGCGTGTCGTAACTGTCACCTACTGACCACGATGTACGCGTGTCAGTTTCAAATCCCAGACAGCCTGACTCCATTGTAGGGCAGTTTTCACACTACAGCTGACCATGGCCCAAGTGAGCGCCGTGTCAGTTTGGGATTTTCCAGACAAATGTCTGGATACTGACCGGTGCAGATGTATGTAAAGTATCACACCTCACCGGGACTTATGCCGAGAAGAAGCTCGCGCGCTCGGTGAGAATGTAGACGATTTGCTACGTCCTGTGTTCAGCGAACCGACTTATCACGCCTTCTGACGCCCTGCAGCCCTGACATCTACGTAATATCGTCCTAGCGCGATTCTCAGTTTTAGAGAAAGGAAAAAGGTAAAGTTTGCGAATTATATGAGAATAATATTCGCAAAACGAATGGATGAAAAATACACAGGAAAAAAAAAAAGTACAGAGATATTAAAAGAGAGAGTTTATGTGAAAGAATAGGAAGAAGATGTAGGAAATTAAATGAATATAAACCCTACGTGACAGAGCCTCCCCCCTTTAAGATATGGAAGCACTCCATGTCTACGTTATGGAGTTTAATTTCCTATAACCGTAGCTTCGGGGTGTCTGTCTTCTTCCCTCTCCATCTCCCCTCCATCTCTGTCCAATTCCTACTCAAGTCCACTCCTCAAAGTTTCCTTCCCCTGGAATGTCTCATATGCGCGCTTGAAAGAGCGTCGCCGCTTCTGACATTTTTGAAAGATTTCCTGTGATAGCGGTGGAATATCCCTGCCACTATCATCATCTTCGTCAGTTTTGGCGATCGTCAGGAGATGGTCGGAGGTTGGCACTGGTTTTTCCAAGTATCTCTTTAAGAGATTTAAATGGAAAACCTTCTCCTTTCCTTCAATAGAGATCTGGTAGTTAGCCTTAGAAATCTTTTTCAGGACGGTAAACGGCCCTTGCCATCCGATCTTCAGTTGGTTGTTCTCAGTAGGGAGTAACACCAAAACTTTCTCTCCTGCTTCCAGTTCTCTCTCTTCCGCGACTTTCCTGTATCGGTTAGCGTGCTTTGTGCGAGCTCGCTTAAAGTTAGTCGTTGCTAGGTCCCACCCTAGTTTCAACCTTTCCTTTAAAACCGACACATATTTACTTGCTGAGACGACTGTCTCATCCGCCTTCTCGTCTGTCAGAGACTGAAGTAAGGCTTCAAGCGGGCCCTTAATGGGTCTGCCAAATAAGAGTGTAGCTGGCGGAAATCCTGTGGAAGTATGAGGAGATTCTCTGTAGCCAAATAATGCTGCAGGAATACAGAGATCCCAATCTTCAGGTTTCACTTGTGCCAGCTTACTTAGCATCATGGTGAGGTTTCCATTAGCACGTTCCACGAGCCCATTTCCGGCCGGAGTATATGGCTTAGTGTGGATGTGCTGGGTCCTCAAGATCTTAACGATCTCATCCATCAACAGGTTTCGGTATGGAGATCCATTATCCGTCAACACTTGCTGAGGGAATCCCAACCGAGTGAAAATCTGCACGAGGGCTTCTGCGACATGCTTGGCATCTGCGCATGTTAGCGGGATAGCTTCTGCCCATAAAGTGCATGTATCGACTAAGGTCAGGATGAACCTGTTCCTTCTTTTAGTCCTTTCGAAAGGCCCTAAAATGTCGATCACAACCCGTTCGAATGGTGTTCCCATTATTGGCATTTCACCCATGTGGACTGGGGGTGTCCGTTGCTTGGGTGGTTCCGTTGGCACTGGGCACAGGATTTGACGTACCTGATAATATCAGTGTTTACTCCTGGCCACCAATAATGAGTGGTTATACGTTGGTTTGTGGCGTTCTGTCCCATGTGTCCGCTGAAGGGAAGAGAGTGCCCCATTTCTAGGATTTGGCTTCTGTACTGTTTCGGTACTAGGAGCTGGTTGTAACCTTGGTCAGGCTTGCCCGTTCTCCGATAAAGTACGCCATCCTCAGAAAAAATGTCCCCGTGCTGTTTGGGTTCCTTCGCCATGGGCAGTTTCCTAAAGCAGGGTGCCAAAGTAGGATCCTTGTATTGCGCTTCTTTAAGTTCCATAGGTAACAAATTAGGCGCAGGCTCCCGTTCCTTCTTGGTTTGCCCTCTTGTAGTTACTGCTGCCACAATCGGCTCTCCGGTTTCCCAATACACACGTATCTCCCGCCAAGTATGACTGGGTAGATGGGATCATCCATAACAGCTGCTTTGATCACGCCTCTGACAAAGTCAGAGTGTATCTCCACCAATGCGATGGGAAGCGCTGTAGGTGCCTCACTCTTACGAACTCCACAAAGTTTGACGGTCTCTCCTGTCTCTTGACCGGGTTTAACCAGGTTTCTGGCAACAATGCAATCGTAAGAAAGCCCCGTGTCAAATAAGCAAGAAGTTTGAGAACCGTTCAAAGTAACAATACCTCGCGTTGAGGGTCTATCCCCAAGAGGTTGGGAATCACTGTCAATAATTCCGCCTTGCGAGACTGTTAATAAGCATCCGATGCGTTTAGGCTCGGTGTGCTCGGTCTGATCATATGTCCCGTGCTCAGGGGTTTTCCCTTTGCCACCTTGTCCTTTCTGGCTACGCTGCCATGTAGGGCGGTCGGGTTGATCAGACTGTTTGGGGTGGTTGGGGTACTTGTTCTTGTAGAACTTGGATTTTTCAGGAGGGGGTTTTTGAGGTCCAGTTTCTCTGTGGTTGTTTTGGTTAGAAGCCTGAGAAGATTGCTCTAGGTTATGTTTTCGAAAATGCTCCTCTGTCGGTTTCCGCTTTGTGGCCGGTAGTTCAGCCAGCGCATTGTGATAACGCTCAGACTTTTCCAAAATGTCTTCAAGTTTTTCTGCCCCCTGCTCAGCGAGAAATCTCCGGGTATCAGCAGACAAAGTGTTCTTTATTTGTTCAGTTAGAACAAGTTCCTCAAGACCTTCATAGGTAGAGGGAGCTGCGAAAGCTCAAGGCACTTTGTTAGATATCCCTTAAGACGAGATGAGAACTGGTGAAAAGTTTCAGAATTCTCTTTCCGGCTGTTGCGAAACAGTTGCAAAAACTTGCGAGCGTTCATTTCAAAGCGCTCCAGTAACGCTTTCTTCAACACATCGTAGTCGTCTTGTTGGCTACTTTCCAGCTTAGAATAAACATCATAAGCAGAACCTTTTAGGGCCTGGGAAAGTTTCATATTCCAACGCGACCTCTCTAACCCGTACAGAGTTGCAATTTTTCTCAAATTTTTCTAACCATGTGTCAATCTTCTCATTTGGACAAGGAAAAGATTCAAGAGTGAAAGACATAGCATTTAGTTGAAGAGATTGAGTGTTAGCAGGGTCAGTTAAGGAAGAATGAGGAGAAGACTCTCCATTGCTGGAGGTAGAGGCAGCACCACGACTTTGGAATTCCAGAGTTTTAAGAGCTAACTCATGCTGTCTCTCTTCTCTCTCCTTCTCATGCTGTCTCTCCTTCTCTCGTTCGTTCGCCCTGCGAATTTCCATTTCTTCATCCATCTTCTTCTGCTGTAAAGCTTCAGCTGCTTTCCTCTCCGCATCATATCTCTCCAGTTCGTCTCTGACAAAAGCTTTCGCTTCCTCTCCTTCCAGTCCCTCCTCTCTCGCTTCGTCCCTGAGAAGTTGTCTAAGCTTTGCCCTCTCGGCCATATTATGTCAGTGACTGAGACTGATGGAGAACGAAATTAGGAAAAAGGATACACTGGTTCCTACCACTTACGAGAAAAAAAATTTTCAAAAATCAAAAGATGATATCCTTAACCCTGGGATACCTCCTCCAAAGTAAAATCTAACTATCGCTGCTATTATCGGCAATAAAGCACTTAATGCAAAACACGACTACGCCAACTAAATGGTAGTTAAGATTACTTCTGAAAAATAAGTTGCTACAGTGGAAAAGCAAAAGAATATTGCAAAAATTAAAGAGAAAAATAATCCCTTAATTTTTAAAAATCCACTATAAGTTCGCCCCTGAAGTCAGATCGGGTAAGGGAGGGAATTAATCTGGACAAAAAAGTCCGAAACACACTCCTTAACTTAGTTCAAACGCCGTTCTGCCTCAGTACCCAGTGAATGTTATACACTCACCACTTTACCAGCATTTAGTATTACAATCAGCAGTTAACATATATCCCGACAAAATCAACCTATAACCAAAATGTATATTATTCAAAGATGCTGTGGAAAAAAAAACTTATTTTTTTTGTGTGGTCAGCACGCCCGTAAACAGATCGCTAGTCTAGGGGGTAATTTTTTTTTTAAAAAGATACACAACTCACAAAACATCACACTCTTACTCTATTACAGAATAAGAATCTTAAATACAAAATCCAGATAGACGAGTCCACGTTTGTCGTACTCGTCTTCCTATTCTAAGTTCAAAGACCGGAAACGAGCCCTCATTTGTCGTAGATTTCCGATAGGAGAATTAAGACTAGGTTTGGTCCCTTCTGAATAGGTTTGAATAGGTGATAGACTCAGTGAGAGTTAGTGAAAGGTAATAGAATTTCCACACACGTGAGATGATAGATTTGATATAGTGGCTGTCTCTGAAAGCGAAAAGAATTCTTCTCTCTCTCACCTATCTTCTACAACAGTTGTTACAGCGTCAGACAGACTACACCAATATACATATTACGTATATTTCTATCACTCACAGGCACGCACATACACGTGACGACAGGTAAACACACAGACGTGGGAAAAACTATAACAATGATATATATATTATCTAGAACGAGCTGACCAAACACGATTATTAAGTTCAAGAGCGATTTTATTATCAGGAAAAATCGGCTCACAACATCAAAGAAAGTACATCAAGGAAAATACATATACACATAGTCATAAAAAATCAAGGAAATGTTGCAAGGATGATAGCCCCGTTATAGTGTTAACTCTAGGTTTAGCCCGGCCCCGTTAAGAGAACAGATGATGGCGCCCCAGAGTCACAGATACATAGGGTTTGAGTCTAAGAGTTTTTCTTTGTTTTATCTCGTAATTATATGCACAGAGTTTTTTTTGAAAAAAAAATCTGATTTAACCTCAGACAAAAACACAAGAACTCTAGCCTTAGTAACAAATTATGCAGATTGAAAAAAAAATTCGGACAGCAACAGGGTGTCAAAGATAAAATAGTGAAAAAATATCACTCAAACCAGCGTACACTCATTCATTCCGCCATGGCTCTCATACTTGTACTCACGACTTTGCTTGCTGCCTCTTGGGACACATTGATTTTAGATTTTCACACAGACTCAAAAAAAGGCAGTCTTCTGCCAAGAAGTCCCCAGTTCCAAAAGACGTATTTAACTTGGAGTCTCCGGGAACGACTACTTGGGTATGCAAATTTGTTCAAATGTCTGATTAAGTCACCTAACAATTATTCCAGGCGCGGGAGTTAGCAGAGCACAGTGTCAATAGCGTAGGTTTCTAAAAAATGATGAATGTCAGGTCGGTGCCTTCCCTCAGTATAGGATTCACTTTAGTCACACCACAGATTTGTCCACAAGATATAATCTAGTCGGGAAATGATTGTTAATATTCACGCCACCAGGCAGCAAATTATATAGAGTTTCTAGAAGAAATTAAGTGCTGGCTCCAAGGTCCAGTATTTATCATTACAGTCTTTGAAAACCCGTTATAGGGATATTAGTATTTCTGTCTAACTTGCACCGTCAGGTCAGTGTTACTTGAGAAAACCCACGTGGTTCAAAATAAGGACTGTCTATTTCTTCACAAGTATGGAAACTACTACTAGGTGCTGGTAAAGTTAGGGTCACCCCAAAACTTTCACTGTGTGGAGGAAAAATAACACACATAATATAATAAACAGAATCTGTACTGGTTAAAACTTACATTTAAACTTGCAAGCAGAGAGCTTTGCTTATCATTTAAACTTCCCGTGACGTAAGTTATATTTAAAAATCAGCAATCCTCATAAATTAAGAACACGTGCGTATTCCGTCACCATTCATGAGGCTGGATTCTAGAGTTTATATACGTTAGTTTAGTTTAGAAAAATACACTCGACTGAGTATTAGCAGTTAAATTAAATTTATAAATAGCTACAATTCCAGTTATAAGCTAGAAATTATAATTCCCTACAGCTTTCCACTGAATGCTCCCCTAGAAAATAAAATAGCCTACCACTTTATTTCTCTTCTGCGCTAAAGAAATAGATTAAAATGAATTAAGCGATTTAACACTTTAACACTCACAAAATCTATATATCTATCATATTAATTACCTCAACCACAGAATTACAGGTAGTCGCACAACTTAAGAATAAAAATGCTGAAAATATTTCTGGAAGTCTAGAAGTTCGACAAATTGCCGAAACAAACTGAGATCTTCGCTAACAGCTATTCTGTTTTCGAGCGACCTATCTACTGTGGAGTCTATGAGCGAGAATGAAATTAAAGTTTCAAACTTGGCCAATATCTTAAAATCAGACAAAGGGCCCAAACTTACTTCGCCAAGCGAAATTATCTCCCCTACTCCCAACATTTACGTCCGCTTAACGCGTGTCGTAACTGTCACCTACTGACCACGATGTACGCGTGTCAGTTTCAAATCCCAGACAGCCTGACTCCATTGTAGGGCAGTTTTCACACTACAGCTGACCATGGCCCAAGTGAGCGCCGTGTCAGTTTGGGATTTTCCAGACAAATGTCTGGATACTGACCGGTGCAGATGTAAAGTATCACACCTCGCCGGGGCTTATGCCGAGAAGAAGCTCGCGCGCTCGGTGAGAATGTAGACGATTTGCTACGTCCTGTGTTCAGCGAACCGACTTATCACGCCTTCTGACGCCCTGCAGCCCTGACATCTACGTAATATCGTCCTAGCGCGATTCTCAGTTTTAGAGAAAGGAAAAAGGTAAAGTTTGCGAATTATATGAGAATAATATTCGCAAAACGAATGGATGAAAAATACACAGGAAAAAAAAAAGTACAGAGATATTAAAAGAGAGAGTTTATGTGAAAGAATAGGAAGAAGATGTAGGAAATTAAATGAATATAAACCCTACGTGACAATATGTATTCTCTCACAGTAGAGCCGTAAATAAATTATCGCTTCTGGCACTGTTCATCTTCCAGTTTATATTACAGATTGTAATTAAATTTGATGAGTTATTTAAAAAAAAGTTCTTTTGGGTGCTTTCTTTCATGTAATTGATAGCTAGGTCGCATCGGACCGCCACAAGAATTATATTTAAAAATGTTCCATCAATATATCTGGAAGTTAAGAACCGAGTCTGAAAAGGACTCTGTATGATTTCTCTATTGCTTTCTTTATGCTGGGATAGCAAAGGTTCCGATCACTCTGTATGAAAGAAAAAGACATGTAATATACCGAAAAATCAAATAACATTCTAAAGCGCGATGCATTTTCTGTTAAGACAATCTATATATATATACCCTCGCGTATTTAATTCTGTATTAGGTAAAACACTGCGCGAGTTCTAATGGTTAAAACACACATCTATATATATATAGGACTTAACTAAATTTATTAATTATAAATTCCTTCGCGACTTTAAAAGTTACTTTAACATTTAAGCCTCTATTATTTTTGGAAATAATATGACAGGTATAACATTACATTTACAACTGGGAACTATTGAGATGGTTTAATTTAATAAATTTAAATTAACACAATATCCAGTGAAATAGAATGAATGAACTAGACCACTGATCACTAGACACAGTTATATTTTACCGTTTTGCACAGAATAGAATTTACTGCAAATATATATGAAAATCCAGGGGAAAATCTATAACAAGATTTCAATATCGCTAGTGCTTCTGTCAAGTTCTGGCCAACGAGTGATAACCTGCATTTCTTCATGGTCTGTATATCTACAACTGGAATGCAAGATTGGGGGGACATGAGAAATTTGACACCTTTTTTGATCTCAGAAGACTTTTGGGGATCTGACCGCCAGACTAAAGAGAGAGGCCGCCCCTGGTCTCTCGAATGCGATGACCAGAATGAACGGTAGATAAACTGTCCACATATTAATCAGCAAACCTGTTGACCATCTGCGTGGGAAGGTTGCATAGCTAATGAGTCCAGGTGAAAAAAATCCCATTTGACGAAAAGTTACAATATATTCGGGGGCACTGATGCTATACGAAGGGGTCGTTACAAAGGGTCGTACTATATCATCCAACGCTCCAGGGTCAATCAGGGTCAGCTAAGTTCGTCTGTCACAGGGACCCATTTAAGAATTCAAACTTCGGGGCCCCCAAAATCTAGATCCGCCACTGCCAACGCCAGCGACTTCTCCTCCCCTCCAGTTCCATTAGTGTGTGTTTAGTTCCTTCAATCAATTCTACGAACAAGCTAAAGATAGGAACTACCGACGAGTATAGCTGTGGAACTGATAAAATGACTGCTGAAAATCTGCTACAAAAGGGCCCAACATATAAAGAACAGAGAAAGAACATATCGCCATCACCAGTACCAATCCTGGACAAACTCTATGGAGATACAGACATCCACAATTTGATCACAGCTTTATTTCAACGTATTCAAGTCGACGTCTGAAAGTGTACGAAGAAGAAAAAGGATCAATTAGACATGAACATTTCATACCATTTTAACCCTTCTATTGTGTGCAAGGACGTAATTATGGAAGTTTGTTTCTTTCTGGTTGTCGTTTTTGTTCCTGACCATGCTTCCGAGCCATACCGTCGGAGTGAATTGTCATTTGAGCTCAAGGTTCTGATTTTTGTGTTGGACTTGAACACTCGCGCCAGTATATAGTATATATATATATATATATATATATATATATATATATATATATATATATATATATATATATATATAACTGGCTATGGGAATGCGCCCCTGAGGTGACAGCCCTCAGCTGCTTATTTTCCTCATTCTCATTTCGACGTTTTCTCCTCTTTTCGGCTTGTTGTGTGAGCTTCTTTTCGTCCAATCTGAGCTGGCGCCGTAAATAGCATCGCCACTTGGTGCGATCGGCAGCTTCATCCTCCCTCGTGTCTGGATTATGTCCAGTGCGCTCATATCTCTCTTGCACACATCTTTGAACCTCAGCTGTGGTCTCCCAACTGTTCTTTTGCCATCTGCTAGTTGCCCGTAGAAGGTATCTTTCGGGATGCGACCATCTTCCATGCGGCGGACATGGCCAAGCCAGCGTAGTCTGCGCTATCTTAGCAGTGTATGCATGCTTTGAAGGCCAGCACGTGACAACACCTCGACATTTGTCACTTTATCTTTCCACGAGATGCCGAGGATGTGGCGTAAATGGAAGGTATTGAGCCTTCTTTCTTGCTTAGCATAGATTGTCCAAGTCTCGCTACCATATAGGAGTGTGCTGGTGACGCAGGCGTTATATACCGCAGCCTTGGTCTTCGTTGTGAGTTTGGAGTTTCTCCAAACACGCGATGTGAGGTAGCTGCAGCTTTGCCAATGCGGCTGTCAATTTCTGTGTCCAGTGAGAGTTTGTCATTAATGGACAACACTTGATATATATATATGAGAGAGAGAGAGAGAGAGAGAGAGAGAGAGAGAGAGATGGAGAGAGAGACATTAGGCAAGAGAGACATGATTGTACTGAACATAAATCCAGCAGCCTATGAGGATGAAGCTGCCGATCGCATCAAGTAGTGGTGCTCTACGGTGCAACCTCAGATTGGGCAAAAAAAAGCTCTCACAGCTAGCAGAACAGAGGAGAAAACATTGTAACAGAGAGTTCCCATGAAACAAAGAAAGAATAGGACTCATGCTAATTCCTAATATACAATCACAAATTTGTTAATACAATCATGACATTTGTTACACACAATCACACCATTTGCTACATACAATAACACCGTTTGTTACATACTGTCACGAGATTGATGTTGGATAGAATAGAGAGAGTTCCCAGAAATGGAGAAGAGAACTGGTGGCCTAGTGGTAAGAATGGCACAGGACCACGTCAGGTAGTTAACTGCACAGTTCTAGATGGTAGCTGTAGGAGATAGCTGTGAAGTAAGTCACCTTCTCACTATACCTATCCTATGCTCCAAGTGTGCCGCTATTAATAATTGATGTGAAATGCAGCTCGTTAATTACCCCTACCAATTTTAATGTTAAATAGTTCTCTTACTTTCCACACAATAACAACATTTTAAACAGAACTGAATTTTAACAAAATCAATCTACTGTGATTTATAAAATATATCTGTACATTTATTAATTTAAAACAGAAGGTAGGTAAAGATTGCAGATAGGTATTTACACAAATCACGGAAATTTATAATGTGTCATTGTCTTTTTTCATCATTTTGGCCATCAGTGACCTGGATCTTGTTTCTTCAAGGTAACTATTACTTATCTAGTTCAGGTCCTTCCACTACAAACACTTCCCACCATTAATCAGGTGTTGATTTCCAAGATATGCACTCGGTGGACAGGTAGAATAATGCTACTATCCGATGAAGTGCAGATGTAGTCCTTTAATCACTTACACTGCAGTCTGTTATCCTTAGGCCCAGAAGCTTTGTTTGTGACTCTCCTTGATAAGAAACCCTTCAGACACAGTATTACGGATCTGAGCTTATCACTTATGCAAGTCTGCTCACAAACAGGTTAGCTCTGCTTTTCTCAGCGTGGCTTCGACAAGCGTGTGTCAGTCGTCTTTTCAGCTATGAAATAAAATCTCAGACCTAAGGGTCTTTTGTGTTTGGACATGCGCCCTAATATAACCATATAACCGACTAGGTTGAACAGGACGCGCCTCGCCAAAACGAGGCAAAACTTTATTAAACAAAAAAAAAAAAAAAGCTATGAAATGTTGAGAGTCTAGAATTGAATCTGAGCGGGCTTATATACCTAATTTAGATCTAACGTGGATGTCATCGCTTGAGATTACTTTTCCGCTGATAACATTCAAGGAATTTCAAGGCTGTTGTGCTAATTTTCTAACAAAATCCTGATTATCTCGTCAGTCACCAAAGATAAAGATTTTCCACTCTCATAATTACATGTAGTTGTAGTTGTTGTTCAATTCCCACAAAGAGTAATCTGGTTGGGAGCATTAATCATAAAGTTATAGTCGAATTACTGGTGTGCGATTCATAATTTATTATTAGATAACGTGGCAATTTCAGAGTGTCTCGCCCGTGACGCTACACATACAATCACACCATTTTTTTTTACATTCAATCAAACAATTTTTCACATACATTCACACCATATGGTATATACAATCACACCATTTTTCATATACAGTCACGTCAATTATTACATACAGTAACACCATTTGCTGCATACAATCATATCATTTGTTGCATACATTCACACTATTTTTTACATACAGTCATACCATTTTCGTTTACATACAATCACACCTATTTTTACATACAGTTACACGATGTGTTACATTTAATCACACTATGTTTACATACAATCACAGCATTTGGTACATACAATCATATCTGTTGTTAAATACAGTCATGTCTTTTATTATATACGGTAACACAATATGCTACATACGGTCACGCCACTTGTTACACACAATTACACCATCTGTTACACATAATCAAAACATTTTTACACACAGTCGTAGAATTTGTTACAGACAATCACATCAATTTTTACAAAAGAATGTGAGACTACAACGAGAAGCTACTTACACCTAAAGAATGTGATTCGAAACTGCTCGTTACACAAATAATTCAACTGATGTCTGTATAGCTATATATTTTTTTTCCTCTTGTTCCAAACAGCCAAATTAACAGCTGCCCAACTAAGATTAACTGGCATTCACATAATCGCAGTGGGTGTGTCAAATGCTAATATTTCGGACCTGCAGGACCTGGTCGACCACTTCACTCTAGACGTGGTGACCAACCTGGCAAACCCTACTGTGGCAGTGAGTCGCATTGAGATATTGACGGCTCTTACACAGTGTAAAGGTGAGCGTTGACTACATGTAAACGTAACCGCGTGTAAAGGTTAGAGTAGACACGTGTAAAGGTGAGAAATGACCGCGTGTAAAAAAAAAAAAAAGAAGAATTTATTGTGTTCTCGTCTTATTCACCCTTAACTAAGAGCATATATATATATATATATAATTTTTTTTTTAAATTAATTAATTAATTTTTTAATTCTTGTAAGCTTATTTGAAACAATGTTTATCAATGGAAGTAAGAAAGAGAGAGAGAGAGAGAGAGAGAGAGAGAGAGAGAGAGAGAGTCTTCAGTGTTATATAGAATATAGAACCAATCTTGACATACGGATGTGAGTCATGGACAGTTTGCAAACAAGTTGGAAAAGTTCTAGATGCTACAGAGATACGGTTTTACAGAAGAATATTTTAAAAACATGGACAGCTAAAAAGAGTAATGAGGATGTCCTGAAAGAGGCCAAATCGCAAAGGAAGCTTATTTCTCATGTTAGAAGAAAGCAATCTACTTTCTTTAAGCATGTTACGAGTAACAGAAAGCTGGAATATATCGTGACAACAGGAAAGATTGAAGACAAAAGAGACAGAACACAACAAAAAGAGAAAATACTGGACAGTCTGACATCATGGCATGGACAGAAGTCAACACGAGAATTGATACATAGTACTTGGGACAGGAAACTGTGGGGAGACATGATCGCCTACCACCAGGCATAGTACTTGGGACAGGAAACTGTGGGGAGACATGATCGCCTACCACCAGGCATAGTACTTGGGACAGGAAACTGTAGGGAAACATGATTGCCTACCACCAGGCATAGTACTTGGGACAGGAAACTGTGGGGAGACATGATCGCCTACCACCAGGCATAGTACTTGGGACAGGAAACTGTGGGGAGACATGATCGCCTACCACCAGGCATAGTACTTGGGACAGGAAACTGTGGGGAGACATGATCGTCTACCACCAGGCATAGTACTTGGGACAGGAAACTGTGGGGAGACACGATCGCCTACCACCAGGCATAGTACTTGTGACAGGAAACCTTGGGGAGACATGATCGCCTACCACCAGGCATAGTACTTGATGAAGAAGAAGCAGCAGAAGCTTACTTGAGCGTTCAATTGGCAGAGTGATTAGAGCACTTGCCTCTCGTGGCAAAGTTACTTGGCTTCGAGTTAGAAACATAGTAGTTTCACGCTCCAGTCTACCGAGCTATAAATGGGTACTTGACACTGCTTTTGAGTTAGGAAAGGCAAAGGGAACCAGGAAGGAAACTGAACACCTCACCTCATAAAGCTCAGTAAAGATGAAGTCCCTAACACTTCATGCCCCCAAGGTAGTATATATTATGGGATTAACATTTTAATTTAAGCTTATTTATTTCCGTATTCGAAGTATTGTCAGCTTGAGTAGACGTTTTTTTGTCTGAGCCATTTTCAGTCGCAGCTTATGTTTTGAAAATTAATATTTCATGACATTGTTGTTGTATACAACTATGATTATTCTTTCTTTCTTTGTTGTTTCAGTGCCACCACACGCCGTCAACGGTAAGTTCATTGATTTTATAAAATAACTATGAATTATTTAATATTGCATTCTCTTCTGTCTATTTAGTTCCCGGTGGTTCTCTGAGGAGACAAAGAAAGAATGGGGTCACTGTTCCCACAGGCATGTCATAAGGAACGACAAATATGAAGTTCGGCATGAAGCTGGAAATCTCATCATGTGAATCAAATAGCTACAGAGACCACAAATACACGAGGACATGGATACTTGAACCCTAGTGTCTTTCAAGGGGTCCAACGTCAGCGATGGTCCCATATTCCATTTTTAAAAAAAACAAGATGGAAAGAGTGGGCAATTGTAATATGTTGGACCCGTGCAGTTCCTGGATACCTCTGATCAGACAAACTTGAAGTACGACTACTGGTCCATCATGAATGACTTAAGAGGTGACAAACAGGAAATTCTACATGGATACGGTAACCTCATCACGTAAAACAAATTGTTACAATACCGCTGTTGCAAGAACATATACGTGCGTCGCTAATGTACAACGAGGGAAACACGAGGCGTGTGATTAGTAAACAATTAACTAAAATAGGTCAAAGGAAGGAACTCGTAAGGCAGAAAGAGCGTACGAAATAAAAGAACGGTAACGGTAGTGGGACGCACTGAGAGAATTCACACCAGGGTAGGGACCATAACACCAGTACCATCGTCTCGTTGCCAGACTGGACTATCTTAGGAAACACCACCAGTTCAACAATCCTTCTTACACGTGCCACCCTACTTTCATTAAGTATGTGAATGTTGTGGTACTTTGCGTCTTAGAAGGCTACCAGCAAAAAACGTAGCTAAATGCTCCAAAAGGAGAGAAAAGGGAAATAAGTGAAAGATATTTTGTTTATACTAGCAAACAACCGTCAAACTTGACGGGTTTTTAATTATAGTGTAGAGAAAAATATAAAGAAAACAGAAGCGAAGTCCCCCAGGTTAACGCAACTATATAACGAACAGTACATTTAGCTGGATAAGGCAGTTAAACGCCTAACCAGAGCTAAGAAAAGGAATTTCCTAGACAATCTTGCAAGACAGGCAGAAGGGGCAGCACTGAGAAATGAACAAAGCACAGTATACAAAATCACTAAAACCATCAGCGGAAAACGAGGTGCAAACAATATTACGAGGTACATTAGTAAGAGATAAGCAAGGAAATCTCATCACGACAGCAAAGGGACAGGAAACAAGATGGGCAGAGCACTTCAGAGATACTCTGAACAAGGAACCACCAGAGACACAATTGAATGTTCCTGAGGCTGAAAATGATCTAGATGTTAATAAAGACATTCCACGAAAAGAAGAAATCATAACAGCAATCAAAGGGTTAAAGAATGGAAAAGCTCCTGGCCATGATAACTTAAATGCAGAGCTATTTAAGACAGACCCTGAGCTAGCAGCAGAACTACTAGAACCACTATTTGCACAAGTCTGGAAAACAGGGACAACACCATCGGAGTGGAACAAAGGAATAATTGTCAAATTGCCCAAGAAGGGAGACCTTGCAGACTGCAATAATTGGAGAGCAATCACTCTTCTCTCAATTCCCAGCAAAATATTGGGCAGGATAATTATACAGAGCATCTCAAAAGCATTAGACCACATTTTCTGCATTGGAAGATCTGGAATATGCAGATGACATTGCACTACTAGCACATTCACATCAACACATCCAGGAAAAAACGGATAGACTTAATAAGTATAGCCAGCAGGTGGGCTTGAACATCAATCTAAAGAAGTCAGAGGTCATGACGCTCAATGTGAGCAACCCTGAGCCCATATCAGTAAGGACTCAGCAACTGGTACAGACAGACACCTTCACATACCTAGGATGCATAGTAACACCAGACGGCGGAGCAAGCAAAGACATCAACAACAGAATGAACAAAGCAAGAACAGCTTTTTTTAGTCTAAACAACATCTGGAAATCATCTCAATACAGCACAAGCACAAAATTAAGATTATATCAGAGCTGTGTGCTTTCTGTTGCTTCTCTATGGTGCGGAATGCTTCTCCGAAGAGAAGGAAATGTCGAAATCGTCCTCTTTTCACACAACATGCCTAAGAAAAATTATCCGAATCTTTTGGCCGAATACCATCACCAACCAAGATCTGCTTACTCAGAGCAAGCAAGAGGACATGCACACCACTATAGCTGGCAGACGCTGGAGTTGGGTTGGCCATGTCCTCAGAAGAGACTCCGATGCCATCACAAGAACAGCTATGCTATGGACCCCTGAAGGAAAGCGAAAGAGAGGCCGACCAAAAACAACTTGGCGGAGGACTGTGGAGGCTGAGATGCAAAAATGAACCAGAGTTGGGGCACTGTATGAAGGATGGCCACCGACGGAGCAAAGTGGAATCAATTTGTTGCTGCCCTACAAGACGCCACTAGGCGTGATGGCCACTGACTGCTTTGACGGTCGGTGGCTAAGGATCAAAGAAGAAGAAGTTTCCGTTCCAGGATGAGCAGATAGAAGTACATTCTTAGAGTGTTTGTGGTTTCTTTCCATTATACAGTGTAATCAAACTGTTCATGAACACAGTCATTTGTACGCTCTTCTTTGTTGATTGTAACTATTTTCGAGAGAGTATATATAATGGAAACAATACAATTTTTCAACACGGTTGCATTCTTCAGCTGTGACCAACGAAGACACTGCGGGAATTATGCTATTTTAGATTCAATTTAAAAGTTCTTTGATGACAACATTTCATGTGAAAGTGCGTGGATTGTTTTCAAAGTGTTCCCTGATAATAGTCTAAGTGGTTTTAACAAAAACTTTCAAGTTTTCATGATTTGTACATCGGGTGAGGGCTCATGCACACCAATTTTTATGCACTTTTTCTTTGTCGAGCGCTACTAATTTCTTGAAGGAATTAAAAAAAAAACAACCAAAGTTTTTGGTTTATATAACACCCACGCGGCGCAAGTTGCACACCGTGCGTTGCGCACTTTGTTTTCTGGCGCGAGTCATTATTTTGAGTGTGACCGACTGACGTAACATACATCGGTAATTATGTTAGTTGGGATCTATTTATCTGGTTACGTTCCTTACGACATACTTACCTACTTACCTACACACCAGCATATCTGTCTATTTCTCTGTCTGGTTTGGTCCGTCTGATCTTGTCTGCTATGTCCGTCTATCTATCTATCTATCTATCTATCTATCTATCTATCTATCTATCTATCTATCTATCTATCTATCTATCTATCTATCTATCTATCTATCTATCTATCTATCTATCTATCTGTCTGTCTGTCTGTCTGTCTGTCTGTCTGTCTATCTATCTATTTGTCTGTCTGTCTGTCTATCTATCTATCTATCTATCTATGTATCTATCTATCTATCTATCTATCTATCTATCTATCTATCTGTCTGTCTGTCTGTCTGTCTGTCTGTCTGCATGTCTATCTCATTTATATGATATATGTATTTGAATGTGTCTCACTCGACTAGTGCTTCCTCAAGAATATCGCGAGAGAGCAACTAATACGAGATTGTGCGTGGGACCGCCAACCTCACCACATAAAACAAATTGTTTCAACAACTACTGCTTCAATAGCATATGAATGCTTGTGTGCAGGCTTCCTGCAAAAGTAGCAGCTGCAGATGTGATTCCATAAGGAACAAAAAGATAAATCATGATAATGATATACCTGCCTATCTGTCTATCCATTTATCTATCTAGACATCACAGACGCCTGCAGGATCTACAACTGGGAGAACGGCATCCACCCTCATCCTTACGACTGTACCAAGTTCATTGAGTGCACGTTCTTAAAGACCGACATAATGAGCTGTCCAACTGACCTGG
This sequence comes from Oreohelix idahoensis, assembly GCA_024509875.1. Classification (NCBI taxonomy): domain Eukaryota; kingdom Metazoa; phylum Mollusca; class Gastropoda; order Stylommatophora; family Oreohelicidae; genus Oreohelix; species Oreohelix idahoensis. Next base: position 149,510 of record JAMPIV010010139.1, on the reverse strand, counting down.
CTTACGACCCTGAAATTCAGACTTGTAACTTCATCGGTCTTGTGCAAGGATGTAACGGCGGCGGCGTTATCACAGGAAGCCCAACTCAGCGACCAGTGACGTCTGCTAGGCCACCAGTGACGTCTGCTCGACCACCAGTGACGTCTGCTCGACCACCAGCGACAACCTCATCTTCACCTAGTCAGTCAATGTTAATTCACTTACTATTACAATAATGGATCTGTATGCTAGCTCTTAGTATCAATCATTCAATCAATCACAATCAATCAATCAACACCCTTTCACTCTCCGAAGAGCATAGAATTTCAACAAACACAGGTCAAGTTGACCTGTCCCGTGCCATCAGCTCAAGATCTTTCCATGTCTGCTTCATGCCCTTCATGTTTATCCCTAGTTCTGTTCTACATGTGTTCTTTGGTCTCCTTCTACGTGAGTTCTTTGGTCTCCTTCTACATGTGTTCTTTGGTCTCTTTCTACATGTGATTTTTGGTCTCCTTCTACATGTGTTCTTTGGTCTCCTTCTACGTATGTTCTTTGGTCTCCTTCTACATGTGTTCTTTAGTCTCCTTCTACGTGTGTTCTTTGATTTCCTTCTACATGTGTTCTTTGGTCTCCTTCTACAAGTGTTCTTTGATCTCTTTCTACATGTGTTCTTTGGTCTCCTTCTACGTATGTTCTTTGGTCTCCTTCTACATGTGTTCTTTAGTCTTCTTCTACGTGTGTTCTTTGATTTCCTTCTACATGTGTTCTTTGGTCTCCTTCTACAAGTGTTCTTTGATCTCTTTCTACATGTGTTCTTTGGTCTCCTTCTACGTGTGTTCTTTGATCTCCTTCTACATGTGTTCCTTGGTCTCCTTCTACAAGTGTTCTTTGGTCTCCTTCTACAAATGTTCTTTGAGCTCCTTCTACATGTGTTCTTTGGTCTCCTTCTACAAATGTTCTTTGATCTCCTTCTACATGTGTTCTTTGGTCTCCTTCTACATGTGTTCTTTGGTCTCCTTCTACGTGTGTTCTTTGATTTCCTACTACATGTGTTCTTTGGTCTCCTTCTACAAGTGTTCTTTGATCTCCTTCTACATGTGTTCGTTGATCTCCTTCTACATGTGTTCATTCATCTCCTTCTACAAGTGTTCTTTGATCTCCTTCTACAAGTGTTCTTTGATCTCCTTCTACTTGTGTTCTTCGATCTCCATCTACTTCTCGTATCCAGGGGACTCCGCAACAAAGACTTCCTAGTAACGCTATCAACAGGTTTCTTGTAAGTGCTCAGTCCATCGTTAACGTCTACTTATCATCTCTTGCTCCACGTGCACTTGCCTGGCTTTTTTCATTAGCTTTTACGCGCTAATTTTAACGAGTAAATTTTCAAACGGTTATTTATTTCGTATTAAATGATTTATATATATAACGATAAGAGAAAGTTTTATTCATTTAAAAATGAAAGAAATGACATGTCTATTACATAAACAGAGTTAAACAGTTCAATTGTTTATATATATATATATATATCTTTTCTTCCGTTATTTAGATCCTTGTGTAAAAGGGAAACTAGACATCCTTTTCATTTTTGATTCATCCGATGACGTTGGTCTCACTGGATTCAGCGAAGAACTACGGTTGGCGGACAATCTGGCAGAGTATTTTCTTCTGGGGCCGTCCAAAGTTCAGTTTGCTGGAATAACGTTTGGCACTAGCTCCCACAATCTCTTTAACTTCAATGCTTTTACAGAATACAAGACACTCCAAGCAGTGAGTTTAAGACAGTATCACTTACTAATCATTACCATTCTCATCATTTTGTTTGGCATTCCTTATGGAACATGGAACCAACAATGCAACTGGTCCTCTTGTGGGAAGACTGTCCCAAGGCAGCCGTATGCTCTTGTAGCGGTGCTGTTAGATTATGATGTTGTCAGACCGGCTAACAACCACTTATTAGTTGCCTTGTACGATATGTCTGAAGGTGCAATGGTCATGTTCTTTCTTTCTCTCTTCAAAGACGCATGAAAACTACACGGTGTCTCAATTACTAGTGCATGATCTTTCTCAGTAATGAGTTGTTTGTTTAGCTGGAACTGTGAATATAATACTTAGTTTACGAAAGCTTCATATCAAACGATTAATGAATTAATTTTCTCAAGTTTATACACGGTTAACACATTCATTATTTACTCTTTAATCTTTAGCGTCCTGTGGAGCACATTCCTTCAACAACTTCATGTTATAGTCTCCCGTCAACAACTTCATGTTAAAGTCTTCCTTCAATAACTTTATTTAAAAGTCTTCCTTCAATAACTTCATGTTAAAGTCTTCCTTCTATAACTTCATGTTATAGTCTTCCTTCAATAACTTCATGTTAAAGTATTCCTTCAATAACGTCATGCTAAAGTCTTCCATCAACAACTTCATGTTATAGTTTCCTTCAACAATTCATGTTTAGTCTTCCTTCAACCACTTCATGTTATAGTCTTCCGTCAAAAATTTCATGTTATAGTCTTCCTTCAACAACTTCATGTTATAGTCTTCCTTCAACAACTTCATGTTATAGTCTTACTTCTACAACTTCATGTTATAGTCTTCCTTCAACAACTTCATGTTATAGTCTTACTTCTACAACTTCATGTTAAAGTCTTCTTTCAATAATTTTATGTTATAGTCTTCCTTCGGCAACCTCATGTACAGTATTCCGTTAACAACTTCATTGTTAATCTTCCCTCAACAACTTCATATTAAAGGCCTTCCTTCAACAACTTCATGTTAAGTATTCCTACCCCGTACCACGTGTTCAAGATGTTTTGATGGCTCTTCTTTATCCTTTTCAGATACATAATCAATTTCCATCACGATATTTTTAGGTATACCTCCATTGGCCCTACACTGTTGTTACCAGAACAAAGACTGTCCTTCAAAGATATCTGCTTGTTTCCTGAATGTTTTTCTTACCCACAGCCAGCGTCTTCTGACTTTTTGTTTCACTTGTACATGTCGGGTTCGTTTCATCAGTTCCCAGTCGGTGATATGATAAGTAAACACATTATTATTATTATCGTTCAGCTGCATGACGAGCATGGGCTTTCACCAGTCGAATGCCCAGTATTCCTCTTCCCTTCAGGCAGCTGTTAATCACTTTCATTTCTATCCACAGTACTCTTCTCCTTGTGTTTTTATGTTTCCCTTTATCGCTTTTACCTTTGGGATTCAAGGCCAAGAACTGACTTGTTGCGTTATCACCTGAATGTCTAAGTGTGTCCTATCCATCGCAGCGTCTTCTTCTCATCACTTCTTTCACTGGCATTTGTCTGGTTCTTATCATGAGTTCCGGGTTAGTGATATCGTCATACCGCTTATATCATTATATTCTAAGCAAGCATTCATTTATGAAGTTATGTAATTTGTTGATTTTTGTTTGTTGATCAATACCTTTCTGAGTCATTCATCTTTTTTTTGCCTCTAATGATTTTTTTTCCCGTATGTTAGCTCAATGCCCAGAGCTAACTTCCATACAATAAATTTGGTTCCAAGTAACAATACTATTTCATAAGTCTTTTTCCATATGTTCATTGACAATAATTAACATTGGATAGTTGCTATTTTATTGAATGCAGTTTTTACGTGTCACATTTCCTTTCAGGCAATCCTAAATGCAACCTATGTGGGAGGTATCACAAACACCCATCTAGCACTGGAAAATGGGTTGAATATCTTTGACGCCAGTCATGGGTCTCGACCTGGTTCCCCTAAAATCGCAATTGTGTTTACAAATGGTAGATCCAATAACTCCGAACAAACACGACAAAAGGCAGCCATCTTGAAACAGGCCGGAGTTTACGTCATAGCCGTGGCAACAGCGAACCCGAATTTCCCCGAGTTAGAGCTCATTGCAACAGACAAGAGTACTGTCTTCTACGAGAACTTCGAAGGCATTCTTAGAACGATACTGGCCTACGACAACAAAACATGCTTTGAAGGTAATATAAATTCCGACATTTTCTTTTAAATCAAAGGGTGGTTATAAAAAATGAACATAACGGGAGGCAATTTGATTACCTTTTGTAGTGTCATGTTATAGTCTTATAGTCTGTTATAGTTCATGTCATTATCATTATCATCATCAGGTACCATCTCCACAACGAAGGTCGGCTGCATTGGATCTCCAAAGTTTGTTGTCTCTTGTCTTGATGGTGCACTCTGATAGACTCTTTCCTGTCTCTTGTCTTGATGGTGCACTATGATAGACACTTTCCTGTCTCTTGTCTTGATGGTGCACTATGATAGACTCTTTCCTGTCTCTTGTCTTGATGGTGCACTATGATAGACACTTTCCTGTCTCTTGTCTTGATGGTGCACTATGATAGACTCTTTCCTGTCTCTTGTCTTGATGGTGCACTATGATAGACACTTTCCTGTCTCTTGTCTTGATGGTGCACTATGATAGACTCTTTCCTGTCTCTTGTCTTGATGGAGCACTCTGATAGACTCTTTCCTGTCTCTTGTCTTGATGGAGCACTCTGATAGACTCTTTCCTGTCTCTTGTCTTGGTGGTGCACTCTGATAGACTCTTTCCTGTCTCTTGTCTTGGTGGTGCACTCTGATAGACTCTTTCCTGTCTCTTGTCTTGATGGTGCACTCTGATAGACTCTTTCCTGTCTCTTGTCTTGATGGAGCACTCTGATAGACTCTTTCCTGTCTCTTGTCTTGGTGGTGCACTCTGATAGACTCTTTCCTGTCTCTTGTCTTGATGGTGCACTCTGATAGACTCTTTCCTGTCTCTTGTCTTGATGGTGCACTCTGATAGACTCTTTCCTGTCTCTTGTCTTGATGGTGCACTCTGATAGACTCTTTCCTGTCTCTTGTCTTGATGGTGCACTCTGATAGACTCTTTCCTGTCCATCTTTTGATGTCATCTTCCCACTTATAGCGCTGTCTTTCTCTAGCACGTTTGCTTTCATCTCTTCCTTCTATTTTAGTCTTCTTTAAAGTGTTATGTCTTTTTGTATGGCCACAATATTTTAGCTATTTAATTTTGATATCCTTCATTAATTCTCTTTTCACACCTACGTTTTTTTAGATCCTTTTTATTTGTTAGATTCTCTTTCCATGAGACGCGCCCCACTATTCTATATATCCAAATCTCGGGACCCTCACTTTTACTTCCAATTGCTTGTTCATTGCCTGTTTCTACACCATACAGTGAGGAAGAATATACATAACACTTGATGACACTCAGTTTCAATGTATGGGTTAATTGTTTAGATGTCGGTATTTGTCTCATGTTGAATGTAACTTTGGCCATTCCTATTCTCTTTTTGATTTCTGGTTCACGTCGGTCATCTTCTGTTATTATATGACCAAGATATGAGAATCTCTTGACTTGTTCCCTGATTCTTCCCATTTATCCTTATCTTTAATGTTGCCTTATTGTCTGTTTTGCTAATTATCATAGTTTTATAGTTTTCGTTTTCTCAATGTTAATATCCACTCCATTTTGGTGGCTTATGCTCTTTACGTGCTTCATTAGCGGTGGATTAAAGATATTCAACATACACACATCAATCTGTCCTGTCCCGTGACATTCAATTAAAATCTTTCTGTCTTTGTTAACACTTTCACTTCTGTTTAAAATTCAATTCCCCATATGTTTGTATGTCTGCCTCTATTTTTCTTACTTCTGTTATTTTATGAATTAATTTGTTATACGCCTTTTATCATGCGAACTTTATCTGCTTTCATTATGTTACGATCTAAATACATGTACTTTTGTTTTCCAAAGATGCAGGATTGCATCAATAACCCGTAGTAATGTAAGCTGTGATATTGGATTCACAGTTAAGGGGAGGAGCTACACTGAAATGCTATTTTTGTTATTAATTGCTGGATTTCAATGAAAATGCACAGACTTAACCTATATCAATACTAGATATGCCAAATGAAGAGTTTGGTGACACTGCACCATTGGTTGTCATAGAAACGGCGGCCATATTGGATATTATTGTTCTATTTCAATTTGCTAAGGCTTTTTTATTTATTAAGCTATGAGTACCAAATTTGAACACAACGTTTATTATTACATTTTAAAACTTTTTATGTGATGGACTTTTGATAACTTTAATACAAAAAAAGTTGTAGGACTTTGAATATAGTGTCTAAAAATAGTAACAAATGTTGATAAATTTTACATTACTTTTTGCAATAAATCAAAAGTTTGATCAGATACTCAAAATCCATCATACAAAACGTTTTAAACATTATGGGCAATATATGCGCCAATTCTTATGTCAATTAATACGTAAGTGTGGAAGTTATAAGAAAATTAGTATGAGAAAAATAGATTTCTTTAAAATCACATTTTTCGATATAATTAGAATATAATTAAATAAGTTTGTAATACTGCAGCAAAATAAAATAACTTACTAGTTATGCAGAACATACCGGCAGAATATCCAGCTTCCTCTGCAGCTTCTTGTCTGGCTTTCTGTTGAGATTTGTGCCAAATGTCCTTCATTTTCTTAGTGCAGTTTTCTGTCGTTTTAGAGCTGAGCACGAGACGTTTAACGCTTTCTTGCTCCTGCAGGTCGACAAGCCTCTTTTCCACTGTTCAGCCCCAGGACTTTCTTGAAAAATATAGCAACCTCAGGTCCTTGATTAAATTTAGCAATATTAAGGCCATATGGTTTAATTGCTATGATCTGATTGAATGCTTTGCTATCACAATCACTTTACACGGTGTGGCGAAATTTCTGTCGTGTCAGAGAACAGCTTCACAAAGCACTACCTGCCTCAGCTTCCATGACACTTGAACTTCCTAGAAAGAGGCAAATGTTTACATTAGTAAAATTTCAAATAAAGATTAAAGAAGCATTAATAAACTGTGCCTTAAAGTACAATGGAAGCAAAACAATACATGTAAGTAATGAAATATGTTTCTAAACTTGATATTTATGGAGATCAAAATAAATTACATGAATGTCTATGCTTAGGCAAGGGGAAACATAAAGTAAGTTTCAAAAGTAAATACCTTCAAAATTTATATCACAGCCTTGCTTCACTTTCCACTTGATAAAGTTTCCAGTCTTTCTTCTGGTACCAAGAACCAGCAGTTGCGCATGTCTGGCAGGCATTTTTTCAATAACACATAAGCATCTGTGACAAGACATGTCAATAAAAATACACAAGAAACAAACATTAAATTGAGGAAAAAAATATGCCCTATGCTTACAAGAATCAGGATAATGTACTGAATTATGAGAAGTCACCCATTATTCTGTAAACTAATGAAAACATGATGATTTTTAATGGACTGTCTACTACTCGTAATAGCTAGTTCATGTAACTCCCTGGTGGTTGAAATGAAGCACAGTGGGCCGCCTTCTTTGATGTCCTTCCAGTAAGTAGCCAACATTGTAAGGTTTAAGGTTAGGTTAAGATTCTTAAACCTGGTTGAAATGAGTCACAGTGGACTGTCTTCTTATATGTCATCCCAGTAAGTCGCCAACGTCGTTAGGGTTAGGTTTAGGATACCTATACGTAACCATTAGCCCTTTTTACTGCGTCTCTGAATTCTAATTTAAGGCCCTATCGTACAGACGGTCCTGTCTGCTTCATATCAACCACTAAGCCTAACCCTTACTCCTGTTTACTGCGTCTCTAAATTCTTGTCAAAGGCAACATCGAACAAACGGTCCGCTGTGCTTTATTTCAACCCACCTTGCCTGAGTACTAATGTCCCAGTTTTTACCATTATATCGTCACAAAAAGTACGTTTTACCCGCAGTGTAGGATAAGTCTTGCTTCCATCTCTAACTCTGGCCTATTCCAGTTGGAGGTAACGAGAGCATCTCGTTTTATTAGGCATTGTCTTATCAATAACAAATCACAACTGAGATTCCGAACCTTAATGTAAACACGTGGCCATATTGTTGTTGCCGGTCACGTGAACGCGCACAGCCAATTAAAAATTTAGAATCGAGGAAAAACCCTAAATGTTGACTTTGAAATTATAAATTTCCGATCTGGCATTTGGAATCCCGAAATAAGTGACCTGCTTACAGTAAAGTGTAGATTTGGACGAATCCAACGATGTATAATATATAGGGGTGTAAGCTTGGTTGCTATGAAAGAAACTAGGTCTAATTAGACATATTTTGTCAAGTTTGAGAAAATCTCTCCGTACCATACCTTTTTCAAAGTCAAAATACATACTGTTAGAATACATTTTGACATTTAATTCTGTTATATTTAGATTTGGGAGATGCTAAAGTAACAGAAAATGGACTAATCCCAAATTCTTAATTTTTTCGATTTCAACCGAGAAATGCCTGGCGCTCCTTTAATCGGAAGCTAGACTTTTTTCACTCATTCCTATTCTACCACTAACCTATTTAAATTTACGACAACCACTAACCTATCTTGAATTCCTGTCAGATGTGTACACTGTTTAGGCGTCGTTCTGGTTGCCATCTTGGGCATGCGTACTTCATATGAGCTCTCATTTTCTCTCGGCATTACATGCATTGCTCCGTATAGATCCCGGGGAATGTGAGTAGACAAAACAGAACGTGGTTAGTGACCCATCAGGAATGTTGTAAGAGTCGACTAATATGAGGCTATGCATGAAGTTTGAAACTTCATCGTGTAAAACATATCGCTCCAAAGATGCGAGCTTCCTCTAATGTGATCTGTTGGGATGGTGTGTCCATGCTACTTAAAGTTACAAAAAACGCGTACAGTCAAAATCGAGTGGTAGCTCTAGCAAGCCCTCTAATTAGCAGAGTTTTCAAACAAACGCTTATAGGAACTACCGATGAGTGTAACTGTGGCACCGATAAAATGACTGCTGAACATCTGCTTCAAAGATACCCAACATATGTGGAACAGAGAAAGCGCATATGGCCGACACCAGTAGCATTCGTGGAAAAGCTCTACGGAGATGCAGATAGCCTCAAGCTGACTACTGCTTTCTTTGAAAACATTCAAGTAGACGTCTCTGAGAGTGTACGGAGAAGAAGAATAAACGTTTTTTTTCTTTCTTTTTGAAACTATTAACATTTGACTAATGTATTGTAAAATATGTAGCGTTCAATCGACAGAGTGGTTAGAGTACTGGTCTCTCGCAGCAAAGGTGCCGAGTTGGACTCACGGTAACGGCACGGTCCAGTCTAAAAATATGTAAATGAGTACCTGACTTTGCTGTTGAGTTAGAGAAGTAAAAAGGCAACGAAGAACGGAACTGGTCACCTTACCTGTCTGCTGGACCTAGTGTAGGGAAGTCTCTAACACTCCAACCCCTACGGCAGTATTGCTTTCTTGCTACCTTTACCTCTATTGTTAAATATATTTCAGATAGAAAATAAAGTTTAAAAAAGAACAACTTTAATAAATAAATTATAAAGAACATTTATTGTCAGTTGTTCAAAATGTTATACATAGGGAAACGTTTTCATCCACACTAAAATGAACGACAGAAGTCGGGTTATATTACATATGCAGGACTAGGAATCTACAAGTATTTATTTTAAACTGTTGCAGTACGTATTTGTGTTAACATTAATACAATTTTTTAGAAGCGTGTATCTGTTCTGTGACTAAATCTATCGGTACTCAGTATAAAAAAAAAATATTTACTGCTGTTGGCTATGGGTTTCCAGATGGATTTAAACAAAAATAAAAATTAGCTTGATGAGTTAGTTGATAAGTCATCGGGAGGAAGCCGCGCTGGTGTAATGGTTACAACGGTGCGCTAGTGACCAGGTTTTCAAGGTTCAAGCCCGGGCGCTGTCATTTGTAGGATTGTCTTCGACCGGGATTTTGACTGAATAACATGAACGGCTCCTGAGATAAACCCTCTGTGGATGGGAAGGAGCGAAGCTCCTGACCGGGATGGAAGGAAAATCCTCAGGTTCCCCAGCCTCGCAATGACATGTCATTGGGCCGAAGGGCTGAAAGCCCAAGTGCCGCTGGTTAAGGAAAAAAAAATAAATAAGTCATCGGGTCAGATGGAACTGGACGTGGTACATCAAAGGCAAGAGGTGGCTCTGCCGACGTTGAGGACTGTGGACTGATTGTAGATTTTTTTTTAATTTAATAATTTTATCCGCGTGGCGAAAGCAACCGCGTCTAGTTGAATCCACATTAGCTTAATCCGCGAAAGATGCGATTTGGCGTCCGATTGGCAGAGTGGTTAGAGCGCTGGTATCTCGCGGCTGAGGTGCCGGGTTCGATTCACGGTATCGATACGCTTAAGTCTACCCAACTGTAAATGGGTACTTTGAGTTAGGGAAGGAGAAGGCAGCGAGGAAATGAACTGGTCACCCCACCTCTTGATGCTGGACAGTAAAGCATATTAAGACTGACAGTGACCTAGTATAGTGCAGTCTCTAACATTTCATTCCTCTACTGCAGTATGTGCTATGGGACTACCCTTATTAAGATGCGATTGAACTGTTCTTCATTTTAACATTTATTTATTTTTCAGGCACATATTAGTGCTAAAAGACTCAATACTGTACAGTATTTCTTTTTATACATTTCAGATGTCATTTGTAAAGAAGTCCAGCTTGCAGATATAATCTTCGTTCTAGATTCTTCCTCTAGCATAAGCGATGCAGACTACACCACTCAGCTTCAGTTTGTTGCAGACGTCACAGACAACTTTCTGCTGGGTCCACAGGACGTCCGTTTTGGCAGTGTGATTTTCAGCCAAGACACAATCAAACTTTTCGATTTAAAAGATTTCACTTCCCATGCTGCGCTGAGATCTGTAAGTTCTGAAATCAAAAGTGTGAAAGTCAGCTTGACGGTGATAGAGCGAAAAATGTGGCTTGTTTGTCTAGCGATACTTCTTTTTGATCTATGGACAGTTTGTGTGGATAGATTGGTGTATTTTACTGCCTTAAAATACTAATTTCTTCCTTCTTTCTTCGCCCTCTTTTACTGTTTCTTAACCAAGGATATTTAAGTTTTCCCAAGGCACAAGATTGGGAACCAGAAGGTTTTTTTTTAATATTAGGACATTTGACCTTATATAACCGATGAACATGTTATTTAGGGTGATTTAGTCAAATCGAGGCAAAATTAAAATTAAAATATAAAGAATAAAGAAAAATTTAAAAAAAAAGAATAAAGAAAAGTTGGATGCTGTTCGCTGTTAATGTAGGTTTATAACAGCGTGTTCCCGATTTCTTGGACAAGATAGTGGATTAGGCCCTCATTAACTAAATAATGTCACATAGATATACTTAGAGTGTGAAAAGCTCACTACAGTATACGAATTACCGACCTCCTCATTCCCTTTCCACACTCTTTTCTGAAGTGTTTCTATATCTAGCTCTCTTCTCCATGTGTTCTTCGGTCTGTCACGCGACAGATACCAATTGTTTTTCCCGAAGGTGATTTATTTAAACACACCGTACACATTTACAGTGACTTGGAAATATCTGATATTATGAACCCTGGGTGGGCAATAGGATTTTGACTTAAGTCACAAGGTAGGCGAATTTCATGAGACTTTAAATACAAATGGTTTATAACTACAGCAAAGTCTCGGAACACGGGGATATCGATTTACGGCAACTCGCCTATACGAACAAGCATATCATCACCCCTTCATCTCCGCAATGAGCATAGTCCGTTAACAAACTTAGACTAGTCTTCCTGTCACGTGCCATCAGCTCAAGGTCTTTCTATGTGTTCTTTATTCTCTTCATCGCTGTCTCAAGTTCTCTTCTCCAATCCTTCATGGTCTGTGCCATCTTTCAAGCCCTTGCCATGTCTTTCTTTTTAAATTCCTTTCATGTCTGTGTTCAATTCCGTTCTCCATGTATTATCTTTTTTTATATGTCCTTCTTTTTCTCTTAACCCGTGTGTTACTGAGACCTAAATGGTAAGAAGAGAATAGTAACAATCTAACCTATCATGAATGTCGTAACAAGTGTTTACGTATGGTTGGGCATGTGACCGATTACCTTGATCACGTAGAAATTTTAAACGCACAATATGGATAGGTCAAATAAGAGAAATAATTCAATTCAGCCTTCAAGACAAAACAAGGCTTATGACCTATCCCTTTTTCTCTTGCCCTTGTAAATACAGGACATGAACTGCCTTGTAAAGCTATCATCTTACGTTTAATGTACTATACTATAAATTTATAAACCAACAGGCGATTTTGTCCGCTACACATCTGAGAAGTGGTACGGACACAGCTAAAGCCCTCAACTTTGTGTTTGACCAAGACATGTTCGGGACCTACGCTGGAGGAAGAACCAACGCAACTAAAATCTTGATTATCTTGACCGATGGGAGATCAAATTCACCTAACGATAGTGAGTGTTGTGTTGTTGAATACGATAATTATCATCATCATCATAATAATCAACATCATGTATTGCGGGTTCTTGATGTCTTGATGGTTGGCAACGGAAAGTCATCCTTTCTTTTCTTTTTTTGCTTACAGAGTTATACTAATCAACATATGCTCTTACTAACCTGCCTATCTTCACACCCAATGTGTGTAAATAATTGTAATTAAGCAAGGGAACTGCTCCAGGTATTTTCCGAGAGATATATGAAGAGACAAAGAAAGAATGGGACTACTGTACCCTCATGCATGTCGTACAAGGCAACTAATATGAGGTTGTACATGAGGCTGACAGTCGCATCACGTAAAAAAAATGACTACCAAAAACACTATTGCCAGAGATTGAGAATGTTTGATACTGGCTTCCTGCTACTGGACCACCAACAGTCATGGCTCTATGCTCCATAAGGAACCCAAAAGATAATCACGATGATGATGATGAATAAAGCCAGACGTAGAAAAAGATACAGGACTCAGCTCTTTAGTTAGTGAAGGCAAAGGTTACAAGTAAGAAGACAGGTCACCCCACTTCATAATGCTGAGACCTAATAGAATAAAATCTCCAACACGTCACTACCCCTACGGCAGTATCTGCTTTGAGGCTACCATTACCTTTTTAAAAGAAATTGATGCCAGAATCTTGGAACTGCACATTATCTTGTAATCTTTACAAATTTATCTAACTTTCTGTATCCGGCATGCTTTGATATTTCACTGTAACTCCATTATGTAAAACACACTTCCATATAAACCACTAGTGCAAGAGTACAGGAATGCTTGATACAAGCTTCCAGCAGGGTCCAGCTGTAGAGGTCGCTTCTTGCGCAACGGAAACTGAATGATTGAATAACTGAATGAATGGATCTTACTGTGCCTTTTCTATGCGTGTTTCACAGTGTTCCTGTTTAGTCTAGTCCTGCCTATTGTATGCCAGGTCTTGGTCAAATTTGATAAGAGTTGGTTTCAGTGGCGTATAGCCAATCCATTATTGTTTTCATTTGTTCGTTATCCTTCAGCCCTCCAAGGAGTATACGTCTTCAAGACTTCTTCATCTTCTTCTTCAAATACCATGCATTGTGGAGTTGGCGAACATGTCTCTTCACAACTTCCTGTCTACAGTACTATTTATAAACTCTTTTGTTGACTTCTTTCCGTGCCATGATGTCAAACTGTCCAGTCGATTGGCAGAGTGATTAGAGCACTGGTCTCTCGCGGCAAATGTGCCAGGTTCGATTCACGGCATCTATATGCTCCAGATGTAAATGGGTACCTCACTTTGCTCTTGAGATACGCAGCGAGGAAGGGAACTGGTTGCCCTACCTCGCGATGCTGGACCTAGCATAATGAAGTCTCTAACACTTCACTCCCCTATAGCATGCAACACAATCATGCCAAATTTAAAAAAAACAAAAATAGCTTGAGATGAAAGATAGCTGTCGCCATTTTACAAATGAAGAGTCCTAAATGCCTTGAAGAACAAATCAATTGATGTACTCTCTTATACTTCCTGTGACAGCTCTGAAGGCAGCTGGGCGTCTGAAGTTGAAAGCGGTGAAGTTCATATCTATTGGAATAGGAAGCGAAATCTATCTAGAGGAGCTCAGGCAGTTAGCCAGTGACAACCAGAGTCTGTTCACGGTTCCTGGATACGAAGCGCTTCACGAAATTCAGGAGAGCGTAACACAGAAGACTTGTAACGACAGTAAGAGCTCTGTGTACTGTTACTTAATTGTAAATGTCGTTTGTTGTTGTTGTTGTTGTTGTTGAATGAATATGTACTATGCTAGAGAAATAATTAATAATATGTTATGTCAATTGATCAGTCAATACCGTTTAGCTCCACAAGGACCATTAGGCGATCAATAAAATTATCCCAGGTTTTTCTGGCGCGTGCTATCAGCTCATGACCTGTCCTTGTCTTACGCATCATGTTTTATTAGTGTCTCTAGCTCTCTTCTCCATGTGTTCTTCTGTCTGCCTCCAGTTCTCTTCTCCATGTGTTCTTCTGTCTGCCTCCAGTTCTCTTCTCCATGTGTTCTTCTGTCTGCCTCCAGTTCTCTTCTCCATGTGTTCTTCTGTCTGCCTCCAGTTCTCTTCTCCATGTGTTCTTCTGTCTGCCTCCAGTTCTCTTCTCCATGTGTTCTTCTGTCTGCAACCTAATTATATAAACGAAGGACCACAGAGGCCATCTCTGCGAGAGCATATGGCGGCTTGGTGAGGTTTCCTAAAAGGGAACCATCGTATTGGCGGCTTCATGTTCCGCAGGGAGCTCAAAGGAGAATGATGATGGTAATAATGAATATTTATGTGCACCCGTTGAGTCTGTAACATGTTACTGTGATACTATATACTACTTTTAAAAACTTCCCATACAATATACTACTTTTAAAAAAACTTCACACTCGTACATTACTTTCTCTGTTTCAGTACCCACCAAGGAGCCTGTGACTGGTAAGGAATAATTTGTCAGTGTCTTCATTTTAGGGTGTTACCTTCACATTATATTCATTTAGTTTCTTAAAAATCCATAATTGTTAAACCGTTCCTGTTTATTTATTAATTGACTTTTGGCCTCAAATACAATTTACCGAAATGTGAACATGTGTTTCAAAATGCACATCAGTAATTTCGTGATGAAGAAGGGTTAAAGAAAAAATAACACGGTAGCAACAATATAATTCACCCTGCTGAAGGCCTCATGGAGTTTTATTCTGCAGGTTTTATTGTTCTGACAAGTGATGATATTTTCAAAGTTCCATTCTGACTTCAAAATAGCTTTTTATTTAAATCATCCAATAAATGAAATATCTTTATTACCATGTCTCGAAATTGGAGCAAAGAAATGTAAAAGCCTATCGTGTCAAAACATGTCGTAAAAAAACCACTAAGGAAGGTTGGAAAAGGGGCCGACCAAGTACTTACGGCAGGAATTATGTATTTTGATGATGGTGTGTTAATTTAGCGATGACAAAATCAATGACACGCTAAGAGTGACACGAAAGCATAGACGCTTCATCGGTGATGAGCAATTAATATATATTTAATTAATATCAGATGGAGATATTTACTAATACTTACCCGAAATATAAATGAGTAAAATTCCAGAAATTTTACCACGGGGGAAAAAACCAACAATAAGGCATGACTGTTTTAAAAAAAAAACACTTGCACCACGATGAAATGGGAAGAAATGCGCGTTATTTCTATAGGCACGCAATTTAGTTTGCACGCCACATTCTATGCGGTTTTCCTTAATTTCCCGAAAATGCGCCATGAAAATATTGCAAGTTTGTGGAAATTTGTTACGGGACATTACACTAAGGAAAGTAGGATATGTGTGATAACTAAAATGTCTATGAAATCTACTCTATGGCTCTGAAACACGGAGAATAACAAAACCAACAACCAAGAAGCTACATGGTTTTATAAATTGGCACTTGTGTAGAATAGAAGTTTTAGAATGTTCCACAAGCAGTCTTTGTAAAGGAGTGTAAGGCGCAACATGTTCGTCAACAGTCAGTGTACATAGCTCTATCAAAAGCCGTTGTCTGTAGTAACGAGATAAGGACTGACAACGAATAGAAAAACTAGCAACGACAAGTACGTAACACTTATATATGCAACAATTAAGAATCCAGTATGTATCAAGACTACAACAAACCACCTACGGGTACATAGTGTTTAATACGTCACATTATAAGAAACCTAGCAACACGCCTTGATTTCTGAGAACCGTTAAATTCGTCGAAGTGATTTTTTTTTCATAGGCGGAAGATGATAGTGAATCACAACGTGTAGGCTAGGGACATTCAGTGACGAAGTACGATTTAGAAACTGTTAATGATGTATCACAGTCTTGGTGAAAGCAATAATCCCTGACGGTAGACCAGTGTCTTTATAACCAGATAGATAAATATAATGGACGCAGAGATTCGATAGATTCAAAGTAAACACTGAATTATTTCACGACCAGACATAGGGAGGTAGAAATTGTATCTTTTGAATTGCACTGAATGAAAGTGTTGATCTTTTGTAAAAATAAGGTGACTGTAAAGTTTCTTTTCTTCTTTCCACTCTGTAAAGTGTCAGTCTGTATGCTCTGTAAGGAAGAGTGGTGTGTTGTTGAGATCAGGCATGCTCCAGTCTACCCAGCTGTAAATGGGTAACTCACCCTAGTCCTGAGTTAGGGAAGGCAAAGGCTCCAGGGGAAGCAGGCCCTAAACTTGGTCACTTCAACCGACGCAGGATGGTGTATGTATGAAGTAGAAGTGTAGAGTGTGATTACCGCGAATGGTGTACTGTTCGTGTGCTGACCAATATAACCACTCATACACTTGTGTCTACAAGGCACCAATGCAGACTGCTGGAATCTTTGTTTACTCAATTTATTCAGACGTACACACTGGGACATACGAGTACATCATGGTATGTTGACATATCAATTTGTAGGTATACATAGCAGATCTGAAGTCATGACACATTCAGAAATAATGGGCAGTACATCAAAAGTTCAATGTCATGATATATTAAGGCCGCATCCCCCTATCTGAATAAACGCGTCAGTGAAGGCAGATCGATAAATAACTAAAGTTACTTGACGTCCATAGTTTGTAGCATATATTATGAAACCACGAAAGAGGGGGTTTCTAGCAAGATTGAGATCTCCCTGTCACTGTCCGATAATAGGATAAATAATCTGTTCTCTTGGCAGTGATCAAAACATATGATGACCGAAATCTAACATGGCCGCCTCCCTGAGTTGTCGTTCACTCATTCATAGGAAGGAGAATATAAGCCAGAGTTAATTTATAATGGGTATATAAATGATTTCATAAATGTTCCCATACAGCTCTACGGTGATCAGGTTAGTTCACGTAGCCATAACCGCTGTAGGAAAGTCTGTCATCTTTGTCGATACAAAACACGACCCTAGCGATACGAAGCACAATGTTCCATCTAGGTCGAATCGACATGAGATCATCAAAATAGGGTCTGGCAATACATGGAGTCCGAATTATACATTGTACCGTACCTTAGGAGAGTCTCTAACATAAACTATAGTAGAGATACCATCTCCTTTAGAAGAAAACCACTTCATGAATCATATTTCCTTAAGAATCTACCAGCCCTTTGAAAAGTGCAATCCGGGACAAAATAGTAGATTTGACCTATTTCAATGCAAAAAATCGGGACAAAAGGGTAAAGAAAAGGTCAAAAGTCGGGACATGTCCCGGAAAAATCAAGTTGATGTCAATTTAAAATAATATACATTTTATATATACATTTGAATAACATTGAATAACATACATTTTACTGTATAAGTTTAACTACTTAAACTAATAAGAGAGAAAAACATCAATAATCCTTACTTAAGGTGAAGCTGAGTTACTGTACTTTTCAGATGAGTGGATTTTTATCAATAGGTCCTTCTTTGCAAGCAGCATCTTAAAAAAACTCGACACATGTTTCCTCACAGTTCACTTTGGTTGTCAACATAGCTTTCAAAGTTTCAACACCTAGCTGTGTTTTATCACTTGCCCATAAGCTGTTCATCAAAGAAAACACTCTTTCTGTGGCAGCATTTGTTCCAGGTAGACAGAAAAAAAAAAACTCTGCCAACTTCAAAATATTTGAAAATGTCACATTATTGTTTTTGAAGTGGGAAACCATTTCAATCCAACGTTGTGGTGGCAATGTTTTTTTGGCACTCCATTCACTAATTTTCTGAGAAGTAACAAACTGCTTCATATAGACATATTCGTCATAAATTTCAGTTTCTGTAAAGTGGGCTGAAGGTAATGTTTGAATCACTAGTGATGATGATATCTCAATATCTGCCCAAATTGGTATTCTGTTCAGCGTTACCCAGCTGTAGGATTCTAGGTCTTGAAAATTTTTTGCAGCCCATTTATTCAAATAATTGAAAGCTGTTTCATAGAACGAAGAAACGCTAGCATGAAACTTTTTCACATCCTCCTTTGGAAGTCCTTCCATTTCCAGCTTTTCAAGGATTAGCTTAACTCTTGATGGCAAGAAACAGTCTTCCAGTTTGGACTTCAAAATAGTTTTCAACCTGTTGATGCTGTCAATGACTTCAAACACAGTGACCGTCTGTCCCTCTATTTTTTGCACTGCTTCGTGGAATGGAGAGGCCTGACTGTGAACAAAAACAAGCCATGCCTCAGATAGAGGATTTTCAAAGAATGTCTGTATAAAAACTGGGCATCTGTCTTGAGATTGAAAATATGATTTTAGAGGCAGGAACATCTGAAGAACCCTTTCAACAGCAGGCAGCAGAGCAAGCCACCTAGTCTGAGCATAACCTAAGATCATCTGGAAGTCTGTTTCCACAAACTGGCAAAACTCCTTGAGTCTTTCAACTCGTACTGTGTATGATTTGAAAGAGTAGATAAATTTTAGCAATAATCAGCTCGACATCAACAGGCAGTACATCTGCAGCTGTTCGAACAGTGTTGTGGAAAATATGACCTGCACACCCAACTCCTATAAGACCATGTCCAAGGTTTTCTTGCAGTTTTTTTAAAAACATTGTTCTGTCCTTTCCTTTCAGCACCTCCAAAATTGGAATTTGTGTTGTCTGCGCATAATCCAACTACTTTCCTGTCTAAACCATTTTCAGTTATGCAGTCATTAAGAAAACTACTTACAATATCAGATGTTTCACCTGGCAATGACTTTAACTCTAATATTTTAATTTTCACTCCATTACTGTGATCAAAGTATCTGACAAGCAAAGGAAAAATCTTGAATTCTTTGTGGTTGGATGCATCTGTCAGTACAGAAATAAATGTAGACTTTTCTAGGTCACACCTTAACTCATTTAGAATATGGGGTGCCAAGACATTTCGAATAATGGCTTCTGTTTTCGTACGTGCACATGCAAATTTTGGCTCTAAAGTAACCTGAAGTAATTTTGATGTGCAATCCATAGACCTGAAAGTATGATTGTGTAGCACTGTATGGTATGCAAAGGCGCCTTCTATAGCAGCTAATTGCTCTTCTTGGTCACCAATTTTATCAGCTCTGAAGAAAGTGGTTAACGACGAGCTTGATGCAGCTGTAACGACGGCTCTCTTATGTTTCTCACTGCTTATGTGGTTCTTAATATCACCACGTCCACTATGGCTTATCGAAAACCCGGAGGCACATATATTGCATCGTACATTGAAGTTTGATGTACTCTTTTTAATAAACGGATATTCCTTTTGTAAATCTTCATTGAAACTGCATTTACGCTTTGGTACCATTTTCTTACAACAATAACAAAATATGCACAAATAGTTCACCGTTTAAATTAAATAAACGTATACCGTACGCAAAATCTTGGTACTTTACCACTACCTAAAATTTCAAATAACTGCGAATATCACATTGGAACTACAAAACTAATTCGCGGTCCTGACAACCTCTTGTGCTGTTTCGGCGCCAGTTCACTAATAATTAAAAATTCCCTCAAGTCAGCCACGGAATAATAATTTTTTTTTTTTTTAATCTGTGAGATTTATGCCAAATTGGCAAATTCGTCCAAAACCGGGACAAATTGGCGTCCCGGATTGCATCGAAAAAAAGTCGGGACAAATTATCAAAAATAGTCGAAAACCGGGGGACTGTCCCGGAAAAACCGGGACGTCTGGTCTTATGTACAGATAAGTCAGTAGCCCACCGATGCGATGATCCTGCATACTTTGGGCCCACAGTGACATCGGCTACGAGATTTCCATCAACAACAAGGAGACCGGGAGTTATTAGTAAGTTTGTACAAATGACATGACGATCTCACAAAGGTTATCATATAGAGATCAAAGAAGAATGTTAAGTTGAATAGACTGCGTACTATACATATAAAAGTGCTGGTTATCAGACTGTATACAATACATTAAAATAGTGAAGATTACTAAACAGGTACAATGGATTTTACTACACAAAGACATTTCTGAGAAATGTAGATATATATACAGGGTGTCCGACAAGTTACTGTGCACTTGAATATACGGCAGACTAGAGTAGCGGTTTTTGATGTGAGAGTTGTCCGTTCTACCCTAGGCGTGACCTTGACAACAGACGAGAGCAATTTTTTTTTTTAATGTGAGAGTTGTATGAAGAAGCGTGTTCAGACATGTCTTGATGCCCATGGTGGACATTTCCAACATCTACTGTAGAAGTAACTGCTGCGTGGTACTGCAACGTTGTACGAGATACTTTACTGCACAGTAACTTTTAGGACACCCTTTATATATACGAAGCTGAAAATGAAGCTGGATTGATGAAATGTTACATGGACAGGTTCAATTGAATTTTTTTGTTATCGCACTGTACGCTCACTTTACACACTACACTCTAGCGTGGTACAGGTTAAACTATCAAAAACTAAAGAAACCTCAAATGACCTGTCTCGAGGCTCCCCCCTCCCCCCCCCCCCCGCCCCCCCCCCCCCCCCCCCCCCCCCCCCCCCCCCCCCCCCCCCCCCCCCCCCCCCCCCCACCCCCCCCCCTCACCCCCCCCCCCCCCCCCCCCCCCCCCCCCAACCACCATCACCACCTCATTAAAAAAAATTTGATTAAAAAAAAATCATTGCATTTTTACAAGGTTATAGTTGTGAAACCACCACAGAACTTGGTGACGTTGAACACAACAATATGAACCAGTTCACATAAAATGCTGTAGTTGTACACACAAATTGTGCACTATTTCTTAATTTTGTAATGTACGTAACCTTTCTTTAAATGCATGTGAGGCTGTCAGGCCACCTTAGCCCTGCTATACTTCTGATGCAGCAATTCATTGACGTTTCTAACCTTTTTTTTAATTTTGATTTCATCTAATTCAAAGATATCAGCGATGTATGCAACGACTACAAACTGGCTGACGGAATCTATCCAGACCCAGGAAGCTGCAAACACTTTGTAGAATGCACAGCCTTGCGCACCGATCACATGGAGTGCCCGGAAGGTCTCCACTTTAACACGGCCAATCTTGTGTGTGATGATGTGCACGCTGTAGATTGTCAGGTCAATTATGATTACTTTAATGATATTACCTCTGGTTGAGATTTGTCGTTTGTTTGACTTAACTGGATACAAATTATGCACAAATATTATGAGCTTTTATTTTTATATACCCTGCAAGAAACTGGAGAAGAGCAGGATATCGTCGGATGAGCTACATGCTTTGTTGTTTCCGCTCATCTACCATCTCGGCACAGTTCAATCTAATGTTATATTTTTATAATTGGGATTATTCATTGTATCTTTATTTTACGACTGTTGTGTTTTATTTACATTGGAATGTTATTTTCAATTGATTGCCTTGTAACGAGTGATATTTACAGTAGATGTTACTGTTATGTTTTTTTTTTTTTTGGCATGACTTTTTGCTGTGTAATCAACGTGGATTGGAATGACTAATTTGATTATTTTTAAAAGCCTGTTTTGCTTTTGCTTTGCGTGTAAGTATTAAGTTACAATTGTTCGTGTTTTAAGTGTATGTGAATTGCTTCTATGGATTTGTTTTTGCCCCTTTGTTTTTGTTGATTAAATACTGAATGTTTTTTTCAACTATTTTTGTATTTAATAGTCTTTTTGTTGTTCTAGTTTTTAAGAACCATCTTCATTGCACACTTCCTGGGTCGACCCAGCCCCAATTGGGTACCAGAGCATCTTCTGGGAAGGTTAAGGCGGCCGGCGTGATGCTGACCACATCACCCCTAGTGTGCCGATGGTCAAGAAAATTTGGGCCTAACACCATATTCCCAGTATGCCTTAATGGGCCTGTAACGGGATCCTTTCTCCTTTTCATTGCACACGGACTTCATCAGTGCTCCTCCCTTAGATCACACAAGGAGGATCTCAGCACAGTGCACGAACTCCGTAGTGCCAGTGAGGATCCCAATGTGTGTATACAGAAATCACACATTCTATAAATAATTTTATGGCGGGTAGGTTTTCCTAATTTTTTAATTTTGCCAAGGCAGTGGCCGTATGGCCTGCTCTTTACAATTTCCAACGGACGTGGGATTTTTAACGTTCGCAACTTGCACACGGGACCTATTTTTTTGCCCTTGTCCAAGAAGGCTAGGCAGCTGAAAAATCTTGGTAATATTATGCATAGTTATAAAGGAGAAAATTGAAAAAGGATTAATAAAATCTAGTGTGACGATGGTCAAGACAATACGGGCCTAACACCGTATTCCCAAAATGCTTCAATAGGCGTGAACGGGATCCTTTACCTTTCTGTTGAGTATTACTAAATGTTAGTTGTGTTTGTAATTCCTACATTTATTACAAAATCAATAAAAGAAATATATTGTGATTCAAATTAGAGCTGCAGATACTGTATCTTTACTTGTAACAGTAGATTGTATATTTACTTATATCGGTAAAGTGTCTTTTTACTAATAACGATAAAACGTATCTTTACTTATAACGATAAATTATATCTGTACTTATCTCGATAAAATTTATTGTTACTTTATTTTACCATCAAGAATATTCAGATATATTTCTCTACATCAGTATGTCATCTTTTGGTCCTGTCTTCTTACTTGTCCTCAATATAAAGATGTGAGCTTCAAACACACATTGCTAATAATAAAGGATGTCGAGGAGCAGGTGTGGCATCAGATCACCATTTTCTATAAGTCAAAGAAAGAATAAATTTAAAATATATATAAGGTAATACATAGCTACATACAATAATTTAGTGTAGGTAGAGTATCTCAGAAACCAACTAACAAAAGAAACGTTTATAGTTACAATATTCAATAAGTGACAAATGTTCTGACAACCAGCAGTAGTAGCAGTTGGTCGACCGCACCTGAGGTTCAAAGATGTCACCGTGGTGGTTATTATATGCATGTATTGTAAGACTAGTACCAAGGCATCAATTATAAGTTACATGTAGCCGGGTCAGTGATTCATCTTTATTTATTCATATCTATGTGAGTGATTTAAGTACTGGCTTCGAGCTCGCCAGAGATGGTTATTGCTCACACCCTATTTGGTTACTGCGGTTCGTTCCAGACTTCCTTCTATAGGTGGTGTTTATGGAGAGCCTTAGTGGCTATGTTTTAATTGAGAATAGAACAATGCATCCATACATTCTCGACAATTTTAGATTCTTGAACAGCAGGGTTATTTCCAAAAGAAAGTTTTATTCAACTGCCAATTGGTTCAAAGGGTTATCAACAAATAATTCATCAATATATCTTTGTACATCAGTCTACAATAATGTGAAACCTGACGTTTCTTTTCTCCTGAGTCAAATTATTCAGTTCCATACCATCCAAATATGTCCTGTAGCATTTCTTTTAACCATGGTCTCAGAAAATTCTTCAATATTCTCCATTTTGTATATGGGCGACTTTTAGTGACGATATGATATGTAACATTTCAAATCGAGAGAGTACTTACATGAATCAAGCACAATAATATACCTGTTCTAATGTGTACAACTACACATTTGAAATATTTGGGCACAAAAATGCCGAAAACTTCAACTACGGGAGCCTGACAGTGGCGACGTCTTACTACATCGTTCTTCTTTTCAGGACTGCCGTTCTGAATATTTCCTGCCGGCAAACACACTAAGCTGAAGCTGGCTGTGTTTTCCCATTGGTTAAACATCACGTGCTTATAGCGTAATGAAGCTGTCTCTATGACAAATGCCGGGTAAGATCAGCGTACCTAATGTCAAAACGCTGACCTAGTCAAAAACCACCGTTCATTTCCCTCCTCTAGTACTTCGGGTTGATTTTTTATTTTAGTTAAAAATTCTACTTGTTATTTGTAGGGAAATGGTATATTATATTGTTAGATATTTATGACTAGACTCTAGCATGAATAAATGCTCAAGTGGTCGGTCAGACGGCCACAATGTGTTCAAGAGATACATGAAGGCACTGGACGAATATCCTATAATATGGGAGCATGAAGCTGCCGATCATACCAAGTGGCGATGCTCTCTACGGTGCCACCTTAGATTGAGCGAAAAGAAGCTCTCACGGCAAGCAGAAGAGAGGAGAAAACATCGAAAGGAACACGAGAAAACTAAGCAGCTGAGGTTTGTCACCTCAGGGGTGCATTCCCATAGTCAGTTATGACTGAGGGGACTATTATTAGCAAGTACAAAAGACCACTGGTAAACGTTTTCAAAAAATTACATGGAATGAGACTAGTGGAACGGTTTGAGAAACAGTGAGACCGCTAGCGTAAAGCATAGTTAACGTTGAAATGAACAACAATAAGATAAAGAAAACAAACAATAAGTCAGCAGAAACAAACAGTAGCAATATCAGAAGTTTTCAAAGCCAAGGCTCATAAAACATGAACGAAAATAAAATGGATGGGTATGAGACAAAATCGAAAAAA
Source organism: Oreohelix idahoensis (assembly GCA_024509875.1). Lineage (NCBI taxonomy): Eukaryota > Metazoa > Mollusca > Gastropoda > Stylommatophora > Oreohelicidae > Oreohelix > Oreohelix idahoensis. The sequence goes on along the minus strand of JAMPIV010010139.1, from coordinate 124,769 downwards.
GGTGATTCGTCTTACGAGGACAAATGACGAATCACCTTTTGTCGATTTTATTTCACACCCTTCCATTGTACTCCACGTCTTACCACAGTTCCCTTCATCTTCCAGGAGCGAAAATAAAAGCAACAATGAAATAAAAGAAACAGCAGATGAGACAAAAGATAATATATTGATAGGTTGGCACGAGAGGCAGAAGAAGCTGTAGCCAAAGGAAATATGTACGACCTGTACAAAGTGTAAAGAAGATAACAGGGGAAAAAAGCAATCACATGGCCTATACCATGGACAAGAATAAGACCTGACTTGGTAGCATAATAGAGCTTCTAAATAGACCAGTTTTTTTTAATCCACCAGATATCCAGCCAGCAGAAAAGACGTTGCAAGTCAATTATGGCATTCCAGAAGAGGCAATTAAAGCAGACATTGACAAATTACTGGGTAAAATCTGGGAGAGAGAAGAAATACTAGCAGATGTACATCTGGTCAGGTTGTTTTAGAAGGGAGATTTGAAAGAGTGCACTAATTACAGAGAAATAATGTTATTTGCTCACTGCTTTGGGAAATATATGGAAATCAATAGAAATCATAATCCTCAAATCAAATATCAAGTCAGGCCTACTGTATTGAGAACAACTCAGATGACAATCACAAAGATACAGACTGTTATAAATGGGTACGTGCCCAGAATAGAAAGAATGAAGTGTTATAACATGATCATCAAAAGTAGAACTGATGAAAAAAAAACTGCACAAACATCAGGGTAACAAGATGTTAGAAGGGGACAATGGCATTGGATAGGACACACACGGAAAAACTGTCATAGATAGGATTACAAGGCAGCTGTGGTTATGAAATCCCCATGGTCAGAGAAATACAGTGAGACCAAACAAAAACACTTGAAAAAGGGAAATAGACATAGCCATGATAGGGATAAAAATAACAGGGAAACATACTGAATGGATGGCAAAGGGCATGAAAACTTAGGATGTTTTTGTTGTATGCCTATGCTTCATGTGGAGCTGAAGTAGGAGAATAAGAGAGAGAGAGAGAGAGAGAGAGAGAGGCAGAGACAGAAACAGATAAACAGGGACAGAGAGAGCGAATACGTTCTTGAGGATTTGTCAATGTTTATTTGTTAATGTAATTGCTTTACTGCTCAATTTCTATACATAAGTTAAACACGAGAAGGAAGACGCTGGCGACTGATAAGACACAGATTAAACAAACCTGTTGATAGCTTGTCAATGCAGTCCTTGTAGTTTAGTCCCTAGGATAAGAGGGGTAAAGGGGAACACAAACCAGAAACGTGAACTGGAGACAGAACAGAAAGAGATAGAGAAGACATGAAGACACTTGGAGTGGACGTCACAGGACAGGAGAACTTGACATGAATTAGTTTAAGGCCTATGCCTCTTTGGGAGCTCTTCTGGGTATTCCAGAAAAAGGACTTCAAAGCCACCAGCCAGCCTCATCAAAGCATGTCCCACCCAAAATCCTCTCTCCCTACCTCTCTAAATATCGATCCTCGGCTGACCCTTTTCATCACTTACAGATTAGCGATCCCGTCAATCACTCTCGTCGTGCCACTAAACGCAAGCACCCACCCACAAATGTTCACAATCGCTTAGCAGAAAGACGAACACTTTGTAAAAACGGAAGAAAAAATAAAACATTCTCGTAACAAACAACTTACTTTTTCGAGAAAAACAAACCAAAACAAAAACAAACATGCCAGTGTGAGACCAGGACAACGAAAGGTATAAACAATGGCGCAGCAGGCTCATTTTTCCGTTTAACGCCTGTAACCCCTCATAAGTATTGTTTTACTGCAACGCGATTAACGCCATAGCTTTCATAAACATTCCGGCGTGGTGCTGACCACATCACCCCTAGTGTGCACGCTCATTGCGTGTTTTGTGTATATATCTGAATTATTTGTGCACATTTTTCTGTTTATGAGCGCGCATGTTATGTGCGTGAGTGCAATGATTATGTGTGTGTGTATGTATGTGTATGTGTATATGTGTGTAAAACTAAGTGGCTGTTGTGTATATATATGTATATTGAGTTTATGTAGGTGTTAATGATGTGTACATGTGTGTATATGATTTTGTGTCCTAAGAAACACTATACAGAGCATTAAAGCTACATTACAAGTGAAGGTAATCTGATCATCAGATGTTTACCCGTCAGACAACCTGTTTCCAACCTGTTGTCTCCTTTACACTTTGCTAGAGGACGGTGTCGCGTTTAGATAGGTTTTAAAGTTATTTAGGGTCCCGCCTGAGTATAGAGGATGGTGATAAGTACGTGAGAAGTAAAGGTGTAAGAAATAGATTTTCACGAGTGGATAGTTTAAGGAGAAGATCTGTCTCTGAACTGAGTAGTTTCTCTAGTCCAGCCTATCTATACGACTATAATTTAGTATAAGACAATCTTGCACCTCCCTATATGTAGAAATATAAGTTTACCTAAACACTCACACACAGCTATGTGACAACAAGACACACAAACGTGAAAACTATGGTAAATTGGGTATGGGTCTGACCAACACACAAAGGTAAGTTCTTTTGTAGTTTATTATCATTAAACTTTACAACATCGAATATTTAAAGAAAGATCAAATAAAATCAGAATTACATGCATAAAAAAAACTAACAGAATACCTGTGCCCTCCCCTCCTTGAGAAGAAAAGAACCAAACAAGTTAATAATCCCAAAAATTAAAGGTTAGCACTAGGTTACAGTATAGAAAGAAAGAACACAGTTGCCCTAAACGTTATCCAATAAAATTAACAATAGTCAAACAGAGTGCAGATGATACAATGTTTCCTGTACTAAAGAAAAATATTTCACTCTCTCTCTGTCATACGTGGCTACACAATCTCGCTTCTTACCGTATTCTTGGTGAAACAATCTGTTGGACGTAAAAATCCACGAATAAGTATATACGGTCCAGAGTATTTATCTTCCGAATTGGGCCCCAGTCCCTCCACTAATAATTAAATTTTATAAGGGGGACGCCTAATTTGGTGATTGATTCCTGGATAAACAATGTCACCTTGAATAGTTAATGCCGAGACTCTCTGAGATCTGGTGTTCACAGTACACAGTAGGAAAACATCTGATTGCTAAAACTGTTAACTATTGTTACTTGATGATGATGGTAAATCCTATCGGCTGGCTCTGGTGAGTGCCGATTCTGAAATAGCGTAACTCTTCTGGATAAAAAAATCCACTTGGATACGACTATCAAAAGTCGGGAGAATTGTTATATCTTTCACACTCCAGTGGGCTGATAAAAATCCAAAAATATATCTGGATATTTGTAAGTCCAGTTAAAAATTACTATTAAAATGTTCGTTAGTGTGGCCAGTCCTGTTCACAACTGAACTTGGAGACGCGTAAGCCAAAAGAAGACAACTTTAATCCAATCCGTAAAATGGAGAAAAGGCCCAAAATATAGACCAAAATAAAGCCAAAATACGACCGCTGGTCGCCGTTGATCAGGTCTTGCCTAAGGATGGAGAAACATCATGAAAAAAAATGATACTAATATATATCTAAATATAAGCACACGGTGTCTCTAGCCTATTTCTATCTGGTCAGTTTTTTCTAGCACGGCGTCTCTAGATCAGGTGAAGGAATGTGCCCTCCCCGCTCATTCTGCGCGCGCTAACAATAAGCGTACAATGTCAGTTATTATTTAATTTATCCATATGCACACTTTAACAAATATCGCCGGTCGTTAAGTACTATTCGATTGTCGGCGTCTGTTTGCCAAGTCGCATGATATTTAAACAACAGTCACTTACTAAAATTACACAAAATGAAATATAGCGTGAATTCTATTCTGTCAATTATCAGTCACACCTAGTGTCGTAATTTTACGAAGATAGGTTTGAGATATTTATGGTCCTGTCCGAGCAGAGGTGGTAGTGGTAACTATGTGAGAGTAAGGGGTAAGAAATAATTTTTCTCACGAAGGTGATAGTGTAAGTGAAAGAGCAGTCTCTGGATTGAGTAATTTCTCTAATCCAGCCTATCTTTACGACTATATTTAAATCAGACGCACTTTCTCTCCTTGTACAAAATACAAGTTACGCTGCACCCGAATACACACAATTCTGTGATAAATACGCACAAACGTGAAAACAAACTATGGATAACATATATGGACAGGGGTTGACCAACACGATAACTTAAGGTTTATTAAGTTTATTATCACTAGAAATTCACAACATCAAGCATATACATTAATAAAGCATGGTTTACAGACAAAAAGAAATTAACCCAATAAGTAAACCCCTCTTGTAAAGGCAAAGAACAGAAAGATCCCAAACAGAGGTTAATTAACCCAAAACACTCATATTCGCTTACCCAATGGTGGTCTCAGGTATTCCTTGGAAATAAACACCAACAAGTACAATGACTACAGTGTCAGATTATTTGCCAACTCCAGCCCCAGACTATCCTTAGTGTTGACTGCAAGTTTTAAGGGAGTCGCCGAAGTTGGTGCGTTACTTGGTTTCCTGGATAATTCCTATATCACTGCCTTTAGTTGGTTGGGATAAGTTGTATTCGTGATGGTCACCGTTTTAGAAAAAAAATATATATATATGGTTCCGGTGTTGTCTAGTCTCTGATTGCTGAGACAATCTGTTACGTTATGAAAATGTTACTGCTAATAATTCCCGGCTGTACTCTGAGTTGATATTGATGGCCGAGTCTGATCAGTGAGTTTTCTTGAGTATAATCCCGTGGAAAAACTACTGTCATATGTCAGATAAATAGATATATATATATATATATATATATATATATATATATATATATATATATATATATATATATATATATATATATATATATATATTGCCACAGTGGGCTGATGATATTAATATGAAAGATCTGGTAAGGTTCATATCCAGTTACTATTATATTTATGGTCTCTGGTTGGCCTCTCTCATGAATGAAGAAAGTGGACCACACAGGTCACTACACGAAGACTCAACAATATTATAATATCTCTGGATGCTTATAAGATTATAAGACTATAAGACCATAAGACCATAAGACCGCTAGTTTGCTGGGTTTTTGATCAGCCTAGATTGAGGAAGAAATATAAACATTTTACCATAATATAAATATCCTATCCTAACACGCTTTAAGGCAAGACCTCTTAACCGCTCCGGTATTAAATTATATTAGAAACCACAAGTGTTATCTTATCCTATCGCTTGTAACACGAGATATGAACACTAGTAATTTATAAAATTACATATAATGTATTAGGATTAAAAAACACCGTAATTAGTCAGGTGCCTAGTGTATTTACTAGTAAATTAAAACATTTCTTACTGGGTGATAGCGAGTACTTAAATTTTCGTTACAGCTGGAAAAATTAGTTATATGTTATTTAATACGCTAGTCAATTAACACAGATAATCCCAGTGTGATATAATGAAGAACTTTAACACAAGAAATCACGAAAAATGCTAATATACACATTACCTCAATGTCGTGGTTGAGTTAAAGTGTAAGAGTATTTGTCGAGTTAGACAATTATAGTGAAATCGACAATGATAGTGAACTGTCAAAGTTATAGATTACACATAGATAAGGTGTAAATAGGGGTGGACTTGAGACCAACCTGGAAGAAGATTTATTAAAAGTAATCTCTCTCTCCAAGCCTCAACACACTTATATAGTCTAAGCACCTCCTTCTCTCTCTCTTTTCTCTTGTCAAAATAGAGACTATAGCAAAGAGCTTGTAATATTAATTATGGATGAAAGGGTCGTGAACAGCGCGTAAATAAATGAGTAAAATTTATTAAAGAAGAAATATATATGAAAATAATGCATATCATCACAACAACATAGAACAATCTCAATAATCACATTGAGTATACAAATATGAAATTACACACCAACGAAACCACAAACCACCAACATAAAACCTGTAGAACATCCAGAAATAAATAAACAGAGTTCCAATCCGTCCGCTTTTGTGGGACCAAATGCAATAACTCCAGTAAGTGTCTTTACGTGTAGCTATCCTTCATAGGTGATGGAATAACATAAATAAATCCACTGCAGGCGCTATCGTTGGTGACACCCTAATGGCGCGATGGGCTGTAAATGACTCTGTCTATCGCCGGCTGACCGCTAATACGTGCGGAGGTTTTGGATGACCGAACACACACACAAGACGAGGTCAAATTCAGGACAATCGGCCCGCTGTGCTATTATCCAGCACGTGTAAGTTGGCCTGCGTACTTGGTGTTTTTAAATCCGGTTTGGTTGGCTTGAACTGTTATTGGTAACTGGGGTGCTCCGTTTAAGCATACATCTGGTGAATTTGATTCTGCTGAAGACGCTGGGTTGATAGGTATGTTAGAAACCACAATGCTCTGACTGGTGATCAAGAGGCGAGTAGAAACCAATTACTGCACAAATTCAATTTCAGATTTTGCTTGGGCTCGTTACACACTGCGTGAGCTTAGTTTCCCGTTAGAGGGATTGGCGTTGACAAAGGGTTGTATTTCAGGTAGGGGTGACGACTCGTAGTGCTAATTGCGTTCAGAAGCAGTGAGAGCGATGAGAATGTTACATTCGTCGCCTGACTGGACTCTTTCGATGGCAAATGCAGTAAGTATATCCTGAAACTGAGACCCAAAAAGAGACGACCTTTACATCAAGCAAACAATAAAATTACACTAACGTTATTGTGGCGCTGGCTATTGCACGCCACACGCTAGAAAATGTATAGGATTTTGGTGCTGATGAGCGCAGCACGATAGTAATTTGTCGATATGTGTATTGCGCACATGACGTGAGCAGTGTGGAGGAAAAATGGACAGAGCGTGTTTTGTCCCTGAATGGGCGACTTGTGTGTGTATTCTACCCAACGGTAGAAATATGGGAAATGTTAAAAGAGAAGTGTCTTGAAACATATCAATGTTTATTAAATACAACGAAAGGTAGGAAGAGGAATGAGGTAATGTTTATATGGACCTACGGATTAGAGAAGTTGCTGAATCTACCTAATTATGCATGCTGTGTAATGATGTATTGTCTACGTGAATAATAAATGGAATGTTACTAAAATATCCAGCTGTTATATTGATCGTTGTGTGGAATCTTCGAGTCATAGAAAGTATCGTGAATGAACTATTGTGGCTGTCCTGAATCTTGTGGACCTATGATATATAAACCTAGACACAGTGTGAAAACGAGCACAAACAATCAACTGAAGAATATATAAACTTTTAACGCCACAGATATGGGAGGCTCGTTCCGTTGGAGAGGAATTAATTGTTTGGAATTTGTACAATGCTGTACTGTGGAAAGTACGCAAGATATCAAGCACACGAATTTGTGGAATCAATAGAAATTGCAATTTTTCGTACGAGGTCATGCCAAGACCTTGGACTGTTGGGAAGACATTAATACCAAACAACATATATTCTATTAAAGTCGCTGAACAGACATTTGACTGCCTACGAACAGATATGAAATTTCGACACAATATACTGCGGTCACAGGTTACTATGAAGAATATTGTCACCTCGAGGCCATTTCACGTTGAATCGGTGTAGTGAACCATTACATCAAGGTCACCTGAACGGACTTGTAAATCCTAAAATAAACTTACCAGTGGACATTTATTATACCAATAATATGAATCGTGAGAAGCATGACGGTATCCAGAACCAATCTTTTGGGTCTTTCAAGTCTGACAAGTCTTTCAACCCTGATGTCCGAGAAATCATTTCGTTTGTCTGCAATGGTCAGGAAGGATGATTTAATCTTTTACGTACGTCACCAAACAGATTTGCTGACCACTTGGATTTCCTAAGTAGGAACAGGGAACGTCTTGTACAGGACACTTATACGCGTTGTGCAACCCAGACTTTACATTCTTTTCTTGACCCGTGTTTATTGCATAGATTCAAGGCCACTTTGCGAGGTTGATGCTTTTTGTTTACAACGAGGATTGGCGGTCGTGGATTTTAATCATATAAGCGAATATATGTTTGTAGGGTCATGGTCTCCGGTCCTAAAAATGTCAGGCACATCTTATTTTTGTGTATCTTTTATGTTTTATGTTTTCTTGTGGGCGACACTCAATTATATCTTTGGATGAATTTAGTTGTCGTCGTTCTATAGATTTTGATTGTATTGATCTCTTTCAGGGATTCAGCATTTAGTGCTGTCGTATTTCCGCTCTGACTGAGATTAATATTTTCTTATTTGTTTAGCTGTGCTGTCGAGTAACATATTGTCGTGGAATTCTTATTTAGTTCAGTATTATTATGTTCGTACCTGTAGTTCTTCTCTGACTTTCTTTTTAATATGTACAGCAGTTCTATGGGATTATATCTCGTCCTGTACTGTTCATTGACGGTGGAAACAACTGTTTTATTATATGGTAAGATTTTATGACTTTTTACATTGTTGTCTTTTTCCTGATTTGTTTCCAGTGTTGTCAGTTAATCTTTTGTCTAATGTGATAGTATGGCATGCTTTTAAATAGGTAGTAAAGGCAATATTTAGTACTGGATTATAGTATATTGTTAATTGCTGATATGTTAATATATACGATGATTACGGATACACTGTGAGATTAGTTGATAAGTATTATATACTTCAGAGACAAGTATATCACACATAACGAAGAAGTACTGTATATACAGTTGGTTTGAAAAGGTTTGAATTACCTTACGACTAAGTACAGTCATTTAACTACAATTGGGATAGATATTCATTTTGCATCTATATCCCATTACTCTTTAAGTATATTATGGCTGACTTTGTAAAAGATAAGGCGGGATTTATACAGAATGGGAAGGACTTGAATTTCTCGGGTGATGATCTTATAGCCTATGTAAATAAAGAAATAGCGGAATACAAAGAAGAGAAAGAAAGAGAGAGAGAAGAAAAAAGAGAAGAAAGAGAGAAAGAAGAGAGGGAACATGAGAGAAGGGAAAGAATTCGTTTAGCAGAAATTGCTGCAGAACAAGCGAAATTTGAAAGCGAAAAAACTTTTGAGTTAGGAAAATTGCGTTTACAATCTTCTTCTTCTAGAGAATCGTCTGGTACAGGATCGTCTAAGATCATTAATTTAAAATTACCAAATTTTTCTTCATTACATGACGATATGGGATTCTTTCTTTTGAGATTTGAATCAAGAGTTACGGCTTTAAATTTACCTAAGGCCTCATGGCCTGAACATTTTGTCGGGTTACTTACTGGTGAAAGTTTACAAACTTTTTTTAACATTGCCGATGATAAAAGGAACGACTATGAATCCATAAAATCAGTATTTCTTCGCAAATATTGTTTAGATGAGGAAGGATATCGTTTAAAATTTAAATCGATGGGTCCTGTGGAAGGTAAGGATGTCGAAGACTTTGTGTCTTCAGTGAAGATGTGTCTAAACAGATGGATTGAACTGTCTAATATTACTAAATCTTTCGAAGGTCTTTATGATCTCTTCTTAAGAGACAAAATTTTATCTTCGGTAAATACTGAAATTTTCTCATTCCTTCAAGAAAGGAAGCCCACAAATATAGGGGAAATGGAAAAATTGGCTCAACAATTTTCGGTCGCACACCCAAACTTGCTTTTAGGTAAGACGAAGGTCCTAGAAACTCTGCCAGCTTGTGCGGTCACTCATGATAGATCACGCACTCGCAGCATGGACCGACGGTATAGGGATGATTATCAAAATTCCTATAGAGGTAGATATAATTTCCCTCATAATCATTCGCCCTCACGGGGTATAGAGAAACGCAACTTTAACCATAATAATAAAAAGTCTTGGCAAAGAAATAATCAATACTCCAATAATAATTACACTCACAAACATCATTTTTCGGCACCCTCACGTTATGATTACAATAACAGTAATTACAATAACAAACATCATGTCTCACCACCATCTCGTGATGATTCTTCTCGCACGGACAAAAAGGAGTACTATCGGTCTGACTGTCCAGTGGATCGGAGAGGAACACATTTTTCTAGGAGTCAAAGTAGAGGAAGATCACAAGCTCACGCTTGTCAGCTTGACGTTGGTAATGATAATATTTCCAATAATGAGAATAATACTCATGCCAATGCATGTAGGTTTGATCTGGAAAATAGTGGTAATTGCAAAGAATGTATGACTCTATTTCAACCTGGATCTATTCCACGTCTGAGATGTGGACATGCTCTGCCAGTTTTGTCTTTAAATGATGGGGTTGGCTCACTCGTGATCCATAGAGGTTTTGTTTTTGACACACCTGTTTCTATTTTACGTGACAGCGGTTGCACCACCATTGGCCTAAGGAAGGCACTAATTCCTTCTTCTTGCTTTACGGGAACCTCTATAAGTGCGTAACTTTCGGTGGAACTGTTGAATCTTATCCGCTGGCAGATGTGGTAATAGATACTCCGTTCTTTTCGGGAAAAGTAAGAGTGTGTGCTCTCGATCGACCTTGTTGGGATTTACTTATCCGTAACATAAAGAGGGTTAAAGAGTGTTCTGAACAGGATATTATTGATTGGGAGAGAAATCATCCCTCCTTTGCTAACGCGATCACAACCAGAGCACAACAAGCTGCATAGACAAATGAATTAAATTCTTCTATACACACTCAACACATTACAACTTGTCATCACATTGACAAAAATATATTTATAGCTAAACAACAAATGGATCCTTCTTTGCACGCATTTCCGTCCTTCTGATCATGGATCACACTTCGTATCCGTCACTCTCTTAGTGCTATATTTCACCCTAGCTCTAACGGGGTCGTGGAACGTTAGAATGGGACATTGAAACAACTGTTGGGGAAGGTGACTACATCATTTCCTCAAGAATGGGATCGTTTTATTCCTGCTGTACTGTTTGCGTACAGAGAGGTTCCTAATCATACTGGTTTTTCGCCTTTTCAGTTAGTATTTGGTGCGAACCCAAGAGGTCCAATGTCTCTCTTACATGATTTGTTGATGGAATCTGATGTGAATAATAATAATAATAAGAAATCCACTTATCAATACGTTACAGATTTACGCCAACATCTTGTGGATGCATGTCAGGTGGCGAATGAAGCATCTGAGATGGCAAAATATAAGACCAGATCTCGCATTAACAGAGATAGACGACTAACGTCTTTCTCAATCAATGACGATTTTTTTGTTCTCCTGCCACTCAAAGTAGATCACTTGTTAGTAACATGGCAAGGTCCGTTTAAAGTGGTTGCAAAGAGAACGGACGTGGACTACGTCATCAATATGCGGGGTAAAGAAAAAACATTCCATGTTAACATGCTCCTACCATACATCACTCGTCCTCCTCAGTTACAATTCATTTGTGATGCTATCATGATCCAACCTACCCATCATGCATCTATCGCGTTGGTGGATGAGGTGCAAACCAATTTCGCTGATGTACTTTCCACGTTTCTGGTAGCACCTATTAAGTCTTCGGAAACATGGAATGATGTTATAATTTGTACTGATTTACCTGCAGATCATGGGGATCAAATTCGTTCTATGTTGGTATCCTTTCAGGATGTTTTGTCTGATCTTCCGGGACGTACTAACATTATCACACACGAAATCAAATTGTCAGATTACACCCCGATTTCATTACGACCATACGCCGTTCCTCTACATGTTAGAGATCAGATGGAAAGTGAAGTAGATGGTATGTTAAAACTGGGTATTATTTCACCGTCTGATTCACCTTTCTGTTTTCCTATGGTGGCAGTACGAAAGAAAGACAAGTCAATTCGTATTTGTATTGACTTTCGTCGCCTTAACAAGGTGACCATATCCGATTCTGAACCAATGCCTTTGCTGGAGGATTTGTTGCCACGCCTATCATCCGCCACTTTCTTCAGCAAGTTTGACCTATCTAAAGGTTACTGGCAGATTCCTCTGGCTGATGTATCAAAACCTTTGACTGCTTTTGCCACTTCTCGTGGATTGTTTCATTACAATGTCATGTGTTTTGGTTTACGGAATGCTCCAGCGACATTTGTACGCATGATGCGTCGCGTTTTAGGTAATCGCACCGATCTCATTTCGTATATGGACGATATTTGCATTTTTCATGATACTTGGGAACAGCATATCGCTGGGATACAGTCGTTGCTCCAAACTCTCAGAGTACATAACCTCACAGCTCGACCTTCCAAAGTCGAAATTGGGTTTACTGAGATTTCATTTCTGGGTCATAAGATTGGCCGACATACAATACAACCTGATGAGTCTACACTAAAAAGGGTACTGGATCTTGCCATACCAACTACTAAGAAACAAGTTCGTAGTTTGCTGGGACTCATAAACTTTTACCACAGGTTTATACCACGATTTTCCCTTTTAACTTCTGTTCTATCTGCTCTGACAAAAAAGGGTATGCCTGACAAAATAATATGGAACAAAGAGTGTGACCATGCCTTACAGAACATCAAAACACAATTTTCAAAAAGTCCAATACTAAGACTACCAGACTTACGACGACCTTTTCTCGTGGTTACAGACGCATCTCTGAAAGGAATCGGGGGATGTTTAATGCAGACCTTTGATGGCGAGTGCCACCCGATATTCTACCTCAGCAGAAAACTTTCAGAGACAGAATCCAGATATCCAATTGCGGAAAGGGAACTTTTGTCATTGGTATGGACATTACATAAACTACAGAAGTTCTTGGTGGGTACACATTTTAAATTATACACTGATCAAAAAGCTCTCACATATTTACAGACTTTTAAATCGACTAATGCACGTCTCACCCGATGGGCGCTACAAATGCAAGGGTATGATTTTGACGTTTTACCAATAGCAGGAAAGGACAATGTCCTAGCTGACACCCTCTCTAGAGTTATGTAATAACTCGAATACGGAAGTGGACAATAATTACTTATTTATTCATATTGTTATTACTGACATTGTTTTTTTTCTCTTTAAAATCTAGATAGATATCATTTAATAAATGATAGGTAATCATAAGGCATTAGGGATAAGATGAATGATTTAATCTCGCTTCACATTATAATTGCCTGACTGAAAACTAAGTTTTCAGTTGTTCGAGGGGGGGGGGGGGGTAATGTGGCGCTGGCTATTGCACGCCACACGCTAGAAAATGTATAGGATTTTGGTGCTGATGAGCGCAGCACGATAGTAATTTGTCGATATGTGTATTGCGCACATGACGTGAGCAGTGTGGAGGAAAAATGGACAGAGCGTGTGTTGACCCTGAATAGGCGGCTTGTGTGTGTGTTCTACCCAATGGTAGAAATATGGGAAATGTTAAAAGAGAAGTGTCTTGAAACATATCAATGTTTATTAAATACAACGAAAGGTAAGAAGAGGAATGAGGTAATGTTTATATGGACCTACGGATTAGAGAAGTTGCTGAATCTACCTAATTATGCATGCTGTGTAATGATGTATTGTCTACGTGAATAATAAATGGAATGTTACTAAAATATCCAGCTGTTATATTGATCATTGTGTGGAATCTTCGAGTCATAGAAAGTATCGTGAATGAACTATTGTGGCTGTCCTGAATCTTGTGGACCTATGATATATAAACCTAGACACAGTGTGAAAACGAGCACAAACAATCAACTGAAGAATATAAACTTTTAACGCCACAGTTATACTAAACAGTTATGCTCCACTATGGGATTTGAATTATTTTAATCATTGCTATGATAGTCTTGGGCTGTCCTTTATCCATATAAGTCTCCCTCCTGTTCTTTCCACTCTATCAATTTATCAGCATGCGCCTGCATAGGCTAATATATTTTGTACACACATGTACCTGTCAGTAAATGTTCTGACAGCAAAATCTACTCCATCTTCTTCCAACTCAACATACAGGAACCCTAACCTTGTAGTTCCAGCTGACTGGATATGCTATTTATCTTACAACATTAAGTGAATGTACATAAAAATACAGCATTTGACATTACATAATAAATGGTATGCGCCCCTTGGGGAAAAATATTAACATCCCACAAATGAATACATAGAAAATGCAATGTTCTTGCTATAATAATACAGTGGTGACTGAACCCTAAGATATAATGTTATCTATGGCTGGTGATTGCTTTTTTCCTGTGAAAGTTATAAACTGGTGTCTAACTACACAAATCGACATATCATGATTCCACCCAGCCACTAGAAGTTTCTATCAGAAAGTAATAAGTGACTATCTCCTATAATTCAGGGTTATAGCGCCTGCACGTCACTATTCAGTTGTAAGTGAATAACCCACACCTCTGACATTTCCTTACAGTAATGACAGTTATTTTGGCCTACTCTTAATCTATGGTAAGCACTGTACTGACTGATTCTACGCCCGTTAACTAAGGCGGTAGACGGCGCTACATTATCACTGAATTAATTACCGGGAGCAATCCTCACAATGAATTCAAGTCACACTCCTATCAGATATATAAAACTAACATGAATATATATATTTTAAGAGATGTCTACTAACCCCGAAAAATGACGAGAACATAGGCAAACACAATCTAGTTCTGCTGTGCTAACTCTGCCTTAGTCTCATTTTGTCATCACGGGCAGGAAAATCTTTACGCGTGTGTTTTGACTGATTAAATCTATCTAATTTTATAGTCTACAAGTGACGCTACCCCAGAACTGGCATAGCCTGTTTCCCACAGAAGCATGGTGTAAAACGTAATCATAGGTAAGACAAATGTTATTCTAAAGGGACACATCAGAGACAACAACCGCGATAAAATTTCCTACATAGAGACGAAATATTTATGAGAGCGGTCAGGGGCCGCAACAACAAAGAACGAACGCGAGTTTTATCTCCCCTGAATCACGTTAGCGGTCCGCGTTTCCCCTGGTCAGACAAACACCAGGTGCGCTTAGGTAACATTATCATAAGCTGACCGCTACTGACCAGTGGGGAATTTATAATGAGGCCAGAACGAAAACACAGCCGCGGTGTGGGGTCTGAGAGAGGAATAATGGGCTACGTAGGTAAAATCCGATAGAAAGAAAATACAAAATGTTGAGGAAACCAGGACATTAAAAGAGTAATAAAAAGATTGGACGTGATGGTAAAATAAATTATCAGTCCCCCGTGACACTCAAAACAGAAAAATTACACTATCTCCACGAAATCTAAGTAATCCACTATGTACTATGGCTCTTATGATATCCAGCTAGATATTTCAAAAATTTCCTGCAGCGACTGATAATTGAGTTTAGTTAGATGAAGTATATATACTGAAATAGCGTAATTTTCGCTGAAAGATGACGAAAGTCGCCCCTTGGGCACTCCGTTTAAATCCGCGGGTCTTTCTTCCAAGATAAAGAATTCTCCGTTCGCTCTATTACCTGGTGACTCTACAACAAAGCCTTTTGATCTCGGCGATTGTCGAGCTTTTAGGGAAACTTCAAAGCAGTTACCTCACACGTGTTTTTGGGCCCGTGCAACTGTCAGTATGTCGTAATTTTGACAGCTCTGCTCTCTTCGAGCTTCGGGCAAACGTCCTTGGTCCGTCCTCTTTAGAAGGAATGACAGTTATAGATCTGAATAGTCGCTCGTCAGCGCGTTAAACAAGACAAATAGGTGTGGCTAAAACTATGAGTTAGACAGCTAGCGAGAAAGGCTTGGATTATGCGTAACCAACCGTGCATGGTAATGAGTGAAGCGAGGTGGACCGCCAAGGTTGAAAGTAATGAGGGGCGACGGTGGGACGCAAGCGGACGGATCATTGTAGTCTATATACATAACCTGTCATACCTAGTGTATTAATTAGTCAACTAAACGTCGCTTTCTGTGTGATAAAGCGGGTGATAAAATTATCATTAGACTGCACAACTAGTACACAAATAGCTACGCATTATTTTCCACTAGTTCTAACTCCTAAAAAATCACAGTGAATTTAAGATGATAAACTTTCAACACTTTAATACGCTTAAGCACAAATTTATATTACCAGAAATCGAGAAAGAAATCACAACGAAACTATTAACACATCTATTCCCAATGGTTCTAGATAACGTGTTTAGACTCTCTGAAAAATTCTGAGCGACACTGATAACTGATTTGGGAAGACGCAGTTTATATACAATCATGTTATTATGATCTCTAGAGAATGTTAATTTTCACACTCTTAGTGCATAGCAGAAAATCAGGAAACTGCGTTTCCCAGATGAAAGGTCCTCTGAGCCGGCTACCGTTTCTCTCGTCGAGCGCTGGTTGACCAACATCAAAAGGCTGTCTTTACGATAACAGGGTTTCTTTCAAAATCGCTAATCGACGTCAGAGACTCCCCCGTATCTGAAGATCAAAGGCTTAAGTGTTTATCCCACGTGCGGTCTGTCCGATGTCTGATGATTGGCAGATCAGCTCGCGTGAGAAACGTTTGTAAACAAACCCTGTTCGCTGGCAGGTCGCGAAAGTTGGTGCTATGTCTGTTTGTTTACATCTCAAGGAAAAGAGGCGTGGATTAAAAGTGAGTAATGCAGTCTGTCAAATACTTGACTTTGCTAGCGAATCTTAGAACGCCCCGAATTCACGAAAGGCTGTCGGATACTATAGGCTATATTTCCATTACACGTCACAGACGGGGACACTTAAGTCATGACTCCCAGGTGTTATCTGTACTTTTTTCTGTCTGCACTTGGAAATCACTCCTTCCTTCTTGACTGCAATTTTCAAATGTTTAATTCGATACTCCTGACTTTATCCATTGTGCCAAACTGAGGCTGTTGTTAAAGTAACAATTTTGTAGATACATTTACTCTTCTGAATTTCTTAACCCATCGCTATTTCCTTTACATGCATGCTTGTAAGAGCCTCCGATTGGCAGAGGGGTTAGAACGCTGGCCTCTCGCGTCACATGTAACGGGCTCGAAAGTCGGTGGCTTCACGCTCCGGTCCATTCAGGTGTAATTGGGTCCCTGACTCTGCTCTCGAGTTAGGGAGGCCACGGCAGCGAGGAAGGGAACTGATCACCTGACCACTCTAAGCTAGAACTATTATTGTGAAGTCTCTAACACTTCACTCCTCTCATGCAGTATCTGCAATGAGACTAGCTTTACATGTGTTCTTTGTTAGTGTGTATGTTCGTATATTGTTGTTATAAAATTAACAGTGATACAACGTAAAATATATCCAAAGGATAAAATGTAGGGATAAAAGAATGCGTAAGTTACTAGAAGGCATGATCGCCCACGCCGCGGGTCATCACCCGCCATGGAAATTAAATTGCTGAAACGGTTACCATTTGAACGGGATGAGAACGGCGGATCAAAAGGAAAAAAATATGACTGAAAAATTGCGTGAGACTAGCAAGGCTTAGAAGATGCAAGTGGGGGGGGGGGAAACGGAGGAAAATTCACGTCCCCAAATTGACACGAGGTACGGAAAGGGACGCTTATGCGATACCAAGCCTTTTATTTGAATTCAGCGGCAAAAGCATTACAACGCAGATGCTTGAAATATTACAAAATTAAAAAAGTAACTTTTTCTTAATACTAATGTTAGGAATATAAAAATTAGCTGGCCGGATGGCCCATTTTGAGCAGTGAAATAATATGCTTTTATTTATACAGACGGATAGATAATAATGAAGACATTGACAAAAGACTGTGTTGTTCACATCAGCGAAAGACTGCATTGAATCAAACATGTCACTAATTTGCACAAAAACCGCGACCTTGAGACTCAAGTGTTCAAATCTAGTTAGAATGAAAGAGAGGGACATTGGTGGGAGCTGTGGCTAAAAATAACTTCTATGGCAGGAAGCTAATAAACATATTTCGGAATATGTAGTCTGGGAGAACTTATCCTATGTGAAACCAACTTGGTAAGATGTGTTGTATGGTCAGAGAGATCTGACCCTGTCTAAGTGGTGTTATTGTAAATTGTTACGTGTAGAAGTGGCTCCTTAGGTAAGGTTCTGAACCTAAACCAATACTTTATTTCAGAGCTGTGAGTTTTTTATGTGACACCAAAAGGTGGTGTCAAATGCTGGGTAAATAATTGACAGTGAGGACCCGTGCAGTGTCGCATCTCGGCAGAACAGCCTTGTATTGCCCCCAAGCACGGAGAGGTGGGGCCACCCGATATATTGCCCCCAAGCACGGAGAGGTGGGGCCACCAGATTCCAGCACCAGAACTACTCTTTCAAAGTTACGTAAGCAGGCTGGTCTGCTGGATTTACACCAACTTCATAGACATAGCACCCAAAGTGAATTACTACTAAAACATCCCATTTTCTTTCATCATTAATGGACAATGTTTGGTAGGCTTAGACAGGGAGGGATGAAGCCACCCCAACAGCACATCTATTCATCGTTCTCCCAGGGAAAATAAAATTATGAACTGTAGAAATATTAACTAATCGTGAAAATTGTATACGTACACACCTTTTATTTATCATGCCATTTATTCATGCCATTCACTCATAAATTCCAAAATCTTTCATATGTTCTGGCCAAAATAAAACCTTGGTTCAGAACAAATAAATTTTAAAAAGATTTACTTTCTAAAATTTCACCAGCTGAATTTAGTTCATTGTGTTCTAAATTTTATTGATAATATTATATTATTTAATATCTGTGTGTGTGTGTTTGTATATGTCAATACAACACATTACATTCAGTACCCTAGATTTTAACGTAGCCACATTCATTAGAAAAAAAGATAGGTGTGAGGTCGTAGTGGTAGCAAGAAAGGCCTTCTGAAAATTCACAGCTACATTTTATCTCAGGAGCTTTCACAGCTGACCTCATACATCACACTTAGTAATATCACCATCATACAATACCATCAAAACCACTACATATATTGGGGTCTTGTCCAGGGATAATTAGCATAAACAGTAATATAAGGATCTTCTGGTGGGAGAAATAAAATTAGGGGAACAAAATTGTAAAATTCCCTTAAAATTAAAAGTGTCCCTTTAAATTAAAAGGGCAATTAGAAGTTGGTGAATCTTCACAGCCAGTGTTAGTTAATTAATTAATTAGAATTATTTTAGTCTAGAGTAATTATAAGTACTTTGCTTATTGCTAGATTTGTTTAAAAAGTATGGCGGAGCTGGCAAAATTTAGATCAGCTGCTGTGCTGACCGCAAAGGAGATGGGAATGGATGGTCAGATTTTAATTCAATACGTAACGGCTGAATGTGATAAATATATTGAAAGGGAAGATAGAAAGGTAGCTGAAGAGAAGAGGTTACAAATTGAGGCGGATAGAGAAATTAAGAGGCTGCAGATTGAGGCGGACAAAGAGGCTAAAGCATTAGAGGCAGCAGAAAAAAGATTGACTGCCGAAAGGGAGGCAGCAGATAGAAAGGCCGAAAGGGAAGCAGAAGATAAAAGGTTGCAAAGGGAGCATGAATTACGACTAAGGGAGCTGGAGTTACAAGGCCAGGCTCCTGAAAATGGTGCCAGCCCTTTTGCCTCAGATGCTACGCCTAGTCTGGGAGCCTCAACCTCAGCTATGGGGTTTCATTTAGACCATTTTGTTGAGAAAGACGATGACATAGAGGGGTACCTAGGACGTTTTGAGTTATTAGCTACTACATATGGGTTAGAGAGAGAGAGGTGGAGTTTAAAGTTATCACAAGGACTGAGAGGTACTTCTTATGAAGTCTTTGCTAAAATGAACAGGGAAGACCAAGACAATTATGACATGTTAAAGCAGGCTCTGTTATTAAGGTACGAGAAGAATGGTGAATTTTATCGTAAGAAATTTAGAAATGCCAAACTGTTGTCTGGGGAGACATACCACCAATTCTCTGCTAGACTGGAAACCTATTTGGAGAAATGGACTGCTCTGGGGAAGACCCAAGATCTTAAAGAAATGATCATGATCGAACAATTGAGAGAGTCCATGGCTCCAGACATGAGAAAATTTCTCATGGAACAAGGTGCAGAGAAGTTGGGGGAGGTTTTAAATGTCGCTGAGAGGTATCAGGCAGCCCAGGCAGAGGTAAGTGGTGCTAAAAAGAAGCACATAGATAATTTTAAAGCTCCACAACCATTTAATAAATTTGACAATAGAGAACAGGGTAATAGAGGTAGGACAAACTTTGAGCGGCCAAGAAATGACTATCGCGACAGAAACTCACAGTTCAATGACCAAAAAAAATAATGAAAGGAAACCGTTTAACCAAGGAAAAAGATGGTGTAAATGGTGCAAGAGAGATAACCATAACACCGAATTTTGTAGAAGGAAACCTTCAAACATTGCTGCAATGAAGTCGGGGACTCAACGATTAAAGGTTAATCCTAATGGACAACAGGAACCTTATCACCCCCCAGTTTGTGAGGATGTTATTTGTAATGTGGTCACCATAAGGTGCCTTTATGATACAGGTTTGGATTATGATTCAGTTGTGAAGTCTAGCCTAGTGGACCCAAGTCAGTATACCACAGAAACAGTGGAAATACAAGGGGCGACTAAGGACATACCACTCATGACACTTCCCATCGCAAGGATAACGGTGAAAACTCGCTATGTGGAAGGAGAAATCAGAGCAGCAGTGATAGATGAACCAATCTACCCTCTGATATTGGGGTGTAGATACGTCTTCTTGGGGAATCCCGAGAAACCTGTGATCATGGCGACAGTGCAGACCAGGTCACAGAAGAAGGAGGAAGAAGGTGAACCTATAAATGCTCATCCAGAGGAGATGAGAAAGGCGCAGGCTGAGGATAGGACACTCAAGCCATGTTTTAAAAAATTGCCCAAATGCCACACACCTCCGAGCAAGGGGGGAATATTTCATGAAGAACAAACTCTTATACAGGAAGACAGGAGCTAGATCCACTGGTCACGGACAGTTGGTTCTTCCCAAGATATATAGGGCAAATTTAATAAGGAGCTTACATGTTGGAAAAGATGGGGACCATGAAAAAGTCGGTACCATCTGCCAAAAAGTTGCTCGCAAATACTATTGGCCCGACGTAAATGTCGATATTGAAAACTTTGTAGAAGCATGTGGCATATTTCATGAGGGAACACCCACAAAGGGAAAATATGTGCAGGACCTAGAAACGCCACGGGGCAAAATTAGGCCTGGAAGGAAAACTAATGATACTCAAGGAGACAAAGTGCAATGGGAGCCCCCTTTTCACACCCAGTCTTCACTTGAATGGATTAACATGGCCACTATGCGAAGAGTACAAAGAAGAAATTTTACCCAGGATAAGATGACAATCCCTCGGTCAGACTTATATAAACTGGAAGAACAGAAAAGAGAGCGAAGATCTCTCATAAGCAATCTAAAGTGGGGAGACAAACCCAAGAAAAAAATTGGTAGTGGTCGATTTGTGAGTGATGATTCTAGGAAGAAAAGTCCTCACTATGGCGCTTCTAATGGACGGGACCAGACGGGTTCCAGGAAAAATACGTATGATAAATTAAAAATCCAGATGTAGCTTTATTAAGGACCTGGACGGATGAGAAGGCGGAAGAACCTGTTACCTCATCTTATCAATACGTGAACGAACTGACCACTCGTCTGAAAGCTGGATGGAAACTGGCAAATGATAATTTGAAACAAGCCAGGAAGAAACATGCAGCATATTTTAATAGGAAGGCAAAGGACCGAGAACTAGCTGTGGGAGAGAAGGTGCTTCTTCTACTACCCGGTAGCCAGAATAAATTACAAATTGGATGGCAAGGTCCATATACGGTTCTAGAGAAGGTGTCTAGAACAAACTATAAAATTGACAAAAAGGGGAAGGAGAAAGTTTATCACGTAAACCTGTTAAAGAAGTATCTGGACAGACCACTCCAGGAAAGCACCCCCTTACTGACCTTAGCTATCGCAACTCAAATGCAAAAGGAACCACTCACCTCACATGAATACCCATTACATCCTTGTGAAACAGCAGCACAGGTAAAAGTCAGTAAGCACCTGACTAAAAACCAGAGGGAGAGAGTTCAACAGGTTCTGGAGGAACATACAGATGTATTAACAGATAAACCAGGCCATACAAATTTGCTACAGTATGACATGAAACTGGTAGACTAAAACCCAATCTGTATGAGAGCCTATTCTATTCCGTTCGCGAAGGAGAAGGCATTGAAGGAAGAAATAGATTATTTATTGAAGGAGGGGATCATTTCGCACAGTGAATCATCTTTTAGTTCTAGTGTCGTTTTGTTGAGAAAACCGTCTGGGGAACACAGACTGTGCATAGATTATAGGAAACTGAATGCTGTCACAGAAGGACAAGTGGATCCATTACCAGACACAAAACAGTTATTTGCCAGATTAAACAAGGCAAAATACTTTTCAAAGGTGGATCTTAGTAAAGGCTATTACCAGATCCCAGTGAAGCCTGAAGTGAGACCTTATTTGGCTTTTAGCACTTCGGATGGACATTATGAATTCAATATGCTACCATTCGGACTGAAAAATGCTCCGAGTGTATTTTCAAGGATGATGCGCAAATTGTTGGATCCCCTGAATAACCCATGTATCACGAATTTCATGGATGATATTCTCGTCGCCACAGAGACATTTGAAGAACACATTGAAGCTCTAGAGATGTTATTTAATAGACTTAGGGAGGCGAACTTAACTGCTAGGCCAACAAAATGTTGTATTGGATGCAAAGAGTTGGAATTCTTGGGACACACTGTATATCAGGGTAACATGACCCCTGACCCCAAGAACTTGGAAAAACTGCAGAGAGCACCTAGACCACAAACAAAAAAGGACGTGCGATCATTCGTGTCGTTATGCGGATTTTATCAAAAATATATCAAAGATTTTAACTCTATTTGTGCTCCTCTGACTGATCTGACTCGCAAGGGACTTCCAGATAAAATTATTTGGACTGCACAATGTGAACTAGCGTTCCAAGACTTAAAGGAAAAACTCACTAGCAAGCCTATTCTCAAACTGCCTGATTTGACACAGGACTTTGTCTTAAGAACCGATGCAAGTAATGTAGGACTCGGAGGGGCTTTGTTGCAAAGATCATCTTCACCTGATGGGGAACTGAAACCAGTCGCTTATGCAAGCCGCAAATTGAATAAGGCGGAAC
Source organism: Oreohelix idahoensis (assembly GCA_024509875.1). Lineage (NCBI taxonomy): Eukaryota > Metazoa > Mollusca > Gastropoda > Stylommatophora > Oreohelicidae > Oreohelix > Oreohelix idahoensis. The sequence goes on along the minus strand of JAMPIV010010139.1, from coordinate 101,712 downwards.
AAGGATACTCCACAAGCGAAAAAGAATGTTTAGCGTTAATCTGGGCAATAAAGAAGTTTCAAATCTATCTGTATGGTAGGACTTTTGTGGTCGAGACGGATCATCAGCCTCTCGTATTCTTATCTCAGGCTAAGCATGAAAACGCAAGATTGCTGAGGTGGTCTTTATTGCTTCAACCTTATCAGTTTAGTATCCAATATATCCCAGGCAAATTGAATGTCGGTGCAGATTTCCTCAGTCGGCACCCCTGTGATCAAAATTAGAGTAATGGCAGACGTGAGGAGAGATTTTATCTATGTGTATCACTGGTTTTAGAACTTGCCGTAGGCATGTTTTCAAGTGGGGAGATGTGTCATAAAATTAACAGTGATACAACGTAAAAATATCTCCAAAGGATAAAATGTAGGGATAAAAGAATGCGTAAGTTACTAGAAGGCATGATCGCCCACGCCGCGGGTCATCACCCGCCATGGAAATTAAATTGCTGAAACGGTTACCATTTGAACGGGATGAGAACGGCGGATCAAAAGGAAAAAAATATGACTGAAAAATTGCGTGAGACTAGCAAGGCTTAGAAGATGCAATTGGGGGGGGGGGGGGGGGGGGAGCGGGGGAAGGAGGAAAAATTCACGTCCCCAAATTGACACGAGGTACGGAAAGGGACGCTTATGCGATACCAAGCCTTTTATTTGAATTCAGCGGCAAAAGCATTACAACGCAGATGCTTGAAATATTACAAAATTAAAAAAGTAACTTTTTCTTAATACTAATGTTAGGAATATAAAAATTAGCTGGCCGGATGGCCCATTTTGAGCAGTGAAATAATATGCTTTTATTTATACAGACGGATAGATAATAATGAAGACATTGACAAAAGACTGTGTTGTTCACATCAGCGAAAGACTGCATTGAATCAAACATGTCACTAATTTGCACAAAAACCGCGACCTTGAGACTCAAGTGTTCAAATCTAGTTAGAATGAAAGAGAGGGACATTGGTGGGAGCTGTGGCTAAAAATAACTTTACAGACAAAATTTGTAGAGGGGACGGATAGGTTGGTTCAAAAAACCAAGTACGTTTTTTGTGAAAACGCAAGTAGAGACGGACGGACTAACAGATAAAAATCCATACTTGACTGAAGCATGACTGAAATGACTTTAGTGTAGGAAATTTGAATTTGAAAAAAACACAAGGCATTGATTGGCCACAGACAATCATATTATCAGCGCTCAGACGCGCTTTTTTGCCATTCCTCAATAGTTGTCCAGTGATAGACACAGTAAATTTTAAGTGTGGTGATTTCCAATGAAGTAAATTGAAATAAGTTCAGGGACGCCATACTATAGCCAGCAGCTCAGCTGAGTTTTGCTAGCATTTCTGTGTTCTTTATTCATAATCTGGTAAGATTGAAATTATTTCTTTGTATATTTTAAATATTGTTTAATGTTTCGAGTGATTTGATACTGCCATATCGAAATCTAGCCTTACAACAAGTAAGGATTTGCTCTAGACCCTCCGCCCTAGTTCAGGGTCTAGGGACAAACAATATATATATATAAACTCCAGCAAGGATTAGGAAGGACAAATCAAGTGTTGAGATCAGTGGAACATATCACCTATCCTATCCTATGGCAGGAAGCTAATAAACATATTTCGGAATATGTAGTCTGGGAGAACTTATCCTATGTGAAACCAACTTGGTAAGATGTGTTGTATGGTCAGAGAGATCTGACCCTGTTTAAGTGGTGTTATTGTAAATTGTTACGTGTAGAAGTGGCTCCTTAGGTAAGGTTCTGAACCTAAACCAATACTTTATTTCAGAGCTGTGAGTTTTTTATGTGACACCAAAAGGTGGTGTCAAATGCTGGGTAAATAATTGACAGTGAGGACCCGTGCAGTGTCGCATCTCGGCAGAACAGCCTTGTATTGCCCCCAAGCACGGAGAGGTGGGGCCACCCGATATATTGCCCCCAAGCACGGAGAGGTGGGGCCACCAGATTCCAGCACCAGAACTACTCTTTCAAAGTTACGTAAGCAGGCTGGTCTGCTGGATTTACACCAACTTCATAGACATAGCACCCAAAGTGAATTACTACTAAAACATCCCATTTCCTTCCATCATTAATGGACAATGTTTGGTAGGCTTAGACAGGGAGGGATGAAGCCACCCCAACAGCACATCTATTCATCGTTCTCCCAGGGAAAATAAAATTATGAACTGTAGAAATATTAACTAATCGTGAAAATTGTATACGTACACACCTTTTATTTATCATGCCATTTATTCATGCCATTCACTCATAAATTCCAAAATCTTTCATATGTTCTGGCCAAAATAAAACCTTGGTTCAGAACAAATAAATTTTAAAAAGATTTACTTTCTAAAATTTCACCAGCTGAATTTAGTTCATTGTGTTCTAAATTTTATTGATAATATTATATTATTTAATATCTGTGTGTGTGTGTTTGTATATGTCAATACAACACATTACATTCAGTACCCTAGATTTTAACGTAGCCACATTCATTAGAAAAAAAGATAGGTGTGAGGTCGTAGTGGTAGCAAGAAAGGCCTTCTGAAAATTCACAGCTACATTTTATCTCAGGAGCCTTCACAGCTGACCTCATACATCACACTTAGTAATATCACCATCATACAATACCATCAAAACCACTACAATTGTATGGTTTAAGTTTGTAAATAACAGAGTGTGTATGTATGTCCTTCTACGTGCGTCTCACTAACAATTGTGTTTAATTTTACGAGTGGCTATTCCGCATGTGTTTTACAAAGGAAGTACATATATAAACACAGGCAGAATACATGTCTTAAAACATCAGTACGTGTTATTTTTTTTAAAAACCTCGTCTTTCTTAATTCTTTGACAATCTATAAACTGTCAAAGGACAAAGAAAGACTGCCGTAATTTTAAATAAAAGAATTTATTTCATCACGCCTAATAAAAGAATTTAGGAGGCAGGAATTTGGGAAAAAAATATTTACATATTCGTTAACTGTTAATAGATAACTTCAGATTTCAGGAAGGTGGAAAGTCGGATTTTAAATAGAAACACGTAGTATTTATAAATCCCATAGAGATGGCAAAAACACACCATTAAGATTTACTTTATTTCTCATGACCATACTACTTTATCAGATTCTCTGAGGCATCCTAAAGTAATTGGTGTCAAAGTAATTTATTTGGGAGTTTTACTATAAATTGTTTATTGTCCATCTTCAACTGAAAAGGTACATAACTTTCATTATGGGGAGAAAACACATCAGCTGTGACGTCAGTAAACGGAACCAAGTTTCTTGTAAAATAAAAATATATCACAATAAGAACTTTACACGTAGGCTCAGAAACTTTCCTTCCTTTTGTTTTGCCTTCTCTTCATTTATTGTCTTTGACGCTACTTATTTATTTTATCATAATCGTGATTCATAAGAAGTAAGGTCATAACGGTGGAAATGATTTTCCATTGGTCTAAAAATGAGCTTTTTATCGTTGGGTATTAATAAGTGGGATTATGGTACATGTCGAGGGCCCTTTACCTGAGTTCTCACGACAGATTCGTTGATCCACGGGTGAAAACCACAGAAAGCAAATACAACGCAATAGGTCGAACAGTGGCAACTGACACAAGACTTCAACAACACGTAGAGGTGGCGATCTAATCTCTGTTTACGCTTTCTTCTGGCATAAAATTCAATTTTCCGTTAGTGGACATCATTGCGCATTCACAAATTTCTTGCGATTGTCAACAGCACTGATAAATCATGTGCAAGAAAATTCATAATCAGCATTAAACCTCAAAATTTTCTTAATGTCCTGTCCGTAACTCATTCCCACAAACCTGCAATCTTTTCATTGTGCATTTTCATTAAAGTATGGACAACCCGCGGACAGCGGTGGGGAAACTAAATGGTACGTCCAATGAAACAACACGCATTTCTTTGTGCCGGGTGTGTCATAAATATTCATGCTTGTTTATTTTTGATAAAATTCTTGAATTTCCCTCATTAATATTAAACAGATTTCATCGCGTAAAGCATCTTCATCTTATTTGTTATATATGTAGCCAGAGATGCATCACTACTCAACAAAGATGAAGCTTCTGTGCTTTCGAGCCACTCTTTCTGTTGTAGTTTACGTCTGAAGGAAAATATAAATGAATAAAATAACCACAGGACAATTTGTGCCGTCATCAGAATATGCATCAGAAAAAGCACCAAATAATTATTTGGAGACTATGAGCTGTCTCCACTTTTCTACTCAAATGAACAGCATACGTCCACTGTCTGCTACATTAACAAATGTCACCAACCGTCTCCTATGACGTACTCACACACGTCACATTACAACCTACGTGCGCACCTGTCAATCGCAGTGTATTTTGGTGCGCAAAACTAAATAATATGGACTGTGTCCCGTTTTACGCAACATAGTGTAAACTGCATTACTTCCTCACAAGATTATTTTCTCAAGCACTTAATTACATGATAAAAAAACAAAGTTGATTATAACCTTTATTTAATGGGTTCGACGCATTTAACTGTAATCTTCATTTATGGACTCAGCATGGAAGATGAATGAAGAACAGTTGGGCCTAAATTTGGGGATACATGTAAGTTTAACTCCTTCTGACACTGTTGTATTAAGGTATACGCTGGCACTAACATCTATGTAAACGTCACCCTCAGGTGGTGCTTTTGAAGCAAGCAGCGGACTCACACACATATATAAGTGTGTGTGTGTGTGTGTGTGTGTGGGTGGTTGGGTGGGTGGGTGGGTGTGTGTGTGTGTGTGTGCGTGCGTGCGTGCGTGCGTGCGTGTGTGCGTGCGTGCGTGCGTGCGTGCGTGCGTGCGTGCGTGCGTGTGTGCGTGCGTGCGTGCGTGCGCGCGCGTGCGTGTGTGTGTGTGTGTGTGTGTGTGTGTGTGTGTGTGTGTGTGTGTGTGTGTGTGTGTGTGTGTGTGTGTGCGTGCGTGTGTGTGTGTGTGCGTGTGCGTGTGCGTGTGCGTGTGTGTGTGTGTGCGTGTGTGCGTGTGTGTGTGTGTGTGTGTGTGTGTGTGTGTGTGTGTGTGTGTGTGTGTGTGTGTGTGTGTGTGTGTGTGTGTGTGTGTGTGTGTGTGTGTGTGTGTGTGTGTGTGTGTGTGTGTGTGTGTGTGTGTGTGTGTGTGTGTGTGTGTGTGTGTGTGTGTGTGTGTGTGTGTGTGTGTGCAAACGTTTGTTTTAAATTCCATGAAACATCTTTTGAAGTGCTGTAAGCCTTGTACACTACTAACAGTTTTTTTGTTGGTATCGTGCAACGCGCAAAGGAGAAAAAAAAACACGAGAATAACTAAACGGATGCAAAACTACCTCAGCCTGATATCTTCTTCTTCATACACTCTCAGACGTCTGCTTGAATGATTCCAAAGAAAGCAGTAGTCAGTTGGAGGTTATTTGATTCTTCGTAGATCTTTTCTACGATTGGTACAAGTGTCGGGCATATGCGCTTTCTTTGTTCCGCATATGTTGGGCAACTTTGAAGCAGATGTTCAACAGTCATTTTATCAGTGCCACAGTGACACTGATTGGTAGTTCCTATCTTTAGCTTGTTGAATAGATGGTATGTCAATCTGTTGTGGCCAGTGCGGAGTCTGAAGATTACCACTTGTTCTCTTCTGTTGAGCTGGTAGTATGCATCATTTTGTGTGTGACCTATATGCTCTACATCCCATTTGTTTCTGTATCTGATTCTGATAAAATTCTTCGCCTCCTCGAAAGTTATGCTTGCATCAGGCTGAGGTAGATTTTCACCTTCCTTTGCCAATCTGTCAGCCTCTTCATTGCCGGGGATGTTACAATGAGATGGGATCCATTGGATCACAACACTTTTGAATCGTTGACATAGTTTGAGGAGCACTATTCTGAGATCATCCAGGTCTGTATTATTTTGGCTTTTCAACGTTGCAATTACTGACTGTGCATCGGCAAAGAAAGCAACTTGCCCCTCTGTGCTTTCCAATATCATTATAACATTTGCTGCAGTTTTCAAGGCCTCTGCCTCTGCTCTGAAGTTATTTGAGAATTGTCCTGTCCCACTGACAGCTTTTTTGTGCATCAGTGCTTAAGGTCAGAAATACACCTCCACCTCCATTTTCTGTTGCATTTGTTGCTGATCCATCTGTGTATGCATGGGTTCAGGTGTGGCGCGGGTATTGTTTCTCAATGTATTTTGTCGCTATGGATTTTCTCTCTGTTGCAGTCTGGCTCTTCTTTCTGTCAATTAAAGGAATGTTTTCTAGTATTTCATGGAAACTATGTTGTTTCCAAACTGAACGCCTGATATAAGAATAATGTTGGAAGAGGGACAAAGTTTTATCAGAAACAGCTACAAAAACACATGGGAAACAGAGCATCCAGGCCAAACAAAAAATGATGCATATTATCAGCTCAGCAGAAGTGAAAAAGTGGTAATCTTCAGACTTCGCATGTTCCACAACAGATTGGGATATCTACCATCTATTAAATAAGATAAAGATAGAAAATACTGATGAGTGTAACTGTGGCATCGGTATAATGACTGCTGAACATCTGCTTCAACGATGCCCGACAGATGAGGAACAGAGAAGCACCTATGGCCGTCACCAGTGTCATTCCTGGAAAAGTTCTATGGAGATGTCAACAGCCTCGAGCTGAACACTGCTTTCTTGAACATATTCAAGTTGACGTCTGAGTGTGAACGAAGAAGAATAAGACGAAGAAACGGGTGCACAAGACCAGGTGTTCTCAACTTCTTTTTGCTTGTGTCCCCATTTCTGAGCCTCATTTACAAGGGGGGCTATACGGCCCACGATGAGAATCATTGCACTAGACGACAATTACGAGAATAACACTGGCTAACAAAAAAAAATTTTTTTTTTTCTTTCTCTAACATTTCTATGTTTTTCTGGTCAATTTTAATGCGCTGTTTTTAAATCTGCAAACCGTTTTTCTCTATCAGGTCGGGATCTCTAGAAATACGCAATTGAAGTTTTTTAACAACGCATATAGTATTACAAAATCATTCGTACAAGAAGTATAACAGTTATGTAGGCTTGAATTTCTTTGCAGTCGACTTTCGGCGGTGAATGGCATGTGGTACATCGCGATGAAGCATCCAACAATAATCGGCAAGCATGGTCACACTCCACCGTCCTTGATAACGTGACTCCATTACGGCGATATCTTGATGGAATCGTTCTCCATGTTCATCGCTGACTTCGTCAAGGTTGTCAGGGAAAAAGTCAAGATGCGAATCGAGCAAATGGATTTTGAGGGACATGTTACAGCCCATAATTCTGTATGCATCTATGCACTGCTTAACAATATGCACATAGTCGACAGATTTGTGATTTCCCAGAAAGTTATCGACGATCGATTTGAATGCCATCCATGCGCGAAGTTCACTACCATGTAAAAAGTTCTCGAATTGTTTGTCTGCAATAAATTTTCTAATCTGAGGTCCTACAAAGATACCCTCCTTTATCTTTGCATCGCTAACTTGCGGAAACTTTTCTCGAAGATAAGTGAAAGCTTTGCTCGTTTTATCTAACGCTTTTACGAAATTCTTCATGAGCCCCAACTTTATATGTAACGGTGGTAAAATGATGCAGTCTTTGTTAACTAATGGCTCGTGTTTTATATTTTTATGCCCGAGCTGCTTACGATCCCTGATAGGCCACACATTTCTTGCATGATGTTCCTGTCTGTTGCGGCTGTCCTATTCACATAGGAAGCAACACAATTTAGTATACCCAGTCTGCATGCCCGTGAGAATTGCAATGACCTTTAGGTCTCCACAAATCCGCCATTGGTAGTCATTGTACTTTATTTTTGCCAAAAGTATAGCCATATTGTCATAAGTTTCTTTCATATGAACAGAGTAGGCGACTGGAATTGATGAAAATAAATTTCCGTTATGCAATAACACGGCTTTTAGACTAGTCTTGGAAGAGTCGATGAAAAGTCGACATTCGTTGACTATGTGCTCATGACCGAGGTGCACCATTAGACCGTTTACATGTTTGCAATAGCAAATGTCATCATCCATCTCAAAGTATTGAACAAGTTATCCGTGTCTATGACGAAATTTAGATATCGGAGTATTGGGCGCTAAAAGATTCCATTCTTTGAGTCGCGAACCGAGTAATTCCGCTTGTAATTTTGGTAAGAGCGAGATCACGTATTAGATCTGAAAGTTCTGAATGGTTAATTAAGCGAACACCATCATTCACCGGTATATAATCCGAGTCAGAATTAGTTTCTAAAGCAGGTAAACTATCACTTTCTGATGGTTCATTCACGTCCAACGGATATTGTTCTGGTGGAACTGGGATCGGACACGTGATTGGATCATGAGGCACTGGTTTCTAAACCGATTCAATATTTGGATAAACCACAGATTTTCTAGTTTTAAAAGTGAAACCATGGATATTTGTCAAACAGAAGTAACAATCAGTAGCGTGATTTGTCGGTTCACGCCATATTACTGGCACTCCAAAAGGCATCGACTTATGCTTCGGCGATTTTCGTAACCAACCTGCCAATGTATTTGAACAAATCGAACAAACTGCATTTGGCTTCCAAGATTTATTTGCATCATCAACTTTCGAATCGAAATAAAGTTCATATGCTTTCTTTAGTAATGGTGTAAAGTTTTTCTGGTGAACACGATCGGTAAAATATCCGCACTCGTAACAGAACAGATCAGCTGAATTTCTACAACTTCTAGAAGCCATATTTCGCTCAGAATTATTTCAAAATACAGTAACTATTTGAAAAATAGCGTCACATATGTCATGCATCTTTTAGCAGTATAAAAAGTAGAATTATTTTGCATTTTATTAATTTTTAATAAGTTATATAGTAAAAATGAAACGGAGCAAATAACAGTTTCCCAAAAATATATTTATTCACAAATATCTTAAGAACCCGATGTGATAGAGATAAACGGATTTCAGATTTGAAATCAGCGCAAGAAACTGACCTAAGAACACTTATTCTTATATAAGAAAGAAAAATGTTGTTTGTCAGTGTAATCATTGCGCGTCTCACAGCTGGTGAGGTATAAATAGTTCAAGGTTAAGAAAAGAATTCATAATATCCATGTGATCATAGCAATAAAAGTGTTTCTGAACCTTTAACACTTAGCTCACTCTTCTGCACGTATGATTTCTATGTCGTGAGTTTGACAATAATGTGCAGTAATGCTGTTCTGTATTTATCTCTTGTATGAGACTGCCAGGAACCACTTGGGACACTGCTACCTCAAGCATGTCGTAAAAGTAGACTAACATGAGGTTGTGTATGAGGCTTGAAACCTCATCATGTAAAACCAAGTGCCACAGAAACTACCGCTACAAGATCATGTGACTGCTTGATATAAGCTTCCTGCAAGGGGAACAACTGTAGTGGTGGTTTTAGGCCCCGTAAAGAGAGCAACATCATATGATGATGATTAATGAGTGAGGCACCCGTGTGTTACCGGGACCCGAAAGGGGAGCAAAGAATAGTAACATTGTACCGTACCATACATGTCGTTAAAAGTGACTAAGGAGGTTTGGGCATGGGGCTGGTTACCCTATCCCGTAAAAAACATTTTACCAAAAAAACGTAAACAAATATGGACAAGAACAACAACCAAAAAGCTACAGACTTTTATAAACGGGTGCTTGCGTAGAATAGAAGGACTGAAATGGTGGGGCAAAGTCACAAATGTGGATGTCGTAGATTAGTGATAGGAGAATTAAGACTTCGGTTGGTCCCTTCTAAATAGAAATAGAACATGTGATAGCTCAGTGGGAGATAATATAAGAAATAGATTTTCACGAGCGAGATGGTGGAAAATAATACAGTCTGTCCCCTGACACCCGAGAAGCTTCTCTCGGTCAGCCTATCTCTACAACAGATCTAGATTTGTCAGACAGTCTACTAGAATATATATAGTAATATATATACCACTCACATACACCCACACATAAGTGACGACAGTTAGACGCACAGACGTGAAAAATATAACAATGGAATATAGATATTTTGGGACGAGCTGACCGACACACTTGAATAAGTTTATGTACAAGTGTAAATTTTATTTATCATAAGAAAAATCACCACAATCATAAATTTGAACATCAATCACATAAAATTACACATACACATAAGTTAATGAATTACTAAAAGAATAGACCCATAGGTGTAATCCTTTCCCCCTCTGTTGAGCCCACTATCCCTTTAGCAGAAAAGTTATAGCCCCCAAAGAGTCACAGATTTATACGTTATGGTCTAGGATCTCCCTCTACAGTTAAGAACAGAGTTGCTATATTAATCTATTCTAAGAGGGAAACATCATTAGCAACAAACTTGCATAAAGAAAACACAAAGTGGGTGCATAAATTATACCATAAGGGAATCACTCAGTCCTGCTTTCTCTCTGTTCATTCCCCAGTGACCACTGACATTCTTTCTTACCTACACTTGATGTCTTGCACCTTCAGACGCAAACTTTAGGACACACACACACCATGAATCCGTGTTCTTTTTGATAAAGAGAACCCCAGCTCTGCAGATACAGGTTTCATCCAATGTTCCGGGGAGCGTTCACTTTACAACTATATTTTAGGATTTACTGTTTATGTCAGTTGAATCAGTTCAGGTAAGAAATTTTAAATGGGCTCACAATGTCAGAATCTCGAGGTTTCCAGTACTTAGGAAATGACAGGTTGGTAACTTCTCTCAATATAAAATTATTGGTCACACCACAATTGTTCAAACCGTCGGAAATGTTAATGTTTGTAAATTGCCACATAGGCTGAATGTAAATGAGATTTAGTTAAGAAATATAATCTGGCTCGATAGGTCCAGTTACATCATTTAGTCTTAAAGTTCGTGAGATGGGTACTATGTCTCTTTCTGGATGCAAACACAATGCCAGACAGGTTGTAACCTGGAAACCCACGTATTTAAGTACAAAATGTTTCTTCTAGGTTATTCTCATATATACTGAACCGCTGGTAGGTTTAGGGTTTGACCCATATACTGTATAATAGGAAGAGAAAAACATAAATACTCAACCTTAATAGTATACACAATCCTACGCATAAAGAGAATATGTTCACTTCGGTCATTTAACTTAAATTATAAACCGCAAACTTAGAGCTTGTCTTATCATTTAAAACTCCAGTGAAATAAATTATAGTCATTAAAAGAAATCAATCATCATGAATTAGAAATAAATACATATTTCGTCAACACTCATGATGTATCAGTGCATTACTTAGATGGTTAAACTATTCTCTGACTGGTTACTAGCAGTAATAAAATTTATATTATAGTTTAGCTAGAAATTATTATTTATTCTGCTATCCACTGTAACACAGTAAACTTAGAGAATTATCAAATGACGGACCTATTCTAGCAAAACACTCTGCACAAAACCTAGAGAAATATAATTATAATAACTAGTGAAATCACTCAAACTACTAGTAATTACCACAAGCGCAGAAGTAAAACGATCTCCAATCGACAAACTAATAGATACTTCTATTGTAAGAGATCTTAGAAATCGACAGCTAGATGTTTAGTTTGCAATTCTGGCGGTACTGGATGAATTTTAGTTAGATTTCTCGGGTATATATCTCTCTGAAATCAAAGGGAATGTTACGTCTATAACCCGAAACAGACTCAACTGCCAGATGTTGGCACCTTTTTAAAATCTACATAAATTCTATCTCATTCTGCGAATCAAACAACTTTTATCGCACCAATGCCGACCAGGTCTCTATTAAGATCTAGATGAAATAGAATCTACATATATTATTGCCTCACTCTCGCCATCTGCAGAAGTGGTCGTAAATGAATTATAGCGAGAGTCTTTGATATGGCGGTTCGCATCTTGTAAATTAAATTACAACGAACCAATCCAGGCAAAGGTACTAGACAAATTGTCTCCCCTTTCCATCACTGACTGATCTCATTACAGCGATTTTTATGATCGCTGCCGAGATAATTACAGGTGAGCTGGACCAAATCTGCTTGTAAACCTGCATCAAAGAGAATGCAATTAAATGCTAACAGCCATAAACTGCTTGCTAAATTAAGGGAAAGAGAGGTAGAGGTAGACCAAAAAACACATGGAGAAGAGAACTGGATACAGAGGTGAAAATAATGAGGAAAACATGGAAAGAGCTTGAGCGGATGGCACAGGACAGGAAGACTTGGCATGTGTTTGTTGAAGGCCTATGCTCCTTGGTGAGCTAAAGTGTATTGATTGATATGTAGTGGAGCAAATGTGGTATCAGACCACCATCTTCTGTTGGCTAAAACAAACAAAAAATGAGTGAGGGTTAGTATGTCTCTTTATCATGCATAATGGCATAAACGTGAAGAATAAAGTACACAATAGATTTTCAGGCGCGTGCTTGTTTGTCGCACTAAATATGATATATATATCATTGCATGAAAACTTGGAACTGTCACCCCCTGTTATCTTCGTAGCGTCGACCAGAGCTACTGTAATCCTTTATATTGATTGTATCGATCGTTTAGACACAGTCTAGGGACAGCGAGCCCAGGAAGTAAAGTCCTTGTTCTGATCTCTACAACTGATAATTTATAAACTTGATAGGTAAGTCACATGTTGTTAGACGTAGTCAAAAGATAAAGTCTAAGGGAACAAAGTTAGTCTGTGTGAAGGTGTTTCTAGTCTACCTTGGAAAAGATCAAACTGTTATATCCCTGTAGTGAAAGGTATGTGGGTTATGATTTTTTTTATTTTTCAAAATTTCCTTGTTTGTTCTATTATCAACGTTATCATGTTTCTTTGTGCTTCTTATAGAGCATGGACCCAAAATTGTAGCTGGTCCCCTTGCTGAGCGCCTGCACCAAGCAGTCACATGGTCTTGTATATAGGTTCCCGTGACAATTTGTTTTATATGATGAGGTTGCAAGCCTCACGCACAACTTCATATTAGTCGCCTATTATGACATGCCTCACATAAAGTTGGCTGTCTGTCTCAATCGATTCGTCAAAGGGGTTGGCTGAAACCACGTTGTCAATCTTATTCTCTGTTGGAGTAGACTTTGGGAAGAATCCGACATATATAAGTGAAACAACAAGATGCCAGGAGAAGACCGTGGAGTTGGAAATGACAGAATGAGAAAACCATTTAACGGCATTACAAATCAGTCTTTGTTTTGGAATTCATAGGGCAAGAGACAAAGAGGGAACGAACGAAAGAACGAACTAACGGACGAGTTTTATTTTGAAATTGTTGAGAATTGGACACACAAACCCGTCTGACATCCTGCTCTTTGTCTTTCAACATGCATCATGATACTCGTGCTGTCAAACCGTAAATAATTAATCAAACGTGTTGTAAGTATTATCAAAACAAAAAAGATGTAAACATATTCTCTCATATATCAGCACATTGTGGGAGACCTAAAGTTCGTGGAGACAGACACAGAAAAGATAAAGAGGAAATAGAAAGACTTGGAGCTGACAACACAAGACATCAAGTCTTGGAGCTGACAGCACAAGGCAGCAAGTCTTGGAGCTGACAGCACAAAACAGCAAGTCATGAAGCTGACAACACAAGACATCAAGTCTTGGAGCTGACAACACAAGACAGCAAGTCTTGGAGCTGACAGCACAAGACAGTATGTCTTGGAGTGACAGCACGAGACATCAAGTCTTGGAGCTGACAGCACGAGACATCAAATCTTGGAGTGACAGCACAAGACAGCAAGTCTTGGAGCTGACAGCACGAGACATCAAGTCTTGGAGGGACAGCACAAGACAGCAAGTCTTGGAGTGACAGCACAAGATAGGATGTTTTGGAGCTGACAACACAAGACATCAAGTCTTGGAGCTGACGGCACAAGACAGCAAGTCATGGAGTGACAGCAAAAGACAGGAAGTCTTGGAGTGATAGCACAAGACAGGAAGTCTTGGAGCTGACAACACAAGACATCAAGTCTTGGAGCTGACGGCACAAGACAGCAAGTCTTGGAGTGACAGCACAAGAATGCAAATCTTGGAGTGACAGCACAAGACAGGAAGTCTTGGAGCTGACAACACAAGACATCAAAGCTTGGAGTTGACGGCACAAGACAGCAAGTCATGGAGCTGACAGCACAAGACAGCAAGTCTTAGAGCTGACGGCACAAGACAGCAAGTCTTGGAGTGACAGCACAAGACAGCAAGTCTTGGAGTGACAGCACAAGACAGGAAGTCTTGGAGCTGACAACACAAGACATCAAGTCTTGGAGCTGACGGCACAAGACAGCAAGTCATGGAGTGACAGCACAAGACAGCAAGTCTTGGAGTGACAGCAAAAGACAGGAAGACTTGGAGCTGACAACACAAGACATCAAGTCTTGGAGCTGACGGCACAAAACCGCAAGTCTTGGAGTGACAGCACAAGACAGCAAGTCTTGGAGTGACAGCACAAGACAGGAAGTCTTGGAGCTGACAACACAAGACATCAAGTCTTGGAGCTGACGGCACAAGACAGCAAGTCTTGGAGTGACAACACAAGACAGCAAGTCTTGGAGTGACAGCACAAGACAGCAAGTCTTGGAGCTGACAATACAAGACAGCAAGTCTTTGAGTGACAACACGAGACAGCAAGTCTTGGCAAGTGTTTGTTGATGGCCTATGCAACATTGTAGAGCTGAAAGGTGATGATAATGATGATGATGATGATGGTGATGATAATGATGAGGATGATGATGGTGATGATAATGATGATCGTGATGACGATAACACTTATTCAGTCAATACGTCTTTGAAAGCTATGACTGTAGTTACTTACTGCACAGCTTGTTGAAATTAAAACGTAAGTGCCTCTGACTTCTGTGTCATTGTTATTGTGAATGATAATTTTAGAATGATGATAACTATTCCAGAAATCTACAATGATGCAACAGGACCACCGATGGTGAACTGATGATTAGAATCAGACAACGGCTAATGGAACAGCATGTCAAAAGAAAATGCATATTGAGAAAAATATTTGAAGGAATTACAAGTCAGTCTTTGTTCTGGAATCCACAGGATAAGAAATATGAAAGGGGACCGAAAAATACATGGAGAAGGGAACTGGAGGCAGTTATAAAAGAATAAAGACGAACTCCGCAGAAGCCGGTCTCAAGCCCGTGATGAGAGAGCAGGAGAGATTGTGTCTGGATCTGAGAACTTCTTGCGCCTAAGGTAGCAGCGGGTAAAACCGTGCATCAGCCAGACAGCATGCATGGAGGCCTCTCCATAAAATAAGTTTTTTTGTCGGTTAACCACCTGTCTTGTTTTGTGCCATTCCTACATCTAGTTCACCAGTTCTGTTCTCCAGTTCGGGGAGCTAATTTTGTATCCAACCTCCATAACGCCACAACTAGCTATGATCTTACTTTCATCTCGCCACAGGCACAAGAAAGGCAAATTTGACATGAATGCGTTGAAGACTCAAAGTCCTAAGGTAGCTAAAGGGAACTGATGCTTAACGTTTCTACATAATGAGGTAGTCGGCTTCATGCAAACCCTTTCTACTACGAAATGCTTGTTAAGTTACAATCTTACTATTATTTGCCATCTTTTGTCTCCCACGGTAACACACGGGCGTAGGTAAGTTTATATTTGTCGTAATATCCGTTCCCACGCTCGTGAGGGGGCATCATGCGTGGTCTACAGTGTTGCCATGCAGCCTTGTCTATATCGCCTTTCCCATAGTTTGTGCCGCCATATGGAAGAAATTAATTTTCTTACAGAAAACCTCTACCCAATTAAAACGAGCTTAAAATAGAACCACTGTCACGCGCCAATAAGTCAGTGTGAACTGGTTCTCAGTACCGCGAGAGATCGCAACAAAAACGTTCGACTCTGCGTATCCTGCTGCTAAGAGGTACAATCCAGCCCTGTCAGTTTTACGACTTTCACGTGACGTCACTATTTCTGCTGTTTCTGGTGTTCGTGAAGCCTATATACATCTCTGGACCAGCTGCATGGTTGGTTACAAGTTCCGTAAAGAACACAAAGGAAAATTATGATTGTGTTCATCTGTAACTTCCCTAACCGAGATTAGTTGCTTTTGCTGTTGTTGTTGTTGAACACTCGTGATGCTGCTGGTAGGTTTTGTTACTTCCATGTTTCTCTCTACTACTGCGCCTTGTGTGTTATGGATTACCATCTTGTTTGTAAGGCGTTTGGGCTTTATTACCTACAGACCCTATTGTTTCTCCCGGTGTTTGTAGAGGCTGCTTCGCCTCTTTCTTTGCCCTAAGCCAGATTTCCTGTTTTGCTACACCAGAAGCTATGTCGGCATGAGCCTTGTACACCTGGTAGTTTCGCCAACCCGATAAGATCAAGAGGGAAAGCTAAGCGAAGAACTACAATCGGACATTCCTGTATGTGGGCATTGCGTTAAGGTGGATAACTGCAGCTTAGGAAAACAGATGTTGCAGAACCTGGAGCACAAGAAAAACCAGCCAGATTATGATGCTCCTCCCTGATGAAGGTCAGATACTAAAAGTCAGTTAGCGGGGAAATCTTGGACAAATTCAAAATCTATTCAGACGTGCTCCTGACTGGAAACCATAGAGTAAAAGATCAGTGGGAAGGCCCAACAGAACCTGCAGAAGAACAGAATTAGAGGAAGCCGATCTCTTGGATAGGGTTTAAGAAGATTACAAATAAAAATTGGTGGGTGAAACTTTTGCATCAGAAGTATGTTACACACGGAACGAAGTTAAGTAATAGGAGACACATTTTACTGGTTCTTGTGGCAGAGATTCTCCTGGCGTTCATGTATGAGGAGTTTCATCATCGTCATCATCATCAGTATGACTCTTCAGCTCATCAGGGTATAATGGGCTTTCATCAAATTTAAGCCAAGTGTCCCTGCCCCGTGCCATCATATTTCTCATTCATTTCTATCTCCAGTTCTCTTCTCCGTGTGCCTTTTGGTCTCCCTTTACCTCTCGTATCCAGGGGATGTCAGAACAAGAACTGTCTTTGTTAAACTCTCTTTGTATAGTTGTTAACTCATACTGGCTACTAGTTGTTGAATCATGCTTTATTTGCTAAATGATGTGAATGTCCACCAGTGGATAAATGTAGATGTTGGGACTGGTGTAGTAAAGTGTAACGATTGTCAACTCATCAAACCCAGCACAGTTTTGGTCATACAGGTCATCTTGTCCTGGAACATGATGAGGCTCCGGCAAGAATGTGAGTGTAAACAATGAGTGTGTATCTGAATGTCAGTACGCGAATGGTAGAATGATTCGATAGAGTTGACAGGTTGGTAGTACATCACTCATACTCACACTGTTCGAATTCAAGAAGTACTGGAACTACGGTGGTCTTTTTATAACATTTAATGGGACGCACACTTGGACAGTACGTGTATGGTTACAGGAACAAATGTCGACATAGACAGCATAATGTTGATCACAGGAATATCATCTTAAGTTAGCATTCATGCTTGGCAAATATCATAATGGAGCATTCGTAAATAAGCATTCAGCGTTCCATCATGTAAATCATCTGGCTTTACTGACTGGGCACGTCAGACCATAACCAATACATAGGAAGGCTCCTAGACCTAACCTCGTCTAGCGAATATTCCTTCACGTAAAGTTCAATATATATATATATTTCATAATATAGGAATCCCAGACATGGGTTCTCACATGTAGCAGTGATCTCTTGGTTCATCGAGCGATAGTACAGGCATCCCTTTTTCTCACTCGATAAATACAAAGTATATGAATTTCAACATGGCTGTTCTCTCTCTCGTGAGCTTCACTCACTATAGAATATAGACCAAAATTAGTCATTCATTAAATGTCCTCATTTCTTCATAGGTTCTCTCATAGAGGTAATTGAATAATATCATACAATCCAGTGCTGATACATAGGAATGTCTTCTTCCTTTGAATGGATATTCTTTTTAAAAGTACCACTGTGCATCTGCTTATCAACAACGATGGCGAAGCCCAAGTTCATAATAAATTGTGGTTTTTACCTTTTTATGCGAAATATAACTTTGCCATTCCTTGGCAAAAGAGAATAAACACTGGGGTAAAGTACATACAACATGTCTAAATGATTATCACTTTTCCCCATCCATATATAGATCACTATTTCGGCAAAAAGCCTGCTACAACAAAACTCGGCATCCTCACAGGATGACAGCCATGGATCACACCCTTTGCTAGCGATACTTCCGCTGCATAGCCTTTGACCTTTTCTAGCGACAACCAAATTAGTTCGACTTAGAAATGCAAAGATATCCATATATAAGACAGACTCGTCCTACTCATACAAACACTACGTATAAATTCAGGCCATAGATATACTGAAGCAAGAACAATCTATTCCTACCCAGCCACAGAATAAATCGCAGTAGGCCTAGAGTCGTCTGCGGAGTCCGATCGAAGATGACAGAACTATTTTCAAGGGAAGCAACCCAAAAATGACTTCTCCTTAAGCACTTAAAAAGGAAATACTTTGCTTACAAAATATTTGCGAACATAATAAGAATATAAATGTATTATATTGCAAGATAGTAAAAATTGCCCTTTACAGTCTTACCACACCTCCCGGGAAAAAAAAAAAAAATTTTTTTTTTTTTAAATACATCTAGGAGCACCGTAGAATAGGCTCACAACGCAAGAATACTGCGCAGATGAAAATATCAGGAATAACTATAATTCCTAATATGACTGGTGAGAATATATATCTCAAAATCTGAGAGAAATTGTTTCCCTACGAATAAATGTTTCCAGGAAGGTGTGATGTACGTATAATACAATTCTGGTAATTATACAATGCATACCAAAAATTCACACTACAATCTTAAATTTATGATTTATGAAGAAACAATCATCAAAGAACAGCGGTGAATTAACATCAATAAACCGCTAAGTAGCGATACCATCATTCTATTATTAAATTACAAATGTGTATCTTAGTAAAGAAACAAAAAAAAAATAACTGTTGTAAAGTTATACATATTAAAAAGATCCAATATTTAACAGTTAAGTGGCATCATGTGGGCATCTGGACAGAATGTCCGCCATCACATTTTCTGAACCACGGATAGCTCGTACCGAAAAATGAAAAGGTTGAAGAGCGATTGCGTATCGAGTTGATCTCGAGCTCTTCAAGTTCTTACTTTGGATAGCCGTAAGAGCTTTTTGGTCAGTTTCCACTACGAAATGCGCGCCCAGAAGGAATCTTTGGAGTTTGAGAATTGACCAAACCATTGCCAATAATTCACGGTCTAAAACCGAGTAATTCCTTTCTGCAGCATTAAGTTTTCTGGATATGTACATTACAGGATGCAGAGTTCCAGAGTACTCTTGCATTAGTGCCGCTCCAATCCCAGTGGATGAAGCGTCACTACGAAGAACAAATGTCTTATCTGTTGTAGGTAACACTAAAATAGGTGGTGATGAAAACATAGTTTTGATCTTCTCTAGTGAAGATTGGCATTCATGAGACCAGTGAACCATGTTAGGCGACCCTTTCTTTAATAGTGTAGAGAGAGGTGCCATGATAGAGGACAGATTCGGAATGAAACGTCCATAAAATTGTATGAGACCTAAAAGACTTCGCACTTGCTTTTTAGTCCTAGGGATAGAGATGTTAAGTATCTTAGTGATATTATGGTCTTCTGTCTTCAAGAAACCGTGACCTACTCGATGGCCTAAGAAAGCAATTTCGCTAAAGCCAATACAAGCTTTAGATGGTTTTGCTGTCAGGTTATACTCACGCAGAGTTGATAATAATTCAACTAATCCTGAATAGTGATCTTCCCAAGTATCGCTGAAAAGACAGATGTCGTCTAGATAAGCAATGACATCTGACCGATACGATAGGATTCGACGCATCATGCGTACAAATGTAGCTGGTGCGTTCATAAGGCCGAAAGGCATAAAATTCCATTGGAAAAGGCCTCTGGGAGTAGAGAAAGCGGTAAGAGGTTTGGCGCGTTCGGATAATGGAACTTGCCAATATCCTTTAGACAAATCAAGTTTAGTGAAAAAATGCGATTTAGAAAGACGAGTAAGTAACTCTTCTAGTAAAGGCATAGGTTCAGCATCGAACTTCGTAACTTGATTCAATTTGCGATAGTCAACGCAAAGACGTATGTTATTGTCTTTTTTTCGAACAATAACCATCGGCGAAGAATATGCAGAAGTGGATGGTTCGATTATTTGTAAATCTATCATTTCATCCAACTCCTTTTCAACCTGTGTTTGGAAATGTATAGGGATAGGATAAGGCCTAACCCTAATTGGAGTATGTTCAGTTAGAACAATGTCATGCTCAATGACATGAGTTTGTCCAGGGATGTCAGTGAGGACATCCTGAAATGTTTGTAACATAGACGAAACTTGTCGCCGTTCTCCTAGAGACAAATCAGGAGAAACAGTAACGTCTTTCCATGATTCACTAGAATGAAGTGGGATCATTGGAAGCGGGAGATTAACATCCGAAAAACTTGTTTCCTCATCCTGTATTACAGACAGTGATGAGTAATGACCATGTTTGACATGAGAATCGTCCGTTGCCTGGAAAATAGGCTGTAGATAGTCAGGACGTTCATGGAACTCCGTAAGCATATTGATGTGGAAGGTTTTATGCTTCCCGTTAATATCGACGATGTAGTCAACATCTGAAATTTTCGATATTATATCGTACGGACCTTTCCAACTAATAAGGAGTCTATTTTCACGACAAGGTAGCAAAACAAATGCTTTGTCACCAGGACAAAGTTGTCGTAAAGTTCTCTTCTTATTAGCAAATTGTCTTGCCTTCTGCTTAGCAAACTCAGAAGAGGACGTTGCCAATTTGCATGCTTCGATAATCTTTTGTCTCAGCGCGATGACATACTCGTAAGAAGATTTTGTGTCATCGTCAATATTGTCAGCTGTTATAAGATCATGCAGCAAAGACATTGGGCCGCGCGGTCGCGCGCCAAAGACAAGTTCAAAGGGCGAAAACCCTGTATGTTCATTGGGGACCTCTCTGTACGCGAAGAGGGCCGCGGGTAAAACCCTATCCCAATCCTGAGGATGATCCTCAGTTATCTTCCCTAATAAGTTCTTAAGTGTTCTATTTAGTCGCTCGACCATCCCATTGGACATAGGATGATAGATGCTACTCAAAGATCTCTCTATCTGTAGAGTAGACATTACTTGAGACATGGTATCCGATATCAGTTGGGTGCCATGATCTGATAATATTTCTCCGGGGAATCCCAGCCGAGAAAATATAAGCCAAAGAGCATCTGCAATGTCAGCGGTAGTAATGCTCTTTAGAGGGATAGCCTCTGGCCAACGTGTGCACATGTCTACACACGTTAAGATAAACTGATGTCCTCTAGCAGATTTGATCTTGAATGGACCAATGATGTCTATCGCCATTTTCTGGAATGGACGAATAGGAATATCTGCAGCCTGAATAGGCGCAGCATGACGAGGACCTTTGGATTTGACTTCTTGACATACTTTACAGGATCGACAATAGATCCGTATGTCCTTGTTCACAAAAGGCCAAAAGAAAGCCGCAAGAACTCTTGACTTAGTACGGGAAAAACCCATGTGACCAGCACACTGAGAGTCGTGTGCATGTTGTAAGATCTTAACTCTCAAATTCTTGGGTACAAGAATATGAGAATGACTTGACTTAGTGGAGTCTTGCACCATACGTACAAGTACGCCATTCTTCATTGTAATCCAAGATTTACAATTTGAATCTTTATTCGGATCACCTTTTGTTACAAGAGTGAAGAATTTCTTAAGAGTCGGATCTTCTTCTTGTTGTTTTATAAACGAGTCACGAGAAATTACCAAGGGATCATCTTGGTTATGCACTTCATTATCTTCAACAGATGAAGTTTCAGGCATATTGAGAGCTTGAGCTCTAGTGACTACTGCATTAGCAGATTGCATATTTTGATTTTCCCAAACGGAAATTTGCTCCGGAGTACATTCTTTGACTCCGTGAATGCGACCGATGATAAGATCAGCGATCGGATCCGGCAAAAGACATGCGTGTACATCTCCTGTGAAGAAAGGAGTAGCAATCCTAATGATAGCGGTAGAGTATTTCTCTATGGTGCCGCCAAATGTTACGCATTTGACTACTTTGCCTGTAGAATGAGAAGGATCTATGAGTGACTGCCTAACCCCAATAGTTGTGCATCCAGAATCAAAAAGTACTGAGACTGGATTGTCATTTACTAAACCTTTGTGTAAGACAAGAGAACCTCTCCCATCATGCGCGATTGACGCAGGAAGAGCGGGAAGAGGATGGCCACAGCTTAAAGTAGACACTGTGGTTGGCTCAAATAATGTTTTGCATTGGGGGCACTGAGATGCTCTCCCAAAATCAAAAGCGGCACATGCCATATTATTAGAGTCATCATTATCTTTATTTTGTTTATAGGCTTCGTGGGACTCTTGCTGTGCAGAGTTCGCCTGGTAATGAGCTTTATGTTTTTTGAATTGTGCTCTACCTCTGTTATTATTGCCTCTGTACTTATCATTGTTTCCACTATTATAACCTCTACTCGGGTTTGAATCATAGCTCCTTTGGTTACTATCATCATATTCATTATAATGAGTATCTCGGTAATTATGATCCTGTTGTCTCCATGAAGGAAAACTTGGATAGTTTCTAGAATGACTTCCTTTGCGAAAGTTCCTGTAATTATGACCACCCCTGAATCGAGGGCTGTCAGCTCTTCTCCAGGTATTCGAAGAAGAACCCTGAAATGATTGGTTACCTTGGTTCTGATAACTGTAATAGTTACCTTTTTTATTAAACTTATTTTGAGGTCCTTGGAATTTGTGAGAGTGATTAGGGTTGTATGGTGTTGCAGAAGCAACTGGCATACCTTCTTTAACCTTACTGTTGCTAATGGCTACGTCCGGATGTGCAGTGACGTATTGGGTACAATACTGTTCCATTTCTTTTAGAGACTTAGGTTTACGCTCATGTAAGAATTCGAGGAAAGGTTTATTTATACTTGACATAATCTTGTCTCTGAGTATCAAGTCCATAAGGGCTTCATAAGTCTTTTCTGTTTTGGATAGCTCAATCCAACGATCAAATGTAAGTCGTGTCCTTGCAATGAATTCTGAGAATTCTACACCTGCCTCAGGCACCATTGTCTTAAACAACTTCCGATAACCCTCTTCAGACAACTGATACTTCTTTAATAAGGCTGCCCTAATAACATCATAGTTATCTTTGTCAGCCTCTTCAACCAAACTTAAACTAGTCAGAGAATCACCTTTCAGATTTTCTGATAACTGGTTAGCATATTGTGATTTGTCCACATTATGTGCTCGACACGAGCGTTCAAATCTGTTTAGCCAGAATGTTATGTCATCACTGGAAGGGTTGAACGCTGGTACCTTGACCTTGTAAGTAAAGGGTTTACCATTACCACTAGATGCTTGATTAACATTACTTATGTTTGTTAACTTTAACTTTTCTAACTCAAATGCTAAAAGTTCTTTTTGGTGTTCATGTTCTCTTATTGCTTTTTTTTCTTGAGCTTCAGCTTGTAATTTTCTCTCTTCTGCAGCAGCCTGTAATTTTTTCTCTTCAGCAGCAGCTTCATCTTTTCTTTTCTCTTTTTCCATTTCCATCTGGAATCTTTTTTCATCAGTCTGTATCTGCAATTTCTTTTGTTCATCCTCTCTTTGTAATTTTCTTTCCTCAGCTTCTAATTTCTTTTCTTCAATCAATGCTTTTCTTTCTTCAGCAGCCAATGCTTTGTCATATTGAGCAACTGCCCATTCTTCTAACTGCTGACCAGTCTTATCAAGAGCCCTGCCTTGTGTGATAAAATAATCCAAGGTAGACATCTTGTCTAATAAGATCAGTAATTTGCAAAAGTAAATAAATTTACTTTCTTAGTCTTAATCAAAGACTTTGTATGATAACTTTGTAACCTGTGAAAAATAGTACTTAACTATCCCAATCACTGTGGGAAACAAGCCTTACAAAGGTCTTGTATAAATCCTTATATAATAACAGCTATAAGTTGCTGGTTCACTCTATAATATAAGTGCAGTGCACCAGAAATAGTGTTTTATATCATCAACTGTGTACCTTTAGTAATAGCAATTAACTATCAGTTGATTCTTGTACATCAATTTATATGATCAACTATATTTTAAATAGTGTATGTCGATCAGGCACAAAACAAAACAGTTATACAGAAGAACATGAAAACATTTGCGGAAATGAAATAAATCAAATGGGAAAAACAATAAAAGATAAACCGCAAGAGGATAACAAATACAAATAACGCCACAGTATATAAATATAAATTGAGAATAGAACTGATAGATAGAATAGGGTAGACCAACAAATTACAAACAAATCAAAACAAACTAAAGAACAGAGGAATATTACAAAAACAACAATGAGTACAGACTTCACAGCTAACACTAATAGCAACAGCTGTCGCAGCAAATTTCCAATGAAGAAAATTGCACCTATAGAAACGCACACATCAGACCCTCTATTACGTGGGATACTCTGCTGTGTGACACCGCCCAACCGAAACAACAACCCGCTGGATACAAACAAATATCACATATAAATAGTTAAACATAAATACATAAATGCATAAATAGTATGGCAATATGATGTAAATAGAGTGTTGCAGAAAGAATGTGTTGGAATGAAGGCTCAGTTACACTGCCTAATAGTACAGTACTGTGGTACTTTATTAAACAAATACTTCTGGTCTAATTATTTTAAATTCAACACAGAAATAGAAGCTCCATCGTTGATTTGAATGATAACAATCAATGTAGGACTTCTCAGTTCAATAACATTTTCTTTCGCAAACACTGTCAAATATTCTCCAGTCCTGATGTGTAATGTTCTATGTTTCAACCAAGCTTGCTGTGTAACACTGTCAGTTGTATGGCAAATGTCCAATGAATCAAATGTCAACAAACCCTGACCTAGTTACTGCATACTCTCGACAGGACAGGTCACGCTGACATCACTGTAGAGTTGTACTGCTGATGTATTTGTGTGTCGTAACAGACCCCAAGGAACGTCTGGTCTCAGTAGTTTACTTCTCAATATGGTCACTGTGCAGGTTGACCCAGGAAGCTGGCACACCAGTTGTTAAACTCTTTCTTTGTATAGTTGTTAACTCATACTGGCTACTAGTTGTTGAATCATGCTTTATTTGCTAAATGATGTGAATGTCCACCAGTGGATAAATGTAGATGTTGGGACTGGTGTAGTAAAGTGTAACGATTGTCAACTCATCAAACCCAGCACAGTTTTGGTCATACAGGTCATCTTGTCCTGGAACATGATGAGGCTCCGGCAAGAATGTGAGTGTAAACAATGAGTGTGTATCTGAATGTCAGTACGCGAATGGTAGAATGATTCGATAGAGTTGACAGGTTGGTAGTACATCACTCATACTCACACTGTTCGAATTCAAGAAGTACTGGAACTACGGTGGTCTTTTTATAACATTTAATGGGACGCACACTTGGACAGTACGTGTATGGTTACAGGAACAAATGTCGACATAGACAGCATAATGTTGATCACAGGAATATCATCTTAAGTTAGCATTCATGCTTGGCAAATATCATAATGGAGCATTCGTAAATAAGCATTCAGCGTTCCATCATGTAAATCATCTGGCTTTACTGACTGGGCACGTCAGACCATAACCAATACATAGGAAGGCTCCTAGACCTAACCTCGTCTAGCGAATATTCCTTCACGTAAAGTTCAATATATATATATTTCATAATATAGGAATCCCAGACATGGGTTCTCACATGTAGCAGTGATCTCTTGGTTCATCGAGCGATAGTACAGGCATCCCTTTTTCTCACTCGATAAATACAAAGTATATGAATTTCAACATGGCTGTTCTCTCTCTCGTGAGCTTCACTCACTATAGAATATAGACCAAAATTAGTCATTCATTAAATGTCCTCATTTCTTCATAGGTTCTCTCATAGAGGTAATTGAATAATATCATACAATCCAGTGCTGATACATAGGAATGTCTTCTTCCTTTGAATGGATATTCTTTTTAAAAGTACCACTGTGCATCTGCTTATCAACAACGATGGCGAAGCCCAAGTTCATAATAAATTGTGGTTTTACCTTTTTATGCGAAATATAACTTTGCCATTCCTTGGCAAAAGAGAATAAACACTGGGGTAAAGTACATACAACATGTCTAAATGATTATCACTTTTCCCCATCCATATATAGATCACTATTTCGGCAAAAAAGCCTGCTACAACAAAACTCGGCATCCTCACAGGATGACAGCCATGGATCACACCCTTTGCTAGCGATACTTCCGCTGCATAGCCTTTGACCTTTTCTAGCGACAACCAAATTAGTTCGACTTAGAAATGCAAAGATATCCATATATAAGACAGACTCGTCCTACTCATACAAACACTACGTATAAATTCAGGCCATAGATATACTGAAGCAAGAACAATCTATTCCTACCCAGCCACAGAATAAATCGCAGTAGGCCTAGAGTCGTCTGCGGAGTCCGATCGAAGATGACAGAACTATTTTCAAGGGAAGCAACCCAAAAATGACTTCTCCTTAAGCACTTAAAAAGGAAATACTTTGCTTACAAAATATTTGCGAACATAAGAATATAAATGTATTATATTGCAAGATAGTAAAAATTGCCCTTTACAGTCTTGTAATGCTATCACCAATTTTCCTTAGTGTGTTTATCTATCCATCGACAACGTCGCATTCTCATCTCTTTATGCTAACGTGACTTTTTATCATAGGTAAATGTTAGACACATGATTTTACTAAGGTCATCTCTGGAGTGTTAGTGTGTGTGTGTTTGTATTTGTGAAAGATAGAGTGAAGAGGGTGAATACTGATACTCGCATCAAAAGTATTATGAATCCTCGATTTTTTTAATTTGTTTTTTTTCCTGTGATATAAACATGACTACCTTGTATTTTGTTGCTGATGTTTGTTTAAACCCCCAATTCACCCATGACATTTTAAAAATGATGCATATCATCAGCTGTTTAGGAGAGAACAGACCATCATTTTTCGGCTACGCACTGGACACAACAGATTGAGATACCATCTATACCACAAATACAAAATTGGTGCAACAGATCTCTGCACCTGCGGTACCATTCCGATGACAGTCGAACACCTGCTGCAGTCCAGCCTAACCTACAGCAATGAACGGAGCAGCATATGGCAACAACCCACTTCTGTCAACGAAAAACTGTTTGGAGATGTCAGGAACCTTGAGTTGACTACTGCCTTTATTAGAGTCATAAATGTGGAAGTCTGAAGGCGAACGAGACGTCGGGAACCTTGAGTTGACTACTGCCTTTATTAGAGTCATAAATGTGGAAGTCTGAAGGCGAACGAGACGTCGGAAACCTTGAGTTGATTACTGCCTTTATTAGAGTCATAAATGTGGAAGTCTGAAGGCGAACGAGATGTCGGAAACCTTGAGTTGACTACTGCCTTTATTAGAGTCATAAATGTGGAAGTCTGAAGGCGAACGAGATGTCGGAAACCTTGAGTTGACTACTGTCTTTATTAGAGTCATTAATGTGGAAGTCTGAAGGCGAACGAGACGTCGGAAACCTTGAGTTGACTACTGCCTTTATTAGAGTCATAAATGTGGAAGTCTGAAGGCGAACGAGATGTCGAAAACCTTGAGTTGACTACTGTCTTTATTAGAGTCATTAATGTGGAAGTCTGAAGGCGAACGAGATGTCGAAAACCTTGAGTTGACTACTGCCTTTATTAGAGTCATTAATGTGGAAGTCTGAAGGCGAACGAGGAAGAAGACATCCCCAATTAAATTAAGTTAAAGGCTGTGTTTTGGAGTTGCCTAAATATATACTTGGTCAAAAACGTTATTCTTCAACACCTCATGGAGCAAAGGTCTTCAAACATTGTCGTCATGTCCTTCTGTCTTGTGCTGTCCGCTGAAGTTCTTTCTACGTCTCCTTTATCCCTTTAATATTTGTATCCAGTGCTGTCCTCGTATATATATATAAACATCATCATCATCAGTTGCCATCTCCACAACGAAGGTTGGCTGTAATGGATCTCCAACGTTTTCTGTCTCTTGTCTTGGTGGTGCACTCTGATAGACTCTTTCCTGTCCATCTCTTGATGTTATCTTCCCACTTATAGCGCTGTCTTCCCCTTGCACGTTTGCCTTCAACTCCCTCTTCTGTTATGGTCTTCTGCAAGGTGTTATGCCTTTTTATGTGGCCAAAGAATTTTAGCTGCCGAACTTTGACCTCCCTCATTAGTTCTCTTTTCATACCTAGATTTTCTAGGACCTCCTTATTTGTTTTCATCTCTTTCCATGAGATACGCCCCATTCTTCTATATATCCACATTTCAAGAGCCTCAATTCTTTCTTCCAAATGCTTATTCATCGTCCATGTTTCTGCGCCATACAGAAATGCAGAATATATATAACACTTTATGATTCTCAGTTTTAATTTGTGAGATAACTGTTTGGATGTCAGTATATGTTTCATGTTGTTGAATGTGGCTTTGGCCATTCCTATTCTCTTCTTGATTTCTGTTTCACATCTGCCATCTTCTGTTATTATATGACCAAGATATACGTAGCTCTTGACTTGTTCCAGGATTTTCCCATTTACGCTTATCTTTAATGTGGGTTTATCGTCTATTTTGCTAATTATCATAGTTTTTGTTTTCTCAATTATTAATGTCAAGTCCATATTCATGGCTTATACTGTTCACTTGCTTCACTAGTTCTTGTAACGCCTGTTCGCTTTCAGCTAACAACACGGTATCATCTGCATATCTAAGGTTGTTTATTGACCTTCCACTGATGTTCAGTCCTGGTATTTCCTGTATCTGTTTGAAAATTTTTTCGGTGTATAAATTAAATAGGCAGGGGGACAGCACACAACCTTGTCTGACACCTCTTTTTATGTCAATGTATGATGAATAATTCCTTCCAGATCTTACTGTGGCAGTTTGCTCCCAATAAAGGTTACTGAGTATTCTTTTATCTTTTCCATCAATACCTATGTCTTCGAGGCATTCAATTATTTTCTCATGATGGACTCTGTCAAAAGCCTTCTTATAGTCAATGAAACACATGTACATACTTTTTTGGACCTCTGTATATTTTTCTGCTAATATTCTTAGGCAAAATATTGCCTCTCTTGTTCCACTGTTACATCTAAAACCAAACTGTTCTTCTTGGATTTCGCTGTCTACCTTACTTTTTATTCTTTCCTGTATTATTTTGAGCAGTGTCTTAATTGCATGACTCATCAGGCTGATTGTTCTAAAGTCTGAACATTCTGTTGCATTTGGTTTTTTGGGCAATGTTATAAAAACTGATGTCTTCATGTCGTGTGGTATATATCCTGTATTGTATATATCGTTGCATAGATCTGTGATTGTATCTATACCAAAGCTCTCCAGAGCTTCTATCATTTCAATTTTTATGTTATCCGTGCCTGCTGATTTTCCTTTTTGTATCATATGTATGGCATTCTCTACTTCTGATCTGAGAATGTTTGGGCCTTCATTAGAATCTGGTGATGGTTTTTTTTACCTCTGTTGTCCTCAAATAGTTTTTTTTTACGTATTCTGCCCATCTGTTTGATATGTCTTTCTCATCAAGTAATATTACACCATTTTTGTTCTTGATACAGCTTCCTCCTTGTGCAAACCGCGACCTATTTGATAATTTCTTTATTTCTTCATGCATATCTCTTGTCATGTGTTTTGCTTCCAAGTCTTATATTTCCTTGCATTTTGTTTCTACCCACCGTTCTTTTGCTTGTCTACACATAGCACGTATGTCATTGTCTATTGTTTTATATTCTGGAGTGTTTTTTGCTTTCTTTCTTTCTGCCATTTTATTCAAGATGTCATCTGTCATCCAAATTTGATTTTTCTTAGACTCCTTTTTAGGTAAATTTGCATTTGCTGATTGTATGCTTGTTTTTAAGCATTCCCATTTTGCGGTTACTTTTTCTTCTGGGTTTTCTCTTCTATACTGCTCCATGCTTTCTGTCAATAACTGTTGATATTTATTTTTGACGTCAATTAAATATTTATGTTTTATATCTGGTTGTTTCAGCGCTGATATTTCTATCTGGGGTTCCTCCTGTCTTCTGTTTCCTGCTCTTTTCAGCTTTATATTTACTTTGATGACGACTGGATTGTGATCTGAATTTATGTCGGCGCCAGGATGTGTCTTTGCACTTGTGACACTGTTCTTAAATCTATGTTTTATCATGATATAGTCAATTTGATTTCTTGTTACATCTCCTGGGCTTTTCCATGTGTATAATTTCCTTGGGTGGTGTTCAAAAAAGGTGTTACATATGACCAGCTGGTTTTCTTCACAGAACTGGATAAGTCTGTCTCCTCTATCATTTCTTGTCCCTAATCCATACTGTCCTACTATTTTCTTGTATTTTCCTTTTCCTACTTTGATTCATATCACCCATTACTATCAACACATCTGTAAATTTGACTGATTTAAGTGTGTGTTGTAGCTCTTCATAGTATTCTTCTATTTCGTCCTCGCTGTGATCTTTAGTTGGTGCATATGTTTGTAAGATTGATATGTCGAATGGCTTTGCTCTCATCTTTAGTAACATCATTCTGTCGTTGTGTGTCCAGTATCCACATACGTATTTTTCTAACTCCTTCTTTATCAACATTCCTACCCCTCTTTCATGTTTTTCTCCTCCTGAGTGTATAAGCGTGTACTGGTCTCTTTTTATATAGCCTGTATCCAATAGTCTTGCCTCTGTAACTCCCAGTATATTGAGTTTCATGTATGTTGCCTCTAATATAAGATTGTCAAGCTTTCCTTCTCCGTTTAGAGTTCTAACGTTCCATGTTCCTATTTTTAGGCTCCTCCTACTAGTTTTTATGTGGTCTTTCTCAGAATGCTCCCTTTCAACAGAATTTAAGGAACACTTGTCATTATGTACTTCCTTACTCATTAGAGGAGTTGCCTCTTCCCTATTAATTTGTACAGTAGATTCTTCCCCAGGGGACAGAGATTTCTCTACATATCGGTTCTTATCTTGTTGTTGTGATCTCATTACGATCTGTAGGAAGTACGTGGTAAGGCTCCAATCTCTTCCACGGTGGCTAGCCGTTGTCTTTTTCTATGTCCGACACGCCTGTAGTGCACCAACACACTTTGCTGTTCCGCTTTGCGAGCCGTTGATCTTCTCAGATTCCTCCGCCTCACTCACCGTCTCAGTCTTTGCGTACTAGGGATGGACATTTCTTTGAGTAAGATTACTCCTACTCCACTCATGTAGTTTAGCCAGTCAGCCAAGACTGTTGCCCGGGATGTGGCCACCGCCGTACACAAACGGTATTCGTGGAGCCATACATGAGCTAGATAAAGAGAGGAGAACCAAATAGGATCCTGACTATCCTAAAAAGGACATGGCTGTCTCTCACCGTGAGGTACTATCCCTCTCTCTTTATCCTACATCCACTTTATCCTACATATATATATATACTACTGGACAAAAGTTATGGGCTGCGGGTTAAAGTGACCCAGTTTTTGGACATTTTAAAAAAATTGACCTAGTGCACACAGAAATGTATACACATTTCTCTGAGCTCAGTTTTAATGACATTTTCACTTGTCTTTACAGTTTGCCAATCAATTATATAAAGCTTGTCTAAACTGAATGGTGGCCCTTAACTTTTGTCCAGTAGTATATATATATATATAAAGAAGTGTTAAAATAATGTAATCAAGTTTGCATGTTACAAACAATAATGTTTGTTTGTTTGATCACTTGTTAGTTGTATAACATCTTCTTCAAGTACCGTGCCAGAAGCTGTAGGTGATCAAGCCTATCCATCACTTCTTGTCGCGGGTGCAGTTCATCAATTCTGTAGTTTTTTTTAACGTACGCCCACTATTACTCGAGGCGAGAATCTCCGGTTAGCTCTTTAAGTCCCAATCGACTTTATATATCCTCAGGGGTTAGACGCGCTTGGCCCAATCAACTTTATAAAGCGTTTAGTATATGTGCCTCTGTTTGAGACTGTTTCTAATTATAACTACCCACAAACCACCCAACACGTCATTTCCGACTGCAAGTACATTCTTTTAAATACCGCATGTGTTTAAGAGTGAACGTGTTTCTGTTTTGAGATATTTATTTAAAAATGCACCGGGGTGGCCATTTTTGCTTGGGCCAAACCAACTTTTTTGCTTGGGACTGAAAGAGTTAGTATATCTAACCTGAGACTGATTTTTACGTGAGTATCCCTTTTTCCCTGTACAATTACAAGTGTCCACTCGCCATTCAGTCAGATACTCGCTGTCTTCGGAGGGTACGTATTAGAACAGGGTCGGCTCAGGAGCCGCCAGTCCCTGGTCGACGACACTCTTTCAAATATCTTCGTCAGGGCTCGAATTAATCGAGTCCAAGTCTCAGTCGACGACACTCCCTCAAATGATCTCGCCCGGGCTTGAACCTCCATAACCCGATCGCCAGCGCAATGTGGTAACCATTACACCAGAGCGGCTCCTCTGCACGATCTAAAACTGACCATTATCTTCTCTCTTTGTCGCCATCTCTTAATATTATATGCGATTTACTAATGTTGTCAGTTATGCATATAAAGTGAAGTGGACTTAATTCGAATCTGAAGGTGCGTTGTCAAAAGGTTCGAACTAACATATATTCAAATTATGTTCAAGGCGATACCAATCTGGTTATTTTGTTTAGCCGCTTTAAACCCTTGAAGGAAAAAAAAAAAACCCAAAACAAACAAACAAACAAACAAACAAATGCCTGATAACGCGTGTAATTTTCATGATAATTAAAGCCACTTCTGTTTGTTTATTCTAAAATTTGTCGAAATCAGGACCAGTCACAACATTTTTTTTCCATCGTATAAGTAAACACAGAGAACCTTCTATTGTTTAATACATCTTGAGTATATCGTAACGCAGACGGAGTTGTACTTTTCGTCCAGGATCTTGGCTTTGCAAACTCGTATGACGCTGGTTATAATTTGTTTTAAAATACGGTTATATACTGAAGCACATTAAAAACGCATCACTATTATATATACTGATGCCGAGAAGCTGGCAAAAAAAAGTGTGGGAATGGATTTTCCCCGTGTTTGCCATGCGGTAGAGAGCGAATGGCTGCTGGAATGGAAAGTGCAAGATTCAACCCATGGGTGTGTGTACAGACTACATGAAAACGATGAAAGTTACACGTGCAACACGATTCTCAACAGCTATGACCCTGAAAATGTGTACGCGTTGTGGCAGTATACTCGGTATAAAAAGGCCGTTGAGACAAAACACCCAGTACATGTGCTTGAAATGCCACGACTATCTGAAAACGACCGCCAACGAGCCATTGGTATGTTGGAGACCGGAATGAGCTCGCGGGCCATTGCCAGAAGGATGAATTGCCACCACAGCACTATTGTACGTCTCAATGAACGTTACGGAACCACTGGCAGTGCCCGGGATAGACTTCGGAGTGGCCAACCACGAGTTACTACCCCTGCGCAAGATCGTCATATTGTGCTGAGTCACCTAAGGAATTGACTCTCCCGGCAAGTCAAACAGCAAGAGCAATAGTGGGTAGACATGGGCAAGTCTCTCGAATGACAGTCATACGACGACTCAAAGATACAGGCCTTACTGCAAGACGACCTTATGTTGGGCCAAACTTGACTCACAGACATCGTTAGCAGCACCTGCAATAGGCAGAGCAACATATCAGATGGACTAGACTGCAGTTGAATGCTGTTAATTCACAGACGAGAACAGATTCAACATATCCTTTGCAGATGGACGTATGCGGATTTAGCGACGGTGTGAAGAGCGCTTTGCAGATTGCTGTGTCAACCGATTTCGAGGTGGCAGTATTCACATTTGGGGAGGATTCAGTTTTCACCATCGCTTGCCTCTTCACGTCTTCCGTGGAAATGTTAATGCTGTGACATATCGAGATGAGGTTCTGGATGCACTGGTTGCTCCTGCGTTCACAATTTATCCAGACTTGCAGCTTCTCCAGCAGGATAACGCACGTGCATTTTTTTGTATTTTTGGTTTTCTCCCTTGCCTGCACAGAATGCAATGAATTTCATAACAATCAAATGTACAAATAAATGACCAGCATGGATTCATAGGAAAATGAATAAAGATTCCAAATATGTAAACTTGTACACACTTATATTTACATTTCACACTCTGTTCCTGGATTATACAGGTGGTGCGTTTTTAATGTGCTTCAGTATATATACAAATTTGCCGCCAGTAATGACAAAGTCATGATTTAACGTCTCCGCAAGACCACGGCAAATGAATTCAGAAATTAAAACAATCTTCTTCAGGAATTAAAGCAATCTTCAATGTTGATAAATTATGTTGACTTTGTGAAAAAACCTGCGTGGGTTGGATTGGTCAATCTATGAAACAGTTAAACAGATGTTCTTATGAAGACCCGTGATTATCAGTCGAACTGGATGCGACTGAACTTTGTGTTTGACGTGTCCATCATATGCCCTCGTTGGTTACTGTTAATGCTAGACGATCCCCTCGAATTAAGAGTTTACAAACCAATAGAAAGGCGAGTCTACAATCTTCATATTATAATCTTTTTTATTAGTTCAAATTTTGAATTAAAAACTGGTTTTTTAGTGTACGCAAGATTCTGCTAGTAATGGCCCATTTCAGCCATAGCGAGCTATGGGTATGCCTAGTGCCCTAGATTTCTATATAGAGTGACGCCAACTAAAATTTGGCCGCCATTTTCGGCCGTACCCGTATTGCAGGAAAATGGACCCAATCGCGAGTTTCAGACCCAATTTTCATTTTCGTTTAGGTTAGGTAATAATTTGAAATAAAAATAGATGCAAATACAGTAGCACATATTTGTACTATTATTTGTATTTCAACTAACAAAACAAAAATAAGAAAACTAGTTTACTTACCGGTTTATTGAAAAGAATCAGTAGCGTGGATTTTATTTTTTTTAACACATACTCCGTTGAATTTTATATTCCGTTAGAATTCCACTATTTAGCAACAAATATTCCGTTAGAGTTGCAACACTTAGCAAAACATACTCCCTTCGAATTGAACTATTTACCTAGTTTGACATGTGGACACTGGTGAATGACTGTTGTAGACACTGACAGTTTTACTAGATCCAGATAATCACATCAGTTTATGTTTTCATTAAAAATGCGACTATGTACAGATAGTTTAACAAAATCTAATTACATATTTGGACCGGAGATTTTATTATAGTTTTATTATATAATTATATTATATAATTTTATTATATATATACTGCTCAAAAAAAGTTAAAGGCCACTTTCAATTTTTAGGTTATTTCAACTAAGCTGTTTTTTTTAAACCTGAACACTCAGTCAAAAAAGGTTTGCTGCATTTTGTTGCATGCTTAAACAATGTTTGTTAATCTGACAATAAATCAAATCTGTGTTACGTGTATGTACCTCCAAGGTCAATCAAATGTACGTGGTGGAAAGGGAAATAATGTATGTTTGAAATGCTTCCTATGGCAAAACCTGTTGATAACATTGCTGAAATTTGCTTTTCACGTGCAAGTCGTGACTATAGCGAACACATTTCACCCACTTTTCGGAAGGAACGGGCAATGGGTATGTTTGTAACATTTACCATTTTAGCCATGGCTCAGCGTGTCTTGCCGTCTTGTGGTAGACCTTGGACGTCCTGACCTGCCTTGTTCTGCGACACTGCCGGTTGCATTATAACGATCACGCAGAGTTTGTATGACAGAGTGGGCAACTCCTAATCTCCTAGCAACTTCTCGCAGCCCTACATCATCCTGCAGCCATGCCATCGCTCTCCATCTGTCAACATTGGTCAAGCGTCTTAGCTGAGCCATGGCTAAAATGGTAAATGTTACAAACATACCCATTGTCCGTTCCTTCCAAAAAGTGGGTGAAATGTGTTCACTATAGTCACGACTTGCACGTGAAAAGCAAATTTCAGCAATGTTATCAACAGGTTTTGACATAGGAAGCATTTTCAAACATGCATTATTTCCCTTTCCACCGCGTACATTTGATTGACCTTGGAGGTACACATACGTAACGCAGATTTGATTTATTGTCAGATTAACAAACATTGTTTAAGCATGCAACAAAATGCAGCAAAACATTTTTGACTGAGTGTTCAGGTTTAAAAAAAAACAGCATAGTTGAAATGACCTAAAAATTGAAAGTGGCCTTTAACTTTTTTTTGAGCAGTATATATATATATATATATATATATATATATATATATATATATATATATATATATATATATATATATATATATATATATATATATATATATATATATATATATATATACCTCTACACCTCACGGTAGAAGAGGAATGACTAAGTAAGTAAGTAAGTATATATATATATATATATATATATATATATATATATATATATATATATATATATATATATATATATATATATATATATATATATATATATATATATATATATATATATATATATATATATATATAGAAGAGGTGTTAAGAATAGACAGACCTAGGGAACTGCATAATATAGTCAAACAATATTTATCACGAACAAATGTTAATATTAGTGTCTGGGAATGTGAAGGTCGGATGCTGTTCTTACAATGCATATGACTTTTAACAGATGAAAGTGAATTAAATATCTGTTAAAGTCAGTTATATAACTGGAACCACCAGGCTTTTACACCCCTCCATTTTAATATAATTCTTGTTCAGAGTTTAATCTTGATTTTGTTTTTTTTATTTTTTGTTTTTTTTTTTTATTTATTAAACGTATTGGCATAATTGTGATTGTCCCTATTTACAATGATTTGACATATGTGATTCCACTTTCTCATCATCAGTTGTTCATATTATTTGGAATTGAAAACAATATATATCCTAATTATAACGCATCAGAGGTTGAACGGGATATTTTTCTTCATTAATTTTTAAAAAAAAGTCTTACTCGACGCTTATTAACCTTCTAGCCCTGGTATTGTCCGGCCGAAAATGGCGGCTACGTCGTTCAGCCTCGTTTTCGATTCTGACATAGTTGGCGTCACTCTATATAGAAATCTAGGGCACTAGGTATGCCCCCCTGAGGTGATAGCCCTCAGCTGTTTATTGCCTGATGTTCCTTTCGGCGTGTTCTGTTCTCTTTTATTTTCTCGCTTGTTGTGAAAGCCTCTGTTCGCCCAATCTGAGGGAGCATTGCCACTTGATCCAGCGTCATCCTCCCGGGTTGTTGGATTTAGGTCCAGGAACTTCACATCTCATATACACACATCGTTGAACCTCATGTGCGGTCACCCGACTGTTTTTTTTTTGGCCATCTGCCAAATGTTCGTAGAAAATATATTTCAGGATGCAACCATCTGCCATGCGGCGGACATGGCCAAGTCAGCGTAGCCTGCGCTGTCTAAGCAATGTATACATGCTTTGAAGACCAGAACATGACAACAGATGCTGCTAATACCGGGGTATATGTATACGGAGTTTCAAAATTACATATACATACTTCGAATGCGTAAAACTGACAAATAGCTTGAGATGGAATTTTTGTATTTCGCAAGGATAGAGTAGCATGATGCTAGATAACAAACAAGTGTGACTTTAAATTATCTTCACCTCAACATACGCACCTTGAAATAACTGAGTCACAGTAAAATTGTGTGTTTCGCTATTCAAACCGTCAAAACACAGAATGCAGTAAGTCACTTATCACTGGAACAATGTAAAGTTGCAGTTGTTCAACACTTTGAACATTTATTATGTTAACTGTGAACATGCCATTTTTGTTTCTCAATTTAATTATTGAGTGATCATCAGTGTTCAAAATTTGTATAAAGTTTGTTTGTGTTTCGTTTTATTTGAGCATTCTGTGTATATAAGATTTATGGATTCTTTAAACTAGTGTAGACAGCTTAAATAATCATTTGATCCCAGCTTTCTTTTTGGAGAGAGAGAGACAACATATGGTCATATAAAATTTGTTGTAAGTCACATGATCAGCTGATTGTGTTCCGATAATGAAATATTTTTATGCCGAATGATCTAACACTTAAATTCTGAACGAATGCTACATTTAAAATTTTGTCACTGAGAATGGGAATGGCATGAATCAGTTAACTTTGAGGAAGATATGTATTTATGCAAATAAATGGACAGATAATACTGAAAGATTTTTCTTCAATGAGATTTTTCCATTCAGAGCTACCATCATCATCATAACCACCACCATCATCATCATCACCACCACCGTCATCATCATGAAGTCCAAACATCCGCCGAAATCCGTGTCTGCATATACCCCTTTCATTTCTCAGGCTGTCATGCCCAACCCTCCTTAATACTCTTTGCGTCATCCCAGGTAGGTTACAGTGCTTCTTTTCTTTACTCCACTTTCAGGCCCTGGTAACAGGCGTGGGAATAAACATAAGAGTACACTCACAGTTTTAAACATTTTTTTCGATGATGAAGGCATGTGTACCGCAGCTGTCAGACTGTTTTCATATCATACACAGCAGAACAATAACACTGCACTTTTAAGAGTCTGCGACTCACGCAAAATTCTCTTACTTCGAAGCAGGTCTAACTTGTTGGAGTCGATTTCAGAGTATGTGTACATACAGCACGCGCTACAGCATGTTTGACCTAGATTCTCACCTCACCTTACATTCTGGAGTCTGCGTTTTACGTTCCCACGTGTGATAAGTAGTCTTTGAAACAGATTCTTGTTTCAACAGTGTTCACACATTGTAGGAATTGTCTTTTGTTCACAACCGAACCGTGTTGATGTGTGGATTATTTTCATGTGTTGTTCTTACGAATTATTTGAACCATCTTCATATTTGCCCGAAATATGAAATCAGAGTGAGTAAAAATTAAACAATTTCCGGCACGAATTTAACCGTGTTTGTAAAGTTTAAAAACCATTGACAACTACCTGCCTTGATTACTAACCCCTCTATTTTAACTGAAAACGAAACCGGCCTCTAGAACTGTATCTTTTTTTTTTACAAACATACTTTAATTATGTTGATTATTGCAAATGTAATATTACTTTTATAATGATAAATGCCTTAATAATGCTTAAAGTAAACGTGAGGATGAAAGAATACAGTATACATGATGAGAGAGAGAGAGGAAGGGCAGAATGTCAGACGGGCCTGCGAGCCCAATTCTTAACCCTTTGAAAATAAAGTTCGTTCGTTCGTTCGTTCGTTCTGCTGAAAATCGTATGTCCGAATTGAGAACCTGCTGGAACTTTCTTTGTACCAGTTGTGCGATCATAAATATAATCAATCTATTTGTAAAATTTTGAATGTGTGAATTATTGTGTCTTGTTAATATTAATTTTAATTATAAGCTAGTCCTATAGTATGGCAAAAAAAAAAACAAAAGCAACAATTAAGAAGCTACAGACTTTCATGAACGGGTGCATTCATTCATTCATAACCCTCCACTCCCAAAGGAGCATAGGCCAAAACACATGCCAAGTCCTCCTGTCACGTGCCATCATCTCAAGTTCTTTCCACGTTCTCCTCATCATTTTCACCTCTGTTTCCAGCTCTCTTCTCCATGTGCTTCTTGGTCTACCTCTCTTGCCCTGGGGGTTCAAGAACAAGGACTGCCTTGTAATGCTATCAACTTTCCTTTTATTTTCCTTAATTGACTTGTCCATGTTTGTTGAAGTTTTTTGTGGTTTAAATTTTTTTACAGGATGGGGTAACCAGCCCCATGCCCAACCCTCCTTAGTCGCTTTCTACGACGTGCATGGCAGGGAACAGTGTTACTATTTTTTGCTCCCCTTTCGGGCCCCGGTAACACACGGGTGAACGGGTGCATATGTATAAGAAAAGGATTGAAGTGATATGACATGATGACCAATATGACACTGAAGACAAGAACAGAACAAGTGCCAGTGGAACAAAAGATGAGAAAATAAAAAGACACTGGGGATGGCTAGGATACACAGTGAGGAGACCTGGTATTAGCTTTATAAGGCAGTTCTTATTCTGGAGTCATTAGGCTAAGAGAGACAGAGAGAGACCCGAAAACACACGGACAAGGGAGCTGTTGACAGAAATAACAGATATGAGGATG
The DNA here is from genome assembly GCA_024509875.1 of Oreohelix idahoensis. Classification (NCBI taxonomy): domain Eukaryota; kingdom Metazoa; phylum Mollusca; class Gastropoda; order Stylommatophora; family Oreohelicidae; genus Oreohelix; species Oreohelix idahoensis. The sequence goes on along the minus strand of JAMPIV010010139.1, from coordinate 61,454 downwards.
ACATGGATAGACCTTTAGCTGACAGCACGGACAGGAGGACTTGGTATGCAGTTGTTCAAATCTTTGCTCCACATGGAGCTAAAGGGTGAAATATGAATGAACTGACTATTAGACAAACTTAATTATGTGTTATCATTATGTTTTGTTTCCGCCAGGGTGGACATTCTCAGGTCCTCGTTTTTGTAGCAGTCTGTAAGATCTGACGTCAGCCGCGATGACATCTTTTCCAAAGACGCTAAAAGACCCGAGGACTTGTAGAGTGTTTGTCTCCTCCCCTTTTGGTGGATGTGAGAAAGAAAGAGAAGAATTGATGAGAAAGTATTTTCCGCAGCTCAGCCATCTATGCCAGTCCAAAGGAGTACAGTTTGTAACGGTTGACATGAGATGGGGGATTACTGAAGAGGCTGCCACAGACGCTCAGGTTAGAGATGTTCGTTGTGTATTGTTTTTATTATTGTTGTGGTTGCCTTCTGTCTTCTTCTTTCTCCTTGTCGCTCCTAGCAGATCATTGAGCCAGAACTGTAGATGTTCTTTGAAGGCCAACAGTGACTCATTCCCTCCTTACGGATCATGGAGTCATCATTACAGCAGTATCCAGGAATCCTTCACCAAGCATGTGCATGCAACTTACAGCCGTGGTTAACGTGATAATTTATTTTATATGATTGGGTTGTCAGTCCTATCGTTGTGGTTGTCAGTCCTACCGTTGTGGTTGTCAGTCCTATCGTTGAGGTTGTCATTATGGCAGATATCACTCGACATGTTTAAAATAACGATCCCCCTCAACCTATTTAGAACTCCGTAATCATTTGTTTCACAAACATGATAATGAGCTTTCCGGTCACTTAGAGATTGGAGCAGCCACTGCAATTGGATTCTCTTGCATGAAGCGTACACCTAAGAATCCGTGTACACTTGCACACTATAGGAATTCTATAGAAATTTGATGTACACATTATAGAATAGCCAGCCCGATGCGGGACTCATACTAGTCGACTCCTATGACATGCTTGAGAAAGCAGTAGTCGCATTATCTCTATTTCTCCACAGAGACATTGGGAAGTAATCAGGGTTATAAACATCATCATCATCACATCGTAATTAACGTAGTCATTAAAAACATTAATCATTGTTGTCACTGTCAATGTCAACACTAAAATCAAGACTTTCATCGTAATTCATTGTGCTTTTCTCATTTCGCTCATAACGGAGCATGGGGGCCAGAACTGCAGCTGGTTCGAAATCAGCACGATTGCACAGTATTAGCGAGCTTTTGTAGAGGTAGTTTCTGTAGCTATATGTTTGTCATGATGAGGGTGTCAGCCTTTGCCACAACCTCATGACAGGCGCTTCTTATGACATGCATGAGGCAGTAGTAGTTCTTTCTTTGGCTCTTCAGATCACCCCCCCTGATAAATAGAAGTAATTGTTGCCCTTATAGTGGCTGTTATTGTCAATACTGTAATCATTACTGCCACTATCATCACAGCCATTATTACCATTGCAATCATTATCACCGCCCTCTGCAGCATTATCTACTTGATCATTACAGTCTTTGTTCCGTCTGGTTCCTGGGGTTCTTCGAAGAGATATAGATATACTAGGAATACTGCACACTCAGGCATGTCGTACATGGCGACTGATGGGAGGTTGTGCATGTGGCTGGGTACCTCATTATGTAAAACAAATTGCACAGAAACCACAATACAAGAATGTCAAGGACTGATGCAGGCTTACTGCCAGGGGCCAGCTACAGTGGTGACTCCATGCTACAGTGGTGACTCCATGCTACAGTGGTGACTCCATGCTACAGTGGTGACTCCATGCTACATTGGTGACTCCATGCTACATTGGTGACTCCATGCTACATTGGTGACTCCATGCTACATTAGAACCACAATGAGAAATGATGATGATGATGATTACAGTCTTCCAGATGGCATATGTCAGGGGTTCTCAAACATTTTTTTGCTCATGGACCCTTTCTGCGCCTCATTTACCTGTGTAGACCCCCTCTTAGTCGCTGTTAGCTGGAAAAAGCTACTTTACCATTCTTACTGTGGTCCCCTAGAAATATGGCATGGCCCACATTGAGAACTACTGCTAGAGGTGATCATGTTTGTTATGACTTTATGTCCCCAGTACTACGAGTATTTATCAGTTGTTCTTGCCGACTTCTTACTATTGCGATTATGTAAATTTTGACCATTATCTTCTCTCTCTCTCTCTCCCCTTCACTATCTCTCTATTGTTCCTTCAATCTATCCTATTGTTAAATTACGTTAGCTTTTATTTTTTCGTAACGTGTAAACAAAACAACATGGATTTCTTACTTTTAATATGACTAATGAGCGTCTGATTGGTAGAGTAGTTAGAGAGGTGGTCTGTGGCGGCAAAGATGCCGTGTTCACGATACCGACACGCTCCAGTCCAGCTGTAAATGAGTACCTGACTTTGAGTTAGGGAAGGAAAAGGCAGCGAGGAAATGTACTGCTCACCCCATCGCTCGACGCTGGATTTAGTATAGTGAAGTCTCTAACACTTCACTCCTCAACGGCAGAACCTGTTATAGGACTACCTTTTTGATATAATTAATACGCTTCATTTCCACACGGTAGAATAAAAAAAACAAACAAACAAAATGTAATACGTCTTACATGAATAAAGGACAAGAAAAAAACCTACGTTGGCCTTCGTCACGGACAGACAAACAAAAAACAGAAGAGAAAGAAAGTAAGAATTAACTTTAAAAATAAGAAAAACAAACACTCCCTGATGTGTCATGTGACACGTCATGGAGTGTTTTCTCTTATTTTTGATTTCTCACTGTCTTTCCCTTCAGTTTTTTTGTTTGTCTGTCCGTGACGAAGGCCAACGTAGGTTTTTTTCTTGTCATTTCTCCTAGTAAGACGTATTACATTTTGTTTGTTTGTTTTTCATTCTACCGTATAACCCCGGTCTTATGCAGTCCTCCTCATATACTCAAATTCGTTGTACACTGGTTTCTTTCAGGGTTTGCTTTCTTGTTACTTGCATTAGTTTCACCTGTGTTCATATACATCTTTTTTTGCTTTTAAAATTATTCATCTGTTTTTGTTCCACGTGTTTGAAGTGCCTTTTGAAAGTTATCTCTTACCTTGTCTATATTTCTTATTGCTGTCTCTTGTTTGTGACTGTTGCTGGCGAAAGATAAAACCCGAGCAGTACTGTGTTTTTGATGTACCGTTCAATTGGAAACCTGATCCTATGTTCGTGTTTATTTGTGTTACTTGAATATATTTTCTAGAGTCAAATTTTGATAATGTAATGTTTAAATGATAATAATTAGGACACATAATCTACCTGTGCTGAATTACCGCAAGCGTACATCTATCTTCTCGCTTACCTTCACGTAGTAGGTTGTTGGTTTGAGTCTGGTATTAATCATTTCCTGTTTTTCTGCCAATGCAATTTCAGCGGCGTCTGAGTAATGGAGGCAGGTGTATTAAGCTTCCTTTCTTTTTTTCTTCTTTTTTTCATTTTTTCTCTTTCTTTCTTTCTTAATTTCTTTCTTCCTTCCTGCCTTCTTGTCTTCTTTTTTTCTTTCTTTCTGTCTTTCTGTCTTTCTTGCTTTCTTTCTTTCTTTTATGATGCGTGCCTATTATGATCTTATTTAATGTGACTCTTTCGTTGCCCAAATGCACCTAAGAAGTCATGCATTCTTCATCGGGAGTTTCTGTAGCAAGTTGTTTTACGTGATTAGGTTGCTAGTCAAATGCACAACCTTATATGAGCAGCCTCTTACGACATACTTGAGGAAGCAGTAGTTCCATTCTTCTGTTGTTGTCTCTACACGGGTCAAGACGCGTCACTAAAGAGTTCATTATCCTCGCCCCCCCCCCCCCCCCCCCCCGCCCCCGAAATCGCCGCGTGGAGCGCCCAATTTGTTAAAGTTATACTACCTCGCGCCATCACTTTGTTCCATACAAAACATAATCGTATTTGTTCCAAAACATAATCTTATTTGTTTCATATAACACATAATCCCAATCTATGCCATATAACACATAATCCCAATCTATGCCATATAACACATAACCTTATTTGTTTCATATAAAACATAATCTTATTTGTTCTATATAACACATAATCTTATTGGTTCCATATAAAACATAATCTTATTTGTTCCATGTAACACATAATCCCTATCTATGCCACATATATAATCTTATTTTGTTATATTTAAAACAAAATCTTATTTGTTCCAAATAAAACATAATCTTATTGGTTCCATATAAAATATAATCTTATTTGTTTCATATAAAATATAATCTTTTGTGTTCCATATAAAACATAATCTTTTTTGTTCCATATAAAACATAATCTTATATATTCCAAAATATAATCTAATTTGTTCCATATAAAACATAATCTAATGTGTTTCAAATAAAACAAAATCTTTTTTTGTTCCATATAACACATAATGTAATTTGTTCTATATAAAATGAAATCTTATTTGTTCCATATAAAACATAATCTTATGAGTTCCAAATAAAACATAATCTTATTTGTTCCATATAAAACATAATCTTATATGTTTCAAAACATAATCTAATTTGTTCTATATAAAACATAATATTTTATTTGTTCCACAAAAACATAATTTCAGTTGTTGCTTATAAACATTAAACTTAAAAAAAAATTCTCAAGCCAGTTTACAATGTATTTATTTTGAGTATTTTCTCTTGAACATTTGTTTACTGTTTGCTCTCAAACTTCTTATGTGGATAAATAAAACTGGCATCCAATTTAGTGATTAGGTAAAAATCTGAAAGGTATGTAGCGCGGATAGGTGTTAGCTTATCTTTCTTTTCTGTATTGTAAGAGTAATTTTTACCTTCAGTATCTATATCAGTTTTGTCTGTTCTTTGTTGTGAAAGAAAGTTTACTTAATACATGAATTAATTTACGTGTCGTGGCTTTTAAAGTTCTTTGTCTGCCAGTCTTGATCCCACTAAAAACAAAACTGTTTGTTAGATCATGTCATCTGATATATACAGTAGACTTCTTGTTCTTCTTTTTCTGTTTATTCTCCTTCATCATTATCTTCTTCTTCTTCTTCTCCTCCTTCTTCCTATTCTGCTTCTTCTTCTTCTCCTCCTCTTCTTCTTCTTCTTCCTCCTCTTCTTCTTCTTCTTCTTCCTCCTCTTCTTCTTCTTCTTCTTCCTCCTCTTCTTCCTTCTTCCTATTCTGCTTCTTTTCTTCGTCCTCATCTTTCTTCTTCATCTTCTGTCTCTTCTTCTTCCTCTTCTTCCTGTTCTTCTTCTTCGTTCGCTCTTAAATATACCCACCTGTCTCTCTCTCAAATATTGTGGGCCCGTCTCAATCATCTCACGTCATCATACATTTCCCCCCTCGGCTGTCTTGGAGAAGGTAATGCTGCCAGATAGCTACTCGCATGGAGCCGACAATCCTCAACGACATGTTGTATTGCTTGATTGTCCTCCCCACATGGACACACATCTGTCTGTCTGTCTAATTTTTAATTTGTTGAACATCTCGTATTTGAATCAGCAGTGATTGGTTGTCAGTGTGAAAATTATCACTTGTTCTCTTCTTGATAATATATAGTACTAGTGTAAAAGCCCGTCATAAGACGGGAATTAAATTCAAAAGCACCAATACCTAACGGCAATTTTACTTATTCAAAAGTATTAAAAAACCACTGTGCATCACCACAGTACACGAACTAGGTAGCAGCAGTGAGGACCCCAATGTGTGTATACGTGATCACACATTCTATAAATATATTTTTGTGCACACCGTCATATTGTACAGAGCCCTGTGTAGTTTGTGGTGGGGGGTCTCAGATGACATAAACACAGAATAGGACAAACGATCTGTTAGACATGTTGTAAAATTGACTATTATGAACTTGTGGATGAAGCTGGCAAAAGCACCATGTAAAACAAATTGCTACAACAATAACAACAAAAAACCGTTGCAAAAACAAGTACTTTAACTCTTTGACTCTGAATTTATTTTCGACCCCGTGCCATACTTTTAATTCGTGATAGACTCAAAACAACGCTCAGAGAGTTGTTTTGGCACGGGTGTCAAATCTGACCAACGTTCTGAGAGTTGTTCCGGAGTCAAAGAGTTAATTCAAGCTTCCTGCAAGTGCCAGTTACAGTTGTAATTCCTTACTCCTTAAGGAGCGAAGAAAGGACAGAATGATAATGACATCTTACAAAATCAAGTAATTAGAAAAACAGGAAAAATAACGAGAGAGGTATATCTTTTTTCCCCGTGTAGAACCTGAAAGTTTGGCACGAGAATTATAAAATTGTTTATACATAATTGAACGTGTTGGAAAAATTGAAGAAATTATTAGTTTCATTTATTTCTTCCCTACCCTTTATCCCGTAACTATCTGTTATTGTAGTCGTTTATATTTATGTGCTTAAAGAATCAAAATAGGAAGTACTGAGAGTAACAGAATAACGCAGTCAAGTAAACAACAAAACGAGGAAATGGAAAGTAGATTGTAGAATACAACATTAGAGTTTTAAGGTTATAGAACCTAGAAGCAACCTTTTCTTTTTTTTATTTTGGTTATTAGAATTAGTTTTATCTAAATATATTCCGGTAATTTCAATTCAGATTGAATAAAAGGCAGGTTTAAGTTTTTTTTCTCTTTTTTTTATTTAACGTTTTCCTCGTGTTCGCGAGGCGCATCCCGTTCAGCCTAGTCGGTTATATTAGGACGCATGACCAAATATAAAAGACCCCCTAGGTCTGAGATTTAGGTTTAAGTTTAAAAAAAGAAAAACGCACTTAAATAACTGTATAGTAAGGAAAGGCGCTAAAAATACGACTGGTTTATACATTAACGACTGCGATGTTAATTGTATTGTTACAAAGCTGTTTTTCATGATAATCTGTAAACTTATAACATAAATTATTGTATTAGATTTTAAAAGTGTTTACAATATTAATGTTAACACAGTTTTCATTGTTATAGAACAAAACTAGAAATTTTAACACATTTTGCATGTTAAATGTCAGTTCCCTTGAATTAATTAATTCCCTTGAAAGTACTCGTATCTGCTGGGGAAAAGTTTATTATAGGTGAAAAAGAGTTCATTAAAAAAACACGTTGATAAATATTAAAAAAACATGTTAATAAATATCGAGATTATAACAAGTGAAAATTCCTTATACTGTTATTAAACTCGATACAGTGGCGAAAATTAGTACAGTATAGCACAATACCCCATTAAACGACAGAATGCGACTGAAACAATAAAAGCAGTTCATGACAATACAACTCCGAGAAATATAAAAAAGTACAGGCAAAAGGACTAAATAAAAAGGAGGGATACTGCCTCTAATGATCCGATTCTTACCTCCTGCTGCTGTGAAGTATATTCAGTTCCTTATCATCAAAGCAATGAAAGATAATTCAAAATAGCACAACATCAATTCATTCATTACCTGTGACCTCTCTGTGACCTCTCTGTGACCTCTCTGTGTGGGCAACAGGTCTGCCAAATATTCAGCAACAATTTTTCTGTCCTGTATCGTCCATCCAAGGTATCTCCGTGTTATTTTTTTAAAAATACCTTTCATCGGTGTTCTCGACTGTCGTAGTTTTTAGATAGGAGTATTAAGACTAGGGTTGGTCCCTTCTGAATAGGTTGGAATGAGTGATAGATACAGTGAGAGCTGGTGAAAAAAACACAATAGAATTTCCCCACGTGAGATGATAGGATGTGATATAGAGGCTGTCTTTGAGAATCGAGATAATCTTCTCTCTCTCACCTATCTTCTACGACCGCTTTTAAAGGCGTCAGACAGTCTAAACACAGATATATATATATATATATATATATATATATATATATATATATATATATATATATATATATATATATATATATATATATATATATATTAATATCTCTCTATCTACTCACGGGCACGCACATACACGTGACGACAGGTAAACACACAGACGTGGGAAAACTATAACAATGATATACAGATAATTGGGATCGAGCTGACCAACGCACTGATTTTTTTGTTCAAGAGAGATATTTTAATTATCATATCAAAATTTCTCACAACACCAAAAATTACATCAAGGAAAAACATATACAAATAGTCATAAAATTTAAGAAAATGCTACAAGGATGATAGCCCGTTAGAATCTTACTCTAGGTTTAGCCCACAGCCCCGTTAAGAGAACAGATGATGGCCCAAAGAGTTATAGATACATAGGGTTGAGTCTAAGAGGTTTCTTTCTTTCTCGTAAATGTATGCACAAAGTTGAATAATCTGATTTAGCCTAAGAAGTAAAGAAACTCTAGCAAATAGTAACAAATTCTGCAGGTTAAACAAAAAGAATTAAGACAGTAAATGGGTGACAATATACAACTGTAAAATAACACTCTGATCTGCGTACACTCATTCATTCAGCCATGGCCATGGGTACACAGTTATACTCACAACTTTGCTCGCTGCCTCTGGGAACATAATAATTCTAGGACCTTCACACAGACCTGAAAATGCAGTCCTTGACCAAGAAATCCCCAGTTCCAAAAGACGTACTAAACTCTCAGGGAACGATTCCTTGGGTGTTCTAATTTTTCGAATGTCTGATTAAGTCACATAAAATATTGTCCAGGCACAAAAGTTAGCAGAGCACAATGTCATTAGCTTTGGATTCTAGGATTTAATGAATGTCAGATCGGTGTCTACTTTCAGGAAGTTACTATATTTGGTCACCACAGTACTAGTCAAAACTCTGTCGGAATGTTTCTGATCTTTGCTTGCCACAACGGGCTGAATTGTACTGAAGAGTTATTCTGGAAGAATTAATTCTGGCGCGAAGGCCTCTTACTTCATTTAACTGTTACAGTTCAGGTAATGAAAGTGATTTGTTTCTTCCCAAATAATGTTCATGTACTAGAACGCTGGTAAAGTTGGGTACCACCGTTTCACTATATAAAAGAAAGAACACATATCAAATAATTTTACAATATGTACCCACTATAACTTACATTATTAAACCGCAAGTGTACTGCTTGACTTATCATTTAAATTTTCCGGTGAAATAAGTTATAAAAATCAATCATCATGAATTCAGGAATATCTGCGTATTCCGTCACTATTCACTGATGTCGCATCTAGCATTTATAAGTTTGATATAAAATATTCTCGACTGAGTATTTAGCAGTTAAATTAACTACATTATAGCTACATTATTGTTTAGTAAGCTAAGATATAATTTATTATGTATTTCCACTGTAACTCGTCGACTTAGAGAATATAACAAACTATAAATTAAGCACTCTGTTCAAAAGAAACTAGTTAAAAATGAAATAAGCGACTTAACACTTTATCACTTCACAAAATACTAGATATCTACTATATAATATTTACCTCAAACACAGCACTACAGGATACCGCACAATTAAGAATTTTACGCTTATATTTATGGAAGTCTAGAAGTTCGACAAATTGTCGCAACAAACTAAGAAACTTCGCTTATACAGCTCTACTCTTCGCGAACCACCTGTCTACTGCGAATTATTGAGACAAGAATGAAAATAAAGTTTCAAACTAGGTTTAATATCTATGAAACGGACAAAGAATCCCACTGTTTCGAAACCACGAAACAGCGCCCGTCTCTCCCCTTCTCTAACACCCTACGTCAGCTTCCCTCATGTCGTAACAGCCATCAGTGCGATTACGCACCTGCGTTAACAAACTGACCGGGAAAAGCGCGTGTCAGTTGCAAATCTCAGACAACCGTCTGAAACTGCGACTATAAGGTGTAAATATTCGCTCCTACTTAAGCGTTCGGCCCGGAAAACCCGCGCGTGACAGGTGCAAATGTAGACAAAAGTCTGCTCTATGTCCAGCGGAAACGAATTTTTCGCACATTCACGTCTTACCTGCGTGACTGACATCTGATGCAATAAGGTTTCTAGTCAGTATGAGAAAGAAAAACGATGATGGGAAAGAAATGTATTTTTCGCAACGAGTGATGCGAAAAAAATACAGGAAAAACAAGTACGGAAAGATAATAAAATAAAAGGATGCGGGTGAGAGAATAGGAAGAAGATGTAGGCAATTTAATGATCAAAACCCACGTGACATCGACTTGACTTTAAGTCATGACAACGACTCCACTCGAAAGTATTTTATTATCAGTTTAGAATCGACCCCGGAAGCGCCAATTTTAGTGAACCAGCTTCTCATTCCTCATTTATAACGCACTCAAACGGAGAAATCGTAGACATTTATAAAAATAGATATTTTTTTCCTAATATTATTTATAGTAATTGATGTAATTGTTCGAATAAAGCGAATATGACTATAAAAAGTGTTAAATCAAAAATGAGAATCGATTTTGCACTCAACTTGATAGCGACTGCTAGAGACTGGAAACTCGTAATATGAGACTTGAGACTCGATTTAGAATTGTAATAAGAGACTTGAGACTCAGCTTGAAGCTACTATTAGGGACAAGACTCGACTTGAAAATTCACTTGTTAGGAACAGCGTTGCCACTCAAGTTCTAGAGATAAACCCAGATGTTCTTCTTTAAAAAAACCCAGAAATACCCAGATTATTTTATGCCTCAAATACACGGGATAGACGATGTTTACATAATCTTTTATGTTCATCTTTAGCACAAATAATCTGTGTGCTATCAATTTTTATGTATTTCTTCATTTTTATTATTTTTTTTATTACCAAAAATTCACAATTAAATAAAAATGATTTTAATAACACCCCAATATTTGAACTCTTGAAAATGATATATTTTAACAGTAATATACTTACATTAGTTACATTAACAAAATGTTCCTCAAATTAAATATAAAATGTTAGTTGTAACTTGTTACTGTTGAAAAATATCACTTGTCAGAGACTCGGCATTAATGTCGACAACTTCTTCTTCGTCAAGATCATATGCATGAATTGACAACGTGGAATCTTGATTGTGAAGTTCCAAAATCTTTGCATATCTCTGCCGACAACGTCCTTCACGCACATCTTCAACCACGCATTTACTAGGATTAAACTTATGACAAACTCCATCGTTGGCAACTGCTTGCTTGCTTGGCTAGTATTCGATTGGAAACTGTTTCACACAAAAGCTTGTTGGTTTGTTTAGTTTTAACTAAGTTAACCTTCGAACACACTCTTTCGACGCATGCCGAGGAGTGAGGTAGTGCCATAAGCGTGCACATGAGGTCAGCCAAAACATCACATTTCTTCTGATTATTAGCATCTGTTACTTTTTACAGTCCAGCCAGAATGTGGGCGGATCCTCATCCACTAGATGTCCAAGATCTTTTCGGTACGATGCCAGTTCTCGCCATTGATCAGACAGACGATCAAGGCTCTCTTCTGAAACAACTGTTTAAACTGCGCTGCTAAGATGGTAGATGGTTGCTGGCAACATTTGCACAAAGTGCAAATGAATGACAAACACAGCCGATAAAAAAAGGCATGTGGAATCTCTTTCTTTAGATGTGCCTGTAAACCACTTGCAGTCCCCATCATAGTGGCACAGTTGTCTGCAGAAAAACCAATGACGTTACTAAGCGGGATTTCATGCGTGCTCAACAATTTCTTAACAGTTGTAAACATGCCAAGACCAGTCCCATCCTCTACCTCAATGAGGTCTAACAGTGAATCAACTACTTTTTTTGTTTTTGTTTCACAGAATCGCAAAACGACTGCCAACATCTGGTTCTTAGAAATATCAGTACTCTCATCAACGAGTATAGAAAATTTCTGATTTCTGCAAATGTTTATAACTTCAAGCGGGAGCCGCGCTGGTGTAATGGCTTCGGCGTTGTACTGGCGACCAGGTGTTCATGGTTCAAACCCGGGCGTCGGCGTTTGAAGAAATGTTTACGGCCGGAAATTTTACTGAATAGCCTGAACGGCTCCTGTGATAAACCCTCTGTGGATGGGAAGGAGCGAAGCTCCTGACCGGGTTGGAAGGAAAGTCCTCAGGTTCCCCAGCCTCGCAATGACATGTCATTGGGCCGAAGGGCTGAAAGCCCAAGTGCCGCTTGTTAAGGAAAAAAAAAAAATAACTTCAAGCCGCTCAAAATGAGTAATGCCGTACTGCATCACATTGGCAGCCTTGGTGCGCTTCAGTGACATTTTTTGAGCAATTGGGCTGTCTGGAAATATCTGCTTGCAACATTCAATCAAATGACCAGCTTGCGAAAACGGAGTATTATGTTCTGCCATGAAAGCCGACAACAGTATCTCCGCTTTAGCAATTTTATCTTGGAGACAGGGCTCTTTTGGTTTGATGAAAAGCTTGTAATAGCTTTTTTTTTCCCCAACACAATGTATATGCAAGTTTGAGCTGATGTAAACGAGTAAAAAAACCACGTCATTGACGTGGTTAAAAACAAGAATTAAATTTAAGTGGAATAAAAAATAGATAGCACATAATGTTTGACATTTAATTATAATATACATATAATGTATAATGCACAGTGCACAGAATATACATACATTGTAAATGCAAATTGTCAAATATACCCAGATTAATGCAGATTTTGAAAAAAATTACCCAGATACCTAGACGGAAGCCCAAAAACCCAGATCTAGTAAGAAATACCCAGCTGTGGCATCACTGGTTAGGAAAGACTTGGAAGACAACCCTTCTTTTCATGTTAAATATAATACACTACAAAACAATATAAAAACTACGCAGATGTGATTCTGCCAAAGTAACAGGTAATACCTTTTGTTCCTTTCTCAGGTGATCAACATATGTCTGAGAGAGGTCGACAGGTCTGATATCTTCGTTGGATTTTACGGGCAGGTATGTTCAAGTCTGTCTTCTTGGAAGACAGTTGCGCCAAAGTATTAATGTGGTTCCAGGTGATCATGATTTGTGTTTGTTAGAAAATAATGGGGTCATGTGGTGCATCTACACGAGAAAACTGCTTAAAAACCAAGTGTGCCTGATAAGACATGTAATTTAATGGTTGACAGACAAATCAGTCAGTCTGCCAGTGAATGATCCTATCTATTTATCTATCTATCTATCTATCTATCTATCTATCTATCTATCTATCTATCTATCTATCTATCTATCTATCTATCTATCTATCTATCTATCTATCTATCTATCTATCTATCTATCTATCTGTCTGTCTGTCTGTCTGTCTGTCTGTCTGTCTGTCTGTCTGTCTGTCTGTCTGTCTGTCTGTCTGTCTGTCTGTCTGTCTGTCTATCCATCTGCATACCTGTCAACCTGTAAGAATTTTTTGTACAATTTACGGATTTTTGATACTTTTAGCAGTGTACGGCCGTACAGACTCGTTGTACGGATTTTTCTCCCCCTCCCAAAAAAAAAAAAAAAAAAAAAATTCTAAAAATATTTTCCAACCTAAGTTTTTAAAAATTTAAAATCACAAAATATTTTCTAGCCCAGGTTTTTTTTAAACCAATTTTTTTAAATTTTTAATTCCGGGAATCTCGGCGTCCGTTTTTAAACAGAGGTCTCTCCCAGCAACCAATCAAATCCTTTTATACACAACAATTCGGCAAAAACTTTGAATTCGGCCTCAAACGCTTTCGGTTTTCAGCGTGACATGACGAATTTTTAAAGTTACCTGTTATCAACGACCACGCGTGCTTGCCACCACACTTCGACGCCATTTTGTTTAAAAAAGCTAAGTACTTATAACTTGGTTAAATATTGCTGTTGTTTTGCTTTGTTGCAATTTAATCGCTGCCTTAATATTTCCAGTTATATCTTGCCCTTCAATATATTTCCGATAAATTGTCATAATATTCTGTGTAGGCCCTACATAACTAGAAAAAAAAGTTTGCGTTGAGTAGGCCTACTTTATTCCAGCGCTCGAGATTCGCTGCTTTATTTCTTAATAAAGTGGCAATCTGTTATCACTGATCTAGGCTACCAACTCCTAAATAATAATTTTGTAAATTTTTGGTGTACGTTTTATTTTCCTAGATTTGATATCTTGCCCTTCAATATATTTCCGATAAATTATCATAATATTCTGTGTTTGCCCTACATAACTAGAAAAAAAAAGTTTGTTTGCATTGAGTTGGCGTACTTTATTCCAGCGCTTGAGATTCGCTGCTTTATTTTTTAATAAAGTGGCAATCTGTTATCACTGGTCTAGGCTACCAACTCTTAAATAATAATTTTGTAAATTTTTGGTGGTACGTTTTTTCTTCCTAGATTTGATTTCTTGCCCTTCAATATATTTCCGATAAATTATCATAATATTCTGTGTTTGCCCTACATAACTAGAAAAAAAAGTTTGTTTGCGTTGAGTTGGCCTACTTTATTCCAGCGCTTGAGATTCGCTGCTTTATTTTTTAATAAAGTGGCAATCTGTTATCACTGGTCTAGGCTACCAACTCTTAAATAATAATTTTGTAAATTTTTGGTAGTATGTGTTTTCTTCCTAGATTTGATATCTTGCCCTTCAAAATATTTCCGATAAATTGTCATAATATTCTGTGTAGGCCCTACATAACTAGAAAGAAAAAGTTTGTTTGCGTTGAGTAGGCCTACTTTATTCCAGTGCTCGAGATTCGGTGCTTTATTTTTTAATAAAGTAGCAATCTGTTATCACTGGTCTAGGCTACCAACTCTTAAATAATAATTTTGTAAATTTTTGGTGGTACGTTTTTTTCTTCCTAGATTTGATATTCTGTTCATGATTTTGTTTATTCTTCTTCTTTTTTGCTGTTAGCCGTTTGCTTTGTGCGTTGTACTTTTTAATCAGTCTCTACTGTATGTTGTCTGATGTGTGTGTGCCTCTACTGACAGATAGTGGTCAGAAAAAGAGCTTCTGTAGTTATTGGCTAGAAGTTGTTGACCAGAAAACTAGTACTGGTATCATCCGCTTCCCTATATTGAAAGTCATCATTCAGTGACTGCTGATACTCCCTCACAGCAATGCTGACTGCGAAAGATCATTTTCAATGATGAAAAAAATCTCCACACAGACTGCAGGAGGCCCATGAATGCGGACACACTCAGTTCTATTTTACAGTGTAAGATTAACATTGATACATGCTGTGCAGACTTTAAGCCAACAAATGCAATTCTGCAAAGTGCTAAAAGTGCATGTGTTGATTATAATACAAAACACTGTACATCGAAAGAATAGTGTACCTCATGATCAGTAAGTTTTTTATATGTAAAGAACAGCATGAGACTATTAACATGTTTTATATCACAATAATTCAAATGCTAATAGATTTGTCTATGTCATTTCTCATTTTAAAACTGTATTGCGTATAATTTATTAATATATGTTTTGAGTAAGGATTTTTGGGTGTTTGTAAGGATTTTTTGGGTCCGGCGTGCAGATTTTTGTCTCAGGAGGTTGACAGGTATGTATCTGTCTATCTGTCTGTCTATCTGTCTGTCTATCTGTCTGTATATCTGTCTGTCTGTCGGTCTGTCCGTCGGTCTGTCTGCTGTCTGTCTGTCTGTCGGTCGGTCGGTCGATCGATCTATCTGTCTGTCTATCTATTTATCTATTTATCTATTTATCTATCTATCTATCTATCTATCTATCTATCTATCTATCTATCTATCTATCTATCTATCTATCTATCTATCTATCTATCTATCTACCCAACAGCTACAGACCAATATCCCTTCTATCATCTCTTTCAAAACCACTAGAGAAACACATTTACAACACCACATTTCAACACTTAACAACAAACAAACTGCTCTTTGATAGCCAGTCAGGTTTCAGACCCAAATATTCCTGTCACACAGCTCTCACCAAAATGGCAGACAACTGGCTGACGAACATAAATGATGGAAAATTATGTGGTGCTGTTTTTGTCGACTTCAAGAAAGCATTTGACATGATTGACCACACTATCTTGGTTCAAAAGTTGGAAACCCTCAGAATAGGCCCTAATCCACTAAACATCATCAAATCATTCCTGGCAGATCGACAACAGTTAGTGCTTCACAACAACTCGGCATCAGATTTCTCGAAGGTAGTTACAGGAGTACCGCAGGGCTCTATTCTTGGGCCCCTACTCTTCGCAATGTTCATCAACGACCTGCCACTACATCTAAAATATTCAACTTGTGACCTCTTTGCAGATGATTGTACTATCTACACTAGTGACAATGACTGCGTGGCACTTGAAATGACTCTTCAAAGCGATGTAGACAATCTAACAAAATGGAGTAATATGAATCGTATGCCAGTAAACACAACAGAAACGAAATCTATGTTGATTACTGATGCGTGATGCCATATGATGATGGATGGTATCCGCATGTCTGGTTTTGTGTAGTGTGTAGATGTGTTCAGTCAAAAAACAATGTTCATACAACAATAACAGGGCAATCCACATAGGACGTCAGTAAACTCACGACGTATAAAGTCAATGAGTCTTGAAACAGCCGTTGACGTTTTTCTTCATTATTTATTGTGGACGCCACAGTGACAAAATGGTTACGCAAATGTGTAGGCACATCAAACAGTCATTATCACAGCAACATTCAATACAGCAATAGACGGTAGACAGCATTACAATGATGAGTCAGATGCATGTTATATTTCAAAGTGCTGTAAATGTAGTCAGGTGAACAACTCCATCCTTTTCTATAACAGCCAGGAGATAACCAGATGTATGAGATCAGTTCACTCTCCTTAGTTTGACTTCAGCAAGACAGACACGTCTGCCGAAGTATAAATAATGTCCTCAAAAAAATATCCTCTAGATAATAAAGGTTTCCTAAACCTAGTTCATTTAACAAAGTAGCAAGTAATGGTCCTTGGTACATGCATCAACCGATGCAGTACAATGCAGCGACATGTGAGCTGGGAAAGAACATCTCGTGGCGACGACTTTCGGAGACAGGCTATGAATCGAAATCGCTCACGACCCAAAATCGATAGAGTTAATGAAAAAGTCAATTTACCTTGCTTTCATGAAATACACAGAAATATCACGCCTCCCGACATGTGGGAAAACACTAGAGGTATTATCTCGACTAAACGAAATATCCATAAGAGGACTACACATCCCTGACAGAACAAAAGAAAGCGGAGATCCCCTCTTCAACGAGGCATCTCTTTCGCCATTCCAAATCGCTCACTCCACTCGTCGTGGGCGGAAACCGCTCGACCAAACAACAAGACAAGTCATGCGCAGTCCAGCGCAAAAATGACCACAGCTCAAACTTAACTGCATTCGATACCAACGCGAGAAGACAAATGCTTACCGAGAAAAGTGACTATAAATTTCAAGCAGTTGTTGCCCTTGCGTTATAAAACAGATATTGAAATAAAACGATGTTGCGAGAATTTATCACGCAACAATTACCACCAGACAGAAACTCCTAAGCTGCACCAAAAGATCGCTACAGCTACACGCGGAATCAATACTAATTGAACATGTAACAGAACACAAAGTTCTGGGAATCACGATTGACCAGCACTTAACGTGGAACTCCCATGTACGGAATTTAACCAAACACTTAGCACAAAAGACGTACCAGCTAGCCAAAATAAAACACTTCTTAGACGCAGACACTAGACTATTGTTCTACACCTCACATATACAGACACATCTAGATTACTGCTCTACACTATGGGATTGTTGCCCTGCTTCCACCTCGAAGAGACTGCACTCCCTGCAAAAGAGAGCAGTACGTCTGATCACCGATAATCGCACGACACCACACACAAGGACAGGAAAAGAACCCAAAATACTGTCGCTAAAAAAAAACGTCTTCTCTACAACAAAGCCAAGCTGACTCACACAATTCTATCTAACAATGCCCCGTCGTACCTAAGATCATTGTTTCAAACCAGTAGAAGGGAGGGGCAACGATTACATCAGTTACGTCTGCCCAAACCTAGGATCGACCTGTTCAAAAAGAGTCTAGCCTATTCTGGTGCCTACTTATGGAACAGCCTTCCACACCACCTAAAAAGCCTACCCACACAATATTCTTTTAACAAAGCACTTTTCAAACACTTCCTCAACACTGATTACACTAGTCAACAACCAAAATGTACCAGAAATGAAAATAGCTGATCTTAACTAATTTTGGTGTGCTGAAAACGAAAATGACATTAAAAAATGTTGATTGGCTCTAGTTTTCAAGATATATGCTACTAGTTTATTTAATTACGGTCAATTTATATATATGACGCAACTGGTGTGGGCGATTGCATAATTTCTTCTAATGACCAATAAAAATGTAACTAGAAGTTGATGATGCAATCCTACCTATGATTACATCACCTTTGTGTATAAATATCTTATCTCTGATAAAATGTTGCCATTAGTTAGTGCATTTGTCCTTATCAAAAGTATCGTAGTTAGAAATGCCTAGGACATTTTGGAAAGGCATATCAAAAAGAAAAAATGGACTCTGGAATATCCAAACATCCCCTCTGCAATATGTCCGGTACCACATGGCGATGACCTACCAGTTCCCAAAGTGCCAGAATCATTTTCAGCTGCTTCCACTGATGAAGAAGAGGACATTGGTGGTCCTGAACCATCAACCTCAAGCGACCCAGATTTTGAGCAAACTACATCCACTACACCACACTTAATAACCCAAGATGAACTGAATGATCTTGTAAGAGATCTGAATTAACCGAAGAACAAGGCGGAGCTTTTGGGTTCCAGATTGCAACAGTGGAATCTCCTGGCAGAAGATGTTACAATTTCTGTGAATAGGAACCGCCAGAAGCCGCTTATTACATTCTTTTTCAAAGAGGGTGACCTTTCTGCGTGCCACAACATTTCTGGTTTAATGGCAGCCCTCAAAATCAATTACATTCCGGAAGAGTGGAGGCTTTTCATTGATTCATCCAAGACGAGTCTTAAAGCTGTTTTGTTGAATAATGGTAATGTGTTACCGTCAATTCCAGTTGGTCACGCAGTTCATATGAAAGAAACTTATGAAAATATTAAGCAGCTTTTGAAGTGTATAAACTACGATCATCATCATTGGTCACTTTGCGGTGACTTAAAAGTGGTCGCTCTTTTGCTTGGACTACAGGGTGGATACACCAAGTACTGTTGCTTTCTCTGTGAGTGGGATAGCCGTGCACGAAGTGACCATTACATCAGAAGACATTGGCCAATCAGGCAGTCATTGCAGTCTGGCAGTAAGAACGTTGAGAACCCAGCACTTGTTGACACCAGCAAGATTTTGTTGCCACCCTTGCACATTAAGCTGGGTCTCATGAAAAACTTTGTCAAGGCAATGGAGAAAACAGATGAGGCTTTCAAATACCTTATCAGAAAATTTCCAAGACTGAGTGAATCTAAAATAAGAGAGGGAGTATTTGTTGGTCCGCAAATTCGAAAACTTCTTCATGATGACGAGTTTCTTTGCGTGTTGCATGGCAAGGAAAAAGCAGCATGGCTAGCATTTAAGTCAGTGGTGGACAATTTTTTTGGAAACAACAGATCTGATAATTACAATGAAATTGTAGAAAATCTCCTTCTGAAGTATAAGAGTCTTGGCTGCAACACGTCTTTGAAAATTCATTTTCTGGATTCTCATCTGGATTTCTTTACATTAAACTTTGGAGCGGTCAGTGATGAGCATGGTGAACGGTTTCACCAGGACATTGCTGCTATGGAGACAAGGTATCAAGGCAATTGGAGCCCTTCAACGCTTGCTGATTACTGTTGAACTGTGACAAGAGACACCTCATCGATTGACTACAAGAAAGAAGCAAGCAAAGAGAGCTCGAACAGCAACTGAATAATGACGGAATGGGTTCAAATGTGCCTTTTTAAAACATGATATGTGAACTTTAAATAATATTTTTATTTTTTCTATCATTTTATGTTGAAATATCAATTAATTGAGTATGTAACCACAGTTTTTATAATGCTAAAGTAGAAAGACTAGCTGTTCACCCCAGAGAATTAAACAAGCATACATTATTTGTATTACTGTAATGTAAATTCATCATTTAAAAAAAAAAACCAGAGCCAATTGGTGAATTTCATTATGATATTTGAAATCAGCATGTCAAAATCAATAAGAAATGGTATATTTAATTTCTGGTACAAATAACTTTTGAAAATTTGTTGACTAGTGTTATCTACCCCCATAGAAACAGCATTTGCCTGTCAACATCTCATCCATAGGTCAACATTTCTTTTCCTCTTCCGCTCGTTTTTGTGTGTGAATAATTTGTTTTATATCCATGTAATATCATTATTATATTCACTTTAAAATATTATTATATAATGTAATGTATGTGTGAATGTACCCACATAATACTGTACTTTAGAAATGTGAGTCATGAGAATGTACCCGCTTACCACTGTACTTTAGAAATGTGAACTGTTTTTTTTTTATTTGTTTTTTTTTTTTTTTACTGCTAAAAGACTTTTACTGCCCCAGAAGTGCGTAAGAAAGTGTTATTATTATTATTTCATTTTCCACCAAGAATGTATGGACATAAGCGAGAATGTGTTTATGTAATTTTTGTATTGATGATTGATGACACATTCAAAAATACAGATTAATTGTAGACGGATTGACCGCATGAGTGAGTGTCGGTATACAGAATTTATTTATTGTTTTATTTATTTTATTTTATTATTACTTTTTTACCCCAATTACTAGCTTGTTTGTTTCAAAAAAAAAAAAAACCCGACTCATTTTTTTAAATTATGATTGCATACTGTAAATGAATGCTGTTATGGTAACTTTATAATGTTGCATGCCTTTAAATTAATGCTTAAAGCATCATGTGGAAATGAAAGGATATAGTATGCAAGATTAATGAGAGTGGAAGGGCAGAATGTTAGACGGGCCTGCGCGCCCAATTCTTTACCCTTCGAAAATAAAGTTCGTTCGTTCTATCTATCTATCTATCTATCTATCTATCTATCTATCTATCTATCTATCTATCTATCTATCTATCTATCTATCTATCTATCTATCTATCTATCTATCTATCTATCTATCTATCTATCTATCTATCTATCTATCTATCTATCTATCTATCTATCTATCTATATATCTATCTATCTATCTATCTATATCTATCTACTGACCTATCTGTCTATCTATCTTTTGACGATATTGCCACCCCTGCTTTGCAGTAGTGGTCTATCAGTGGCCAAAACTCAAGAGTATCTAAATAGGCCTCAAAGGAATCAACCATCGCACAAGAATACTCTTGGCAGAAATGTAGATAGAAGGACCATGACACGTCTATTACAAAGGGAGTTTTCTCAAGATATTCAGATAAGCCAAAACAATGCTGCTTTGTCAGAGCGCTTTAATTCTAGCATCTGCCGACAACTTTTGTGAAGGAATTAAGCACTTATTAATTTCAGCTCGTTCAAGACCTCTCCCCTGATTTACTCAGTGGAATTCTATTATTCTAATATAGCTCTGCTCAGTGTGTAGTAAATTGACTGAGACAAACTTGCAGTAACTTTAAAATGATTAAATCGAAGTTAAATTTGTAACATTACAAATAACAAAATTTAAAAATCACATTAGGTTTTACCTGTTGGAAAACAAATTGAATATTTTAAAAGAAAGGGTTCATCATTGCTAGATGATAGAATTCTTATGAAGGAAGTTCACTTTTGCAGCGTATATTTGTCACTTAGCTGCCAATTGTAGTTTCTGCTCCCGCTAATGGGTTCTGTTTACACTGCTCTCGCTCGTCGTTGGTCAAGCGTAAAAGTGCCGCACGTTCCTAGAACGTCAAGGAGTAACGGCCAAGCTGGTCCTTCGTCTGTCTATAAGACCCTCTTATGATGGCGTCTCGCACAACGTCAGCCCACTTCTACCTTCACTTGGTTCCAGAGATAGTACTTTTTTCTGGTACCACCAATAACTATAGTAATAGAATATGGACAAACGCTCTTCTGAGTATGGCGTTTTTCCGACACACAGTTATGTCCCCCCATTCTTCTATTCTACCATCCCATTTTATCTCAGATTTTATCCTCGATGGGAATTAAATTGAATCTTTCGGGATAAAACTTTCTTTACATTTAAATAGAATAGCTTTAGCTTTATCTTACGTTTAAATGAAAAGGTTAACAATACAGATACAGTCTGTTTACATTTACATCTCTACTGATTGAAAAGTGTTCACAATATAAATTTAATATGTCTTCATTTATGTTTACACTGATTTGAAAAGTTTGAAATTTCCATAAATGTTAGAGTGAATGTTAACATTGATATTTACAATGGTTTGAAACTTACATTAATTTTAAAATTAAAATTTTAATGTTTATAGGGACATTTACACTGCTTTGAAACTGTCAGTATTTATACTTAGAATGTACATCATTTCTTTCATCTTTTTCTCCCTGCTCCATAGGAACTTGGGACTACTTTCTGCTTTTAGTTCTAATTAAGAAAATAGCAATAAAGCAATCACCAGCCCGTGCAGCAGTGGTTCGTGAATCATCATTCTATACGCTGAGGTTATCAGCCTCAAATGACTTGGACATCCACGAGCGATTTTCACATATTAAAATTCACATGGCAATATACATGTATATGTTAGTTCACATGTTAGTAATATAAAATGTAAAATGACAACTCACGCCAATCATGGCTCACAGACATTTTGCTCAGATGAATAAAAGAGACTCGAATAGGCCTCTTAACCGCGTCTGGGGGTGTCGTTAATTTAATACGTTCCCTCTCAGACTTCGTGTGTAGTCCTTCAGTTTCCTCAGTCCCGGTTTCCTTATTTTATATGAAATAGATTTCCTGGGCTATGAAAGGCCGTCAAGAATTCTCCAATAACAGGTGTACGGTATGTTAAGAAGGAATTCTGAATTCTAGGCTTCACTCTAGCAAGGTCTGGTATCTTGGCAAGCGAGCTTCTTAGTGGAATAACACTGAAACGTGTCAGGTTATATTCCCGGTCACCGACGCATCTGTTTGTTATGGAGTTAAAATAAACGCTCCAATCATTTTCAAATGGGCGGGTGAGGGTGTGGTACTTTCAAAATATTCCACGTGAAATAAGGTGCGTACAGCAAAAGGTCACGTATTACCATATATGACAAAAAGATATACGATGGCTTGAATACAGACAGAGAACATGTCGTTAACCTCATATGACTACGTGTTCCAAAAGTAACAATTAATTACTTTATAAGGAAGTTATCTCTTATCGGTGTATGTCCATAAGTTGTCTCCCCATATTCCAAGCTTTGGTGATACGCGCACCCGTCTTATCGGTGATTAAGGAGATAGCGCTGGGCGATGTACGTGCTAATCTGCCACGGCCAAGCTGTGGCACAAAGAAATTTTACCAACCTGCCTCTCGTAATATTATCTCTACCTCTTCTTGCAAATGTGAGGTGTTTTATCATCCACAAGGAGTGTCAGATAACAGACAAGACACATACATACTGAAAGTAGTGAAAGAATACTTGAAAATATAATGTCTCTGCTACATAGTATAGAAAGAAAGTGCGACAATTGAAAGCTCGCAATAAAATCAGTACCACAAATGCACCGATTACTGCAGGAGTGAAACAGAGATCGAGAGGGGCGCCCCATTCTGTCATATCTATCTATCTATCTATCTATCTATCTATCTATCTATCTATCTATCTATCTATCTATCTATCTATCTATCTATCTATCTATCTATCTATCTATCTATCTATCTATCTATCTGTTTCCCTGCTTCTGTCTATTTTTTATCACGCCATCTTCTAAGTTATCTTCGGTCTTAACTCTTGCATCCCAGTCTGATTTAGTAATCTCTGCAACGCGCTAGCGTGTATCAATTTTAATCTCTTGTTAAAAAATGCATACACTTTTCTGACATATTCTCGTCAGCAAATGAGCTAATATTTCTCGGTGTAATCTATCCTAAGTCGTAAACATTTTAAATCTGATCTTGACGGGGCTAATATTACATAATTGTTTATACTGCAGAAACTTTTCATTTCTAGGTTGTAGAATACGTTTTAAACAAACACTTTACGGTGTGATTCTTCATTATCAATGTTTGTCAGTTCCTTAAGGAATAAAGGCCTTCTACAACATCATGCCACATCATCAAATCTTTATCAGTTTGTTCAATGTCTTTCGATGTTTACTTTATCGGTTTGTGTGTGTGTCCTGATCCGGTTCACTGTTCTTTGCAGGTCATTATTCTTTGATTACAATGGATGGGTGTGAAAAAAAAATCGAAAAAAGGTAATTCGTCTTACGAGGACAAAAGACAAAGAAAATCGTCTACGTTACGGCCACAAGGCCTTCGTCAGAGAAAGGAAAGAAAGTGAAGGCTAGATAGGACACATAAGTACTTAAATAAATATAAAACCTAGGTACTTCCCTGAAGGCAAGGCATCCAAATCCGACCACTATTTGCTGTCCACGAACGGACGCGCGTGGCCGAAAAGGAAGTGACTTCCGCCACCGGATGTACACAATACATACTATGAAACTACAAAAAATAAAAAAACGAAACTGAACAATAAACTACCCAAACGTAATAAAAGTGGGGACTGGAAATAGAAGAGGACAGAATGAGTTGGAGATATATAAAATTGAAATAAAAAATCAAGACATATTGAAAACAGTGTATTACTTGTATATTTTCATACATATTAAGGAGGACGGCATAAAAATAGAAGAATAGGATAAGAGTGGAAAGAGTCAAAATAGAGCAAGAGAGGAAAGGGTGACTTCAGACAAAGGTGTGTAAAGTGTTAAGACCAGCTGATATATATATATATATATCTATATATATATATATATGTATATATAGATATATATATATATATATATATATATATATATATATATATATATATATATATGGATGGATGGATGGATGGATAGGTAGGTAGGTAGGTAGGTAGGTAGGTAGGTAGGTAGGTAGGTAGGTAGGTAGGTAGGTAGGTAGGTAGGTAGGTAGGTAGGTAGGTAGGTAGGTAGATAGGTAGATAGATAGATAGATAGATAGATAGATAGATAGATAGATAGATAGATAGATAGATAGATAGATAGATAGATAGATAGATAGATAGATAGATAGATAGATAGATAGATAGATAGATAGATAGATAGATAGATAGATAGATAGATAGATAGATAGATAGATAGATAGATAATGACATAATGGGGCGCCCCTCTGATTACCATTCAGCTTCTGCGAAGTACACGAGTTCACGCAACTCACGTCAAGTCCATCTGTCTATCCTGTGGCATCTATTCAAGTTATGTCTACGTCAGGGGTCGGCCACCAGTCTTTCATAACCTACCTGTAGATCCCAAGGCATCGTTTTGTTAAATTTTCAGGTGTTTGATGGGGCGAAGAAAGAATTTTTAATCTAGATAAATTTCGGATTAGACCTCTCACACCCACACTTAAAAACGTGGTGTACTGAGATTTAAAGATACTGTCACCGCAGTCAAGGGAAAACCCGCAAGTTAGTTTACTAAAGTGTACTTTATTCTTGAACTCTAAACGATAAAAAGCGATCTGTTCTTTGAAGTAAAGTTAACATTCAGTAAATATTTAGTTTTCATTTTCCAGTTACATATAGGCTGGGCACAGGACAGATACTCTGAAACCTGAAAACAGACATAATTTTATCGCAGTAAATATTGACAGGCATCAGTGTTTCTAAAGTAGATACCCATAGCTCCTGTATTGCTATGACGGTATTACCTCCCGTGCTCTGCAATAGTGGTCAAACAAAGGCCAGCTTGGAGTCTAAAAATGAGGGTCTTCAAAGGTAACAGCCTTCTCTCAAGATTACTCTTGAAATATAAATAGAAGGATGATGTTCCTACTTCAGGGAGCCTCACAGGATTTTAAAGAAAAGCAAGCATAACAACTGAGATCATCTAAGGGGTCATGAACTTATTATTAACCCGCCCTTTATGTGAGGAAAAATTGACTCGTATTTTCTGAGCCCCCAACTGAAGATATTTCAGCAATTATTAGTTTAATAGTTCTATATGGTTGTGTTTTTAAAACACTATGAGTCATACGGGTGCAGATATACATTTCACTTAAATAGATTTAAAGTTACATATAAACAGGTTTAATAATCACTTATAGTTTAATAAGACTAAAATAAAATAAATAAAGTTGTTTACAAATAAATGAAGCACTGACGTTTTCTTCCTTGGACGATCTAAATGATTGTTGGATATTTTTAAGAAAACAAAACTGTGAGTGTCCATTGGCTGAGCTGTTATGGTATTTAACTGCCGGTGTTGGGTCAGTTGGCGTCTGCTTCAGTCGCTGCTGGTTCCCACAGGTGCTTTTGACTAGTCCGTCTCTTCAAGAGTCAAATCTGGTGCCTATAGCACGTCCCATGCAGTAAAGCTGGGGTAACTAATAAGGTTGTCAAGCGTCTTCTTAATCCGTCTGGTCAGCGAGTAATCACACAAACTTAGAGCTGTCAGGTGACTGTAGAGAGTGACAATATATTATTATAATACAATCTTGGCCGATGACAGCAAAAATATGCGATAAGGAGTGGATGAAAAACAATGTAGAGCACAGGAGAGAGTTTAAGGAGGTCACAGAAAAATGTAACGATTGAAGATTTGACTTGTGACAATTGCCGGCCGCTGGACCACGTCTTTCTTATATATTTCTATCGGTCATAACTGGATGCTTCTGCAGAGTAGAATAATTTTCATGACGTGACATGATCAACAATTTAGCGCTGATGAACATAACCAGGGATACACTAATGAAAGACATAATTGACAATAACAGTTCGCCCTCGATAATTCATATATTGAGCCAGAATCATTACAATGTGGTCCTTGTTTTGGAATCCAAATCAAGGGAGATACAAAAACACAGGGGAAAGAGAACTGTAGAGAATTTAAGAGAGATGAATAAAACAACAAGGAAAGAACTTACCATATAAAAGAGGACAGTAAAAGATTGGCGTAAGATGTTTAAAGGTCTTTGCTCTATAGAAAGCTTGAGATTCAAAGGTGAAAGAAAGAAAGAAGAAGGAGAACAAGAAGAAGAAAAAGAAGAATAAAGAAAGTGAAGGGGAAGAGGATGAAGAAGAAATTAGCGTTTTTCGGCATCTTATCAGAAGATAAACGTTGGAAAACAATGTGGCATCAGAAGGAACTGATGGAAAGTGAAGTAGAGCAGAACTAAGACGTCCCAACGAAAGTTAACCCACATTTAAGTCAGTACTATTATTAATAACTTGTTAAAAGTCATCTGCAATTTTAGTAACGAATCCTACTTAATTTTCTAGTACAGTTTAATTATGTAGAAGTGCGGGAGGTGACGTAGTCAAACTACTCGCCTCAAGCGCCGAATGCTCAAAGTCCGACCCCGTATCTGTGTGTTTTGTGTTGTGTGTATGTTTGTTTGTGCGTGTCATATGTGTGCGTGTGCATATTCACAAACATTTACTAACACGGGTAAATCTGTCTTTAGCGCTACGGATGGCATGGTTCCAGTGATGAGACTTTGCAGAAGAATATTGAGAACGCCCTCCAATGGTACCCCTGGCTCACAAAGTTCAAGGACAGAAGTGTTACGGAGCTGGAGTTTCTACACGGGCACCTGAATTACCCAGGAGCGCTTCCTGCTATCATAGCATTGAGAGATAAGGTGATTCATACGTCATTTTATCAATGTTTTTACACGTCTGCTTCCTGTGGAGCATAAACTATCAGCGCATTTATGACACGACTTCCTGTCCCGTGCTACACATTCAATATTTTTCCATGCCTTCTTTGTTCCTTTCATGTCCGTCTCCAGCTGTCTTCTCCGTGTGTTTTTATGTCTCCCCCTTGTTCTGTTAGATAAGGGATTTCCCCCCCCCCCCCCCCCCCCCCCCCCCCCCCCCCCCCAAAAAAAAACACTGCCTTGTTATGTTAACAATTGATTTCCTCAGCATCTTTCCTATCCAACGTCCACAACTTTCTTCTGCTGTTCCACTAGAGCATGTTTGGTTCTCTCCGTTCGGCATTGGTGATCTTGTCATACCATTTAATCTTATTTTTTGCGAAGATACGTAATAATGAAAGCGTGTATAGGGGTCGGAGTGGCTAAGAGGTATGGCATCCGCCTCGAATTCTAGAGTTGATGGAATATAATTTATTGACAATATTTTTCGGAACTAGTGGTCCGAATGATGTCATAATCCCTCCTGGTCTTCTTGGTTGTCAGATCGGATGCGCACATTAAAAGTCCCATGGCAGTTCGAAATCGTACAGAGTAGGCTGTAAGGCCGTTGCCCTACCAAAATTTAAAAATTAGAAACCTACCCACCTGTCACGGATTACCTCCCCTGCTTTGCAGTAGTGGTCAAACAGTGAACAAAACTCAAAAGTATCTAATATTGGCTTCCAATGTATCTACTTGCGCACATGATTACTCTTGGCAGAGATGTAGATAGAAGTTTAATGACACTTCTACCTGAAGGGAGCCTTCACAAGATATTCCCAAAAGTCAAGAACAAAAGCTGCTTAGGTTGAGCAATTTGTTAACTTATTATCTGGCCCATTGTCTTTTGTGAAGGGTTTAAGCAATGGTTTAGCCCGTTCAAGCCCCCAGTTGGTGTAATCCAACGAAATCCCTCTTATAAGGTATTGCTCTGTTTAGTGTAAATATGTGTCTAGGTATTTATATATAGATTAACTATTCTGTCTCATACGTTTGCTTTCATGCATATAACTGAATCAACTATTATTGTTTAGTTTTAAAACAACAGGTAACAAATTGAATAGTAAAATAGTCTTTAACAGGTTAAAATAAATATGGAAAGATTAGTGGAATTTTGATAGTTATAAGTTTCTCGTCATTGAGACGTAGGCGGAAGTTTAACTTTATATTTCAAGTTTAACTGGAATGTCCTTTTTGCTGGTGCCTTTTAGTTAGCACTTAGCTTGTATGAGTGAGTCCTGCAGCTGTGGTTCATCAATTATGTGATGACGAAAGCTTTCTTCACACTCTCGTCCACTGTAGGCGGTTATGGTGGATGCTTTTCTCTCACACTAGCTGAGTTAGTACCACAAATCATCTGATGGCTTGTAACCACGAACTTTAGACAAATAGAAAGAAACAAAGGCCTGCTGAGTACATTTGTTTGCCGCAAACTAACAGGCCCATTGTCATGCGCTCCATCCACCAATTTTAACCTCTCAGAAGAATTACATTCCCGAGCACACAGTGTAACTCAGGGAATACGATGAAAATTCACCCATACCCTTCTGAGTGTTAACTAGGAAATTGCGTCTGGAGTGCATGAATAATGATTTTCCTGAATTACAATTAAAAAAGGTATATAATTCTCACAAGATATTATGTTACACCTTGGCACATGTGATGTAATCATCACTCATCACTGCTCCAGTTGGAGTCTGGGGTCACTCTGCTGTCGGGTTTACCGCACGACTAGTCAGAAACAATCACCAGCTCGTGCTGTAGTGGTTCATGAATATACTATTTTCATATGTTGAGGTTGCCAGCCTCATATACATTTCCGCTAGCAAGAAAACATGTTAAATTCACGTTTGTAATAGAAATGGTCACAACTTACCCCAAATTGGGTTATACACAATCTCCCTGCGCAGATTTAGAATGGACCCGAGCAATGCCGGTGCATATGCTCTCGAATCAATTTTGTCTGAGAAATTCCTCTTATGACGGGTCTGAAAATATATAATTCCTCTTATGATGGGTGAAACACTTGGCCTGGAATATTATTTCTCTTATGCATGATGATCAAATTCCTTGGTTTCCAGTCTTGTATTTATAAAGTCCTGGTCCTGAAGTTTACAGTCTGTGTAATTAAATATGCGGATTTACTCTTAGGGTTTCAGAGTTGCCCAAATACTGTCGATCTGTCACTTTTGATGCAGGAATTCTAGGTCCGATCCTTCTCTTCCTGGCTGTTGGGAATTGCTCGGTTGAAGTGGCGAAGCTGTCTCTTCTATGTTACCGAGTTCACAAGATTATATCTCTCATTCTCAGTTCAAACCACAGATGGTGTTTCCGCCGAATGTTCCAGTAGAATTTATTGTATATTCCAGCATCTAAAATCAAACCAATCAAATCTCTCTAGCACTGTTTGGGTGGGGAAGTTTTAAATATCCCTTCGCGTGTTTAAAATATTAATTTTAATATCCACGCGTGACCTCTTTATAATAAAACGTAATATTGTTGCGTCTGCACCAATCTGCCTCCCATAATATTATGACCATGTTTTCCTGGTGTAATGTCATCCGCCCAGATGTCTACCCCTACAGATTATCTAATTATCACCTTTATCTGCGTGCCTCCGCCAGACAGATGTCTGGTCAGACAATGTTGTCTTATTTCATCGCATGCACAATACAAGCTTGTGTCAACACGATCAGCAGCTTTTAACTGGGGTTAAATGTTGGACCGACACGTTTCTAAAGGTGGTCAGACGGATTCAAAGAGATAAGCGGGTGACCGGTCTGATGACTGGGTATTGTTATGATAATACGATGTGAAACAAGATAAAGACAGTCCTATAGCAAATACTTCCGTAGGGGAGTGGAGTGTTAGAGACTTTCCCCTACTCGATTCAGCATAAAGGGAAATAAAATGATGCATAAAATATACCACATAATAATGAATGAAAGGGCAACAATTATGCCAAATAAAAGCGATGAGTGAGAGGAAGAGAAAAATTAAGAAAAAGGTGATACTGACAGGAGTGGACGTGAGATCGCACACCCGTATCGTCACACCACCACAAAAATATTTATAAAATGTGTGATTCCTATATGCGCACACTGGGATTCTCGCCGGTGCTACCGTGTTCGTGTACTATGCTGAGATCCTCCTTGTGTGATGTAAGGGAGGAGATCGTAGACTGATGAAGTAGTCCGTGTGCAGGGAACATAGTCCTTACAACCAAACCAAACCGAAAACGTGTAACTTCTCAGTTGTAGATTTGTTGTTTTTCATGTTTTACAGCCATACAATAGGATTGACTTGATAGCTGAGTTGAAGATTTTTGTTTTTGAGATGGTCTTGATTTTTCTGTTGACCTCTACATATTTCCCAGTAGATTGAAAGTTTTACTTTTTGCAATCTTTTTGTAATATCACAGTCTGCTCATCCAAACTTATATTGCTGTCGAGTATAGATAAGTATGACTCCATATCTTGTAGGAATGTTTCTAAAAGTGCTATCTGTATATTATTTGACTCATTTTTTTCAGACCCAGCTGTTGTGAGCTCTCACCTAGAGCTGTCATTTTTATCTGACATCAGGTTACGGTTATGGGATAAAAATATGTCATTTACTTTTGGTAAAATGTATAGTCTGTTTCTCTTATCATGGCATTTAGACATAAGCTTTCCCCAGCCTCGCAATGCCATAACATTTGTTTCATGTCATTGGGCCGAAGGGCGGAAGCCCAAGTGCCACTGGTTATGTAAAAAAAAAAAAAGACATAAGCTTTCGCATCTTATTGATCGCAATTCGAAGATCTTAATTTTACAGAGCTTAGTTACGCGTAGTTACTGTCTAGTTATTGTTTATTCTTATTCTCGTAGGGTTTCTTTCTCTTTCCGTTTCGTCTGTTACATCAAAACAAATGGTTTAACTCTTGCTGTGGTAGGTAGGCGGTTTTTACGTTTAACTCTGACACCCCAATTAATGTCAGTTTGTTTGTTTATAAACATGAGATGTAACACAAGAACAGTAAACATACACATTAAACCTGATGATAGTATTACTACTTAGTCCTTGTTCTAGAATTCCTAGGGTTAAAGAAGTAGATGAAGACCACAGAACACACGGGGAAGAGAACTGGAGATGGACTTGAAGGGATGATGAAGACATGGAAAGAACTGGTGGTGATGGCACCGGACAGGCAGACTTGGCATAAGATTATTGAAGTCCTATGCTCCTTATGGAGGTCAAAGGGGATGAATCGGACATCATGGAACAGTTACTAAATAAATAATTCAACAGAAGAGCTTTTGTTTACAGAACTTGCTCACACACTCATAGAACTTGCTCACACATTCATAGAACTTGCTCACACATTCATAGAACTTGCTCACACATTCATAGAACTTGCTCACACATTCATAGAACTTGCTCACACATTCATAGAACTTGCTCATGGATTCACCAAACGTGCTCACACATTCACAGAACTTGCTCATACATTCACAGAACGTGCTCACACATTCATATAACTTGCTGACACACTCACAGGCCGCAAACGGCTCCTGGGTCGACCCAGCCCTAACTGGGTACCAGAGTAACTTCTGGGAAAGTTAAGGCGACCGGCGTGATGCTGATCACATCACCCCTAGTGTGCCGATGGTCAAGAAAATATGGGCCTAACACCATATTCCCAATATGCCTCAATGGGCTTGTAACGGGATCCTTTACCTTTACCTTTTTACACTCACAGAACCTACTCACGCATTCACAGAATTTGGTCAAAGTGTCCACTATTTTTCCTAATGCACATATCCAGGCGCAACTAAGAGTACCTGCACACCATCATAGCTGGCAGACGCTGGAGTTGGGTTGGCCACGTCCTCAGAAGAGACCCTGATACCATCACAAGAACAGCTATGCTATGGACCCCTGAAGGAAAACGAAAGAGAGGCCGACCAAAAACAACTTGGCGAAGAACTGTGGAAGCCGAGCTGCAAAGAATGAATCAGAGCTGTGGCACTGCACGAAGAATGGCCACCGACCGAGCAAAGTGGAAGCAGTTTGTTGGTGCCGTACAAGACGCCACCAGGCGTGATTGCCACTGACTGCTTTGACAGTGTCGGCGGCTAAGGATCAAAGAAGAAGACAAATCCAGGCGTGATACCCAGTCATCAAGCACACAATTAATTATGTCCAGAGTAATGGTGTCACATTTGTCAATACTGCGACGTGATGCTGTAGATCTCGGGTGTCTCTGAAGATGCACAGAAAGAATATGAATACTGCACCCTCAATTACCTCGGTAATGAATGTGAGGTTGTGCATTGGATTAACATCTCATCATGTAAAACAATGACCACAATAACCACTTCTGCAAGAGCATGTGAATGTATGGTGGAAGCTTCCTGCTAGGGACCAGCTGCAGTCGTGGTTCCATGCTCAAGAAGGAGCGTGTAACTTTCAGGTGTCTACAATGAGATAAAGGAAGGAGCGTGTAACTTTCAGGTGTCTAAAATGAGATGAAGGAAGGAGCGTGTAACTTTCAGGTGTCTAAATGAGATGAAGGAAGGAGCGTGTAACTTTCATGTGTCTACAATGAGATCAAGTAAGGAGCGTGTAACTTTCATGTGTCTACAATGAGATGAAGGAAGGAGCGTGTAACTTTCAGGTGTCTACAATGAGATGAAGGAAGGAGCGTGTAACTTTCAGGTGTCTACAATGAGATGAAGGAAGGAGCGTGTAACTTTCAGGTGTCTACAATGAGATGAAGGAAGGAGCGTGTAACGTCTACAATGTAAGGAAGGAGCGTGTAAGGTGTCTACAATGAGATGAAGGAAGGAGTGTGTAACATTCAGGTGTCTACAATGAGATGAAGATGAAGGAAGGAGCGTGTAACTTTCAGGTGTCTACAATGAGATGAAAATTGTGGTGGGACAAATTTGCATGTAAAGTTTTTGTAATAAGAATTGAAGAGAAGTGTATGGTTTTGAGTCAAATCATCAAAGGGAGATAACTTGGAATTACGTCCCTTGTAAGTTGTGGTGGGTGAGCAAGAAAAAAGACACACGAGAAAGTTGTGGTAGGATAAACACATTTTAGGAGTGAACGAAAAAATATTAGGACGGGGAAGCAGAGGCGGATAGAAGATTAACGTTGGTGTGCTAGCAAGTGTGTGTTAGAGAGATGGTAGTTTGGAAGTTCATTAGTGAGTGAGATTCTTGATATTCATGGAAAACAAGCATTTTGATGTGTTTGGCTGCTGTGGTTACAGACACGCCATAGCAAGAGTTATGCTAACAAGTTTATCAAGGTTTTGTGTTTTTCAAGACAGCAGGTATGATTGCAGTTTTTATATTGAAGATAGACTTTTTAGATAAAACAGAGACAGACGTAGTGATCAGATAAACTGGTAGAAAATCAACATCCCTGGCAGTGGTAGGCCAGTCTTCTAGCAAGATACACCAGAAAGTTACTAAGTGAAAAGTTATAAGGATAAACTAACTTTCTTTAGAAGATCACTCAGGTGACATAGAAGTGGAGAAATTTAACGAGAGCAGATCAGTGACAGATATGTACAAGAATATGATTTTCGGATGTTCGCTTAATTGAGAGAAGGTACGAATGGGAATTATATCAAATTGAAATGTGTAAAATCTATGAGATAAATTCGCAGAAGAGAGAACCTAATTCTACTTTATGTAAATAAAACTTTGAAGTTCGTTTTACTGCTGTTGGAGTACAGTGTGTCAACAGAGTTAGAAACCATCAACCATCTGTACGTCTTGTCTAACAGTGCACTTCATCAGTTGTTTACAGCAGAGTGTTTACATTGTCTGCTCACACATGCTGACCACTGATTAGGGCAGTGATCTGAACCTATGACATCAACACTATACGAACACTATAACAAAGAAAAAAATGCAAACCTTAACCCACGCAATCAAGGCCACAGGAGCGTGTAACTTTCAGGTGTCTACAATGATATGAAGTAAGGAGCGTGTAACTTTCAGGAGTCTACAATGAGATGAAGGAAGGAGCGTATAACTTTCAGGTGTCTACAATGAGATGAAGGAAGGATAGAATTACTACTGCTACTTCCTCAGGTATGTTGAAAATAAAATATTACGAAGATATGCCTACGGCTGGCAATGTTATGATGCCCAGCAAGTTGCTACAGGAACCACAACTACAGAGCATGAGGTTTTTGAAGCAAACATCTTACATGGGGACCAGCTATTGTTGTGGCTCCATTCTTCGTAAGGATCGAAAAATGGTAGAATGAATCAATGCTAAAAAGATGTCTATTCCTTTACATTGCAAAATATGCATGCCAATAAATAGTTCAAACTGACCTATTTGTTCTCATTAGGCCTACGATGATGTGGAACGTCTCAAAGCGCTAAGATCCAATGATGACAAGATAGCCAAGAAGTTCGAGGTCGAGAATGAGAAGTCAAAAGTGTTGCTTGAGAACTTAAAGGAACGGGTGATTAAAACAAAAGACAAAGTAGGTATTCTGTTGTTGTCCAGAAACTCATTTACTTTGCTTTCGTTTATACATTGGTTTGATAGTTGACATCAAGGAATGCTGCCCCATTGAGTTCCCAGGCTCTCTGGTGAGACAGAGAAAAAACAGGTCTCTTAATCATTGTGGCATATTATATGACGCGGCTAATATGAGGTGTTAAACATGGCTGTAACCTCATAATTGAAAACCAGCGCCGCTAGAATACATCAGTGTTTTGGTGCAGGCTTCTTGCATAAGGAACCTCAGCAGTGGTGGCTCCACTCTCCATATAGATCTAAAAAGGCAGGATAAGAATATAAGATGCTGATACTGCCATTTAATCTACTGTTGTATGTACGTGGATCATGGACATATAATAAACACTTCACCATCATTGTCATTCAATGGCACTCTCTTCCATTCACACTCATTCTCAAAGATACAAGCATATTTATATTCATTCAGGCATACACATATAAACACTCATATTGCCCCTTACAAAAACACATAAAAATTCACAACGACTCATCCATATATACGAGGAGTGTTCAAATGAAACCCGACCGTGCTGCGCGAAGTGGACATTTGTAGGAGGAGCATGATGACGTCACATCTGACGTAATAAGCACATACGAATGTACAAGTGTGTAATTGTTCATTCTCCTAGTATTCATTGTTTGTGCTGCAGACCGTTAAAATAATGGCTGGTGTGATACGGAATCCGTCCAAGGTCGATCAGCGAGCGGTGATCCAGTTCCTAACAGCCGAAGGATGTCGACCAGCCGACATTCATCGCCGAATGAAAGCAATGTATGGTGACAAAAGTGTGTCTAAGACTACAGTGAAAGACTGGGCACGAATGTTTCGAGAAGGACGTCAGTTAACGAAACATCTTCCGCGGCCAGGTCAGGTGCATATTGTTGCGACAGAAGAAGCCATCGCCATAGGGAAGAACGCATGGGGTGGAGTTTGAACCACCTGCTGCGTTACGAAGAGGAGGGTGATGCATTTCTGTTGCGCATAGTGGCAGGCGATGAGTCTTTGTGCCACCACTTTGAGCCGTGCAGCAAAACAACGAGCATGCAATGGAAACATCCCGGATCACCAAAACCCAAAAAATTCAAGTCACAGATTTCCGCCGGTAAGGTTATGCTGACCACATTTTTTGACCATGAAGGGCTTTTATTGTTTGACTTTAAAGAGCCTGGCTTGAACATCAATGCCATCCGCTACAAAGACACACTAGACAACCTGCATACAGCCATCAAGAATAAACGACCCGGCATGCTTTCGCGTGGTGTGATTCTGTTGCACGACAATGCTCGTCCACATGTTGCGAACATTGTGCAGGAAGCGTTAGCAAGGAAAAGGTGGGAAGTTCTGCCACACCAGCCTACAGCCCCGATCTGTCACCATGTGACTTTCATTTGTTCGGACCCTTAAAAAAATCTCTAAAGGGACAATGATTCGACTCCAATGCAGACGTCAGGGCCTCGGTGACCAAATGGTTCAATTAGCAACCAAAGTCATTTTTCTCGGACGGCATCCGCCGTCTACCCATGCAGTGGGATGCGTGTCTGAATGCCTATGGTGACTAATTCTAAGGAACTCCAGTGAGTACTTGCTTCATAACAATTGCTGTATTTAATTCTACTACTCCTGCTGATGTACCTTACATATATTTGTTATAAAGCCACTGGGACGGGTTTCATTTGAACACGCCTCGTACATTAATATTAACTAACAAATGCATGCATTAACATACATATTAACTCCCACGTATGCTCATAAACACTAATATTAACTTTCACGCACACTCACATAAACATTAATTTTAACTCTCACGCACACACATAAGCATGAATTTTAACTTCCATGTTCACAAATAACAATTAATATTAACTCCCACGCACATACATAACTATTAATATTAACTCTCACGTACACACATAAACATTCATACTAACTTTCACGTACACACATAAACATTCATATTAACTCTCACGCACGCACATAAGCATTAATATTAACTTCCACGTACACACGTAACAATTAATATTAACTCCCACGCACAAAAACTTTAATATTAACTATCACGTACACACACATAAACATTAATGATAACTCTTACGTACTGTCACGGGATTCACTCCCCTTGCTCTGCAGGGATGGTCCAGCAGTGGCCAAACAGAGTATCTACTGAGGGTCTTCACAGGTATCTACCTTTATCCCAAGATTACTCTTGGCAGAGATGTGAATTGAAGAATGGTGCTTCAGTTCCTGGGAGCCTCGTAAGAATTTAAGAAAACAAGTACTACGGATGATAGGATCCAGGCTGCGTGAACTTTCTGTCTTCCCTGACCTTCTAAAGGAGTTCGAATTTTGCTCGTTTTGATGAGCCCCCAACTGATTTAACTCAGTAAAATATTAATTTAATAGCTCTGTTATAAGTATTTAAAACGGCTGAGACATATGAGTGCAGTACACTCAAAATGACTGAATCAACAATAAATATGTATATAACAAATTTACAGATAATTTAAAATTTAATAAACTTTTTTAAAAACTTCAAATCTGTTTTAAACAATTTGTAAAGTAAATTAATATGAGACAAACATAAAGGTATGTTATCAGGCACTCGTAGGAAATAAAGAAGTAGAATTCTGACAAGAAAATCAGGTGCCAGCCCCCTCCCTCCTTTTTTTCATTCCATCATCCCATCTGCCTCAGAACTTTACCCTCTTTGAGCATTAATGGTAATCCCGGTGAACGGAAAACATCCATTGCTTTTATATAAAACATGTTTACATATACATTTGCACTGGTTGAAAATGTTAATATAATAATGTACATTAATTCTGTCCTTATCCACTCCCTGCTCCATACGGAAATTGGGACTATCTATGCTTTTGGTTCTCTATGATGAGAAACCCGCATGAAGCAGTTACCAGCTCTTCCAGTGGTGGATCATGAAACTATCTTTCTATTTGAACTTGGACATCCACTAGCAATTTTCACATGTTGGTAATGCAAAATATTTAATTTTAAAATGTACAACTCGCCCCAAATACTTGGGCAATAGACAGCTTCTGGCTCAGAGACATAGTTTCGGCAACAAGTTCAGATGCCTCTTATACGGGGTCTGGGGTATTACTTTGCAAATAGAATCCCAATATGACTTAGTGTTCAAGTTCCTAGGATCCCGGGCTTTCCGTATTAATAAATGGAGAATTTTCTTGAGAGTAAGTCCACAAGATGTTTAAACACATTGCCCGGTCCCTTAAAGTGGAATCCTGATCCTATTCCTTACTATGGCTTGTCTGACTGTCATCTTGAGAAGGTGAATTTATCAGTGCCGTAGACTCAAAATACGCTAGATTATAAGGCAACATTCGGCAGACGCATCCACATTGCTACTATATGACAAAGATCCAATCAGAAATGTTGTATTGTAACTTCTCAAATACCACACCAATAGCATGCAGTTTAGGTATGTTTTGGTGGGAGTATATTCTCACCACCCTCTTATGAAAAACACTTGTTTGACACACCAAGTGATGTTTACAAGTCACTTCCATTTCAAGGTATTCTCTCTTTCGTTTATTATCGATCATGTTTACACTCACGACTCCACAGATACACCACAGACAATCTCTTTCAAGATGGATAATTATCGTAACCATTGCCTAAAACAAGTGTGCCCGGAAATGATTATGTAATTTACCTGGTTCAGCACGCGCTATCAAGCAAAAACCTGGCCCGACAGAAAATATTATCAGGTATAAGATAATCGACTGTGGCCATCTCAAGGTTTTTTACTTATTAATCAGGCACTCCCATGCACTGTCTGGACGGAAATGTGTTACGAAAAATACGTAAACAGCATTTCACTCCACAGATTCAGGTGTCAATATGTTAGTAATGATTAGCATAACCACTTAGGAGGGTCGATGAAATCCCGACATGACATGAATTGAAAGAAGGGAGTGTAAACAATGAATAAAAAATACCACATATTGTCGGAAGTGGGAAAAAGAAAGTGAAGAGCACAGAATGAATTACAGGATAGCACAGGAAAATGTGACTCTCGAGGTTATTTTGTCACACGTACACACATAAACATTAATATTTACTCTCACGTACTCACATCAACACATCCAGGAAAAAGCGGATAGACTTAATAAGTATAGCCAGCAGGTGGGCTTGAACATCAACCTAAAGAAGACAGAGGTCATGACGCTCAATGTGAGCAACCCTGAGCCCATATCAGTAAGGAGTCAGCAACTGGAACAGACAGATGCCTTCACTTACCTAGGATGCATAGTAACATCAGACGGCGGAGCAAGCAAAGACATCAACAACAGAATGAACAAAGCAAGAACAGCCTTTTTTAATCCAAACAACATCTGGAAGTCCTCTCAGTATAGCACAAGCACAAAATTAGGATTATATCAGAGCTGTGTGCTTTCTGTGCTTCTCTATGGCGCGGAGAGCTGGAGAGTTACAGAGAAGGAAATGTCGAAATTGTCCTCTTTTCACACAACATGCCTAAGAAAAATTCACCGAATCTTTTGGCCGAATATCATCACCAACCAAGATCTGCTTACTCGGAGCAAGCAAGAGGACATGCACACCATCATAGCTGGCAGACGCTGCAGCTGGGTTGGACATGTCCTCAGAAGAGACCCCGATGCCATCACAAGAACAGCTATGCTATGGACCCCTGAAGGAAAACGAAAGAGAGGCCGACAAAAAACAACTTGGCGGAGGACTATGGAGGCTGAGATGCAAAGAATGAACCAGAGTTGGGGCACTGTACGAAGGATGGCCGCCGACCGAGCAAAGTGGAATCAATTTGTTGTTGCCCTACAAGACACCACCAGGCGTAATGGCCTGCTTTGATGGTCGTCGGCTAAGGATCAAAGAAGAATAGACACATAAAAACATTAATATTAACTCTCATGTAATACATAAACACTCATATTAACTCTCGGGACCTAAGACGCGTCAAAAGTGGAATGCAGTCAGCTGACTGCTTGCGTCAGGGTCAGCGAACGAGAGCAGACCAAGACCCTACCCCACCTTGTGATAAAAGGTTTTGATGTTAATAAAATTAAGGGTTAACAAGGTGAGGTCAAGCTATGTAAGTACCCTGAATCAGAAAGATGATGATGTATTTTTCAGGGGTTCCTATCCGCTACCTCTTCAGATCTCACCCAGTGTACATTTATCTCTGTAGTGTGATGTATATGGCAAGTGTCTAGGGTATGTATGTATTTAATGTGTGGAATGAATAAATTCAAACAAAACTGTAATTCAACAAAATGTAAGTAAGTAAGACTGGTGGGAACGTTTTGGTATATATATATATATGGGAATAAATATACAATTTATTTTCCCGAACCTCAATCTTTTGGAACAGGACTTGTCAAAATCATAAAATATTTATTTACAGCTTTTAAATAAATAAGATGGAACTCTGTCCATGAAGTGTAACAAAATAATATTGTCACTAAACGGAGTACCCCACTATCTGTTCTTCAGGGCTTGAAATTACCAATAGTCACTTATTTGAGGGTTTGTTGTTTTAATCACTCCCCAGGAAATTCTTTTAGTTGTGGTGGTTTAAATTCAGAGGAACTGTCATGTGCTGTTGCGCACATATTTTTGACGCACAGATTACGACATGACTAGTTGATATGAAAAAGAGATTACTTTTGTTTCAGTCAAAGTTATATCATCCATGATTTGATTTATGCTCTTGATTATGTGGATGATCTCCCCTTGAATATTGATTGCGCGGATTAATATCGAATTTATGTAATTTCTCATTTGTTAGGGCCAGAAAATAGATTGATCTTGTTCAATATGTTTATGGCCTGAATTTATAGGTATTACTTGTCTAGTACAAGAAGATTCAGTCTTATATTGTATATCTTTGTATGTTTAGGTCGGACTATATTCTTTGTGCCGAACACTGGGGCAGGTATTCGTTTTCGAGGCATGCGTAGTGAGTCTCGATAATGCCGCCTGATATGGCTGTGTGTGTTTCTTGGGCTGGTCCTGGAAAATGGTTGAAAGTGATCTGTGAATGATCTTTCAGAAGGAGATTGTGTCTCTACGAGATGTTTATTGTCAGAGATTCTCCTCATGTGCTTTATTGTGTTTAATTCGGACTCCAGGTAATACCAGACCCTTTTTGATGATTTCTATTTTCGGTTAGGTCTAGATGATCACCGGGTTATCGGACATCTAGGATCGTTTTGTATATCGATGAAGATGACAGGTTTGCCAACAGTTCGTATGCGTTACATGGAGCAATCTTATTGATACAGGACTGTATGGAAACATTCATGAGAGTATTTATATTCACATTACGAATTAACTTCGGCCCATCATTTATCCTTCTTATGAGTGAGTGAGCGAAACTCAAGAAGGTGGCCATGTTGTATTAACTATCGTTGTATAAACACCTGATATAAATACAGCTTAAGAATTTAGCCAAGAAAGAAAGGGTTCGGCCAGTGAACCTTTTGCTATGTTTACATACTTATCTCCACTGACGCGTTCAGTCAGTTAAAGGATAAGGCGATAGTCTACCAGAACATTGAATGCTGGACT
The DNA here is from genome assembly GCA_024509875.1 of Oreohelix idahoensis. Lineage (NCBI taxonomy): Eukaryota > Metazoa > Mollusca > Gastropoda > Stylommatophora > Oreohelicidae > Oreohelix > Oreohelix idahoensis. The sequence goes on along the minus strand of JAMPIV010010139.1, from coordinate 19,631 downwards.
CGTATCGCCCTTGTATTTGAATGCTGCATGAAATATGTCTGATGTTGCCACCTACTATTTGAATACCATGATCTACTGTTCAAATGCCTAATAATATATACGTCAACATGTACTTATGACTATGTTCCGTGCTGTCCTGATGTGTGCGTCCCTATTAAACGGTGTGAAATGCCAGCTGTAGTTCAAGTCGTCATTGCCTTACATAAGAGTGTGTGAATAATATTATCAAGTGGTCCATTACACAGAACCATTACACCATTCGCGTTACTTGACACTCCCACTCAATGTCAACATGACAGGTTGATTTAATGGTGCAGAAGCAATCCAAAGAAGACCTTCTTCAGTGATGACCAGAACACGACTCTAAACATAACAGACACGCATTTCAACGGACATTATCAGTGGTGGCATTCGCTCGTTATCAGGCACTATGGAACAACATTTGTAAGGCCAATAGCAAAACATTTTTTACACATTTCACTCCGAAAAAGACTGCATTCCTATCTAGGTCATCGTAATCCTGAACCTTCTTCCAATTAGCATTATCGAAATAAAATGTATCGGCATACACCTACAGCCTGATACGTGCTAAGGAAATATACAAATAAATTCATCATCTTACCTCAAGTAAAGAATTAATAATACATGCACTAGCAGTAAATGGGTTTTCTAACTGCTTTATCGTCCAGAAGGCAAAAGCTTGGTCACAAGGCTTTCCTCTCTGATCTCAACTTGGCAGTGAACGTTGGTTTTTCAAATGGCGGTTCAAACTACAATGACCTGATTTTTCAAATTAGTTATAAATTTTATTACCCTACCCTTCTAACCAATCAGAAAACGCGTCACAATTTTGACTATTTTTGGACTATAAACTTTGAGTAATCGTAAGTGTGTTCGTTCGTCTGATTATCTTTGTGAATTTTATATCTCCGTTATTTATGGACCGATTTCCAATATTAAAAGTGATAATTACACGGTCAACTGATCTCTATCGTTCTATCTAATTTTTCTTTGGTTATTCCTTAACAGTTTCATCTGGGTAATTTTTTTGTAATTAATTGTAGTTCTACCCGATCAAAAATATTAGTAAATTAAATTTTTCTATGTCAAGATAATTTTATTAAGTGGGAATCTTTAGGTTAATATATTAATCAATATCAGCGCTATAATTCAAGATATCCCTTTCATTCTAATTCCCTTTAGTTATTGAGAAATAAATTATTTAATTTTGGTTAAAAACACAGAATCGGCATTTTGCCCACTACAACCAAGATTTTTTGGTCTCTACCAAAAACGAGGTAACAATTTGATTGGTTGTTAATTTTGACTACGTCCTTCGACAAATATTAGGGTGGGTGTGTGTGTATGGGGGTAGTAACTTTTAACCTGTGAAAGTAAAATAATTCAAATTCTCTAGTTAAATTTTTAGCGGTAAATGGACTTTGCCCCTCAGACAAATTTCAAATATAGTTATTTATAGACTAAAAATGCGTTACCTAGGTTATTAAGCGGGAAAATTTTTGAGCGTGGGGTACACAGATCCATTTCACTACACACCTCCATGTGGTGGTAATGGAAACAGGTTGCATCACTGCAGTCTGGCTGAGAGAGTAGGGATCGAAGAGGGAAGGCAAACCCGGTCCTAAGAAATGCCGTGCTGAAGTCGGATGTGTCGGGCCGAAAGGCGCAGATATTGCAGCTTTGCTGTAAACGGCGACACAACGCAACCAACGTCCTCTTTAGGACGAACGCAGAAGAAGAAGAAGATATTAACTCTCACGTACTCACAAAAACATTAATATTAACTCTCACGTACACACATAAACATTAATATTAACTCTCACGTACACACATAGACATTAATATTACCTCTCACGTACACCCATAAACATTAATATTAACTCTCACGTACACCCATAAACATTAATATTTGTAGTGCTTTTTGATGGTATTGTATGGTTGAGATGTTACCTAGTGTAATGAATGAGGTCAGCTGTGAAGGCTGCTGAGATAAATGTTGATGCGAATTACAGAAGGCCCTTCTTACTACCACTTACGACCTCAAATATATCTTTTTTTCTCTACTAATATGAATGTAGCTACGTTAAAAGTCTAGGGTACTGAAATGTAATGTGTTGTAGTAGATTACCCACACACACACACAGATATTTAATAAGTCTAATAATAATAATAAAATTTATAACACACTGAACTAACTCAGGCTGTTTTAGTTTTAAATATTAAATCTTTTGTTAAATTTATTTGTTCTGAACCAAATGTTTGTTGGTCAGAACATATGAAATATTATGGAGTTATAAATGGAATGCATAATTATATGACATAATAAAATGGAATGTGTGTACATAAATATTTTAAAAGACTGGTTAATATTAATTATATTAGATTGTCCCAGGAGAACTATTACTGAATGTACTGTTGGGGTGGTATCATCACGCCCAATCTGTGACTACCAAAACATTGTCCATTGACTTATGGGATGAATACATGGTTTATTTTCCCACAATGGTATGTCTTTATTAGATGGTGAATTAGTTGGTGGATTAGTTGGTGAATTTCCAGCAGGCCAGAATCTCACGTATCTTGACTGCGTCGATCTTGTACAAGAGTCTGGTGGCCCCTCCTCTCCGTGCTGGAGTACAATATTCGGCTGCTCTGACACAATGTTAGACTGCACTGGTCCACGCTTGTGTATTTCACAACAGCATTTGGCACCTCTTCGGTGCCAAACAGAAACTCACAATTCTGAAATAAAAGTTTTGTGGCATGTATCAAAACTCTACCTACTGAGCCACTTCTGCACACAACACTACACAACAACACCACACAGACTGGGTTCATTCTTACCAGAATTCAGAATTGAGAACACAGTTAAATGCTAGCAAAACTCAGCTGAGCTGCTGGCTATATGATGGCGTCCCACTAAATGTATGTAAATCTTCTGGAAACAACACCACAGGCAATAAACCACTGTGTCTCTGGACAGTCTTGTAACGAATGGCAAAAATGCGCATCTCTGTCCTGCCAATATGATTTCATTCATCCAATCACAGACTCCCCCCCCCCCCTCCTAACTTTCAAATCTACAACCAAAAGTCAAATTTCAGTCAGCTCTCAGTCAAGTATGTATTATTGTCTGTTGGTCCGTCTGTCTCTACTTGTTTTTTCATAAAAAACACGCTTGGTTCTTGGACCAACGCCATGCAATACCCTACACACTTCTGCCTCCGAAGTTATTTTTAGCCACAATTCTCCACCTTTCCCCTCTCTTTAATTACAGCTCGATTTTTGCATTTGCGTGTCTCAAGGACGAAAATTTGAAACTTTAGTGAAATTTTTAACAGTGCAGTCGCTCGTCTGATATGAACAACACAGTCTTTTGTCAATATCTTCCTTGTTATCTATCCGTCTGTATAATTTAAAGTATATTAGTTCTCTGCTCAAGACGGGCTATCAAACTAGCTAGGTTTTATATTCATAACATTATTATTAAGAAAAAGTTACTTTTTCAAGGTTAGTTTTTTTTTTTTTTTTGAAATATGTTCGAGAACCTTCTCCACGGCGTTTGCCGCTGAATTCAAATAACAACCAAGTATCGTAAAAGTCCAAGAAATGACTGTTTCTGACAAGAGCTAAAGTCGTTTTTTGTCCATTTCCTTACATTGTGTCAACTAGTGACGTGAATTTTTTTTTTCTTTTACTACCAATTGCGTCTTTTAGCCTTGCTATCTTCAAACACGTGTTCAGTCATATTTTTCCTTTTGTGTTCTCCGTTTCTCTCCCGTCTACAAAAGGGTAAACCGTTTCGTCTGCACGTCTAACTAGATAGTTTTAAATGGCGGGTAGGAAAACGGGCATGGGCGAGCATGTCTCCTAGTATCTTACGCATTATTTTTATCCCTACATTTTATCGTTAATTTTGGAGATATTTTAACGTTGTATCATGGTAAATTCATCACACATCTCCCCACCTGAGAACATGCACTACGGCAAGTTCCAAAACCAGTGATACACATAGATAAAATTACTCCTCACGCCTGCCACTATCTAATCTTGATCACAGGGGTGCCGACTGAGAAAATCTGCACCGACATTCAATGACCCTGGGATGTATTCGATAATAAACTGATAAGGTTGCAATAATAAAGACCATCTCAACAATCTTGCGTTTTCATGCTTAGCCTGAGATAAGAACACCAGGGGCTGATGATCCGTCTGGACCACAAAAGTCCTACCATACAGATAGATTTGGAACTTTTTTTATTGCCCAGATTAACGCTAAACATTCTTTTTCGCTTGTGGAATATCCTTGCTCCGCTTTATTCAATTTGCGGCTTGCATAAGCGACTGGGTTCAGTTCCCCATCGGGTGAAGATGACCTTTGCAACAAAGCCGCCCCGAGGCCTACATTACTTGCATCTGTTCTCACCACGAAGTCCTGTGTCAAATCAGGCAATTTGAGAATAGGCTTGCTAGTGAGTTTATCCTTACACTCTTTAAAAGCTAATTCACATTGCGCAGTCCAAACAATTTTATCTGGATGTCCCTTGCGAGTCAGATCAGTCAGAGGAGCACAAATAGAGTTAAAATTTTTGATATATTTTTGGTAAAATCCACATAACGACACGAATGATCGCACGTCCTTTTTTGTTTGTGGTCTAGGTGCTCTCTGCAGTTTTTCCAAGTTCTTGGGGTCAGGGATCATGTTACCCTGATATACAGTGTGTCCCAAGAATTCCAACTCTTTGCATCCAATACAACATTTTGTTGGCCTAGCAGTTAAGTTTGCCTCCCTAAGCCTATCAAATAACATTTTTAGTGAGCTAATGTGTTCCTCAAATGTCTCTGTGGCGACGAGAATATCATCCATGAAATTCGTGATACATGGGTTAATCAAGGGATCCAACAATTTGCGCATCATCCTTGAAAATACACTCGGAGCATTTTTCAATCCGAATGGTAGCATGTTGAATTCATAATGTCCTTCCGAGGTGCTAAAAGCTAAATAAGGTCTCACTTCAGGCTTCACTGGAATCTGGTAATAGCCTTTACTAAGATCCACCTTTGAAAAGTATTTTGCCTTGTTTAATCTAGCAAATAACTGTTTTGTGTCTGGTAATGGATCCACTTTTCCTTCTGTGACAGCATTCAGTTTCCTGTAATCTATGCACAGTCTGTGTTCCCCAGACGGTTTTCTCAACAAAACTACACTGGAGCTAAAAGATGATTCACTGTGTGAAATAATCCCCTCCTTCAACAAATAATCTATTTCTTCTTTCAATGCCTTCTCCTTCGCGAACGGAATAGAATAGGCTCTCATACAGATTGGGTTTGAGTCTACCAGTTTCATGTCATACTGTAGCAAATTTGTATGTCCTGGTTTATCTGTTAATACCTCTGTATGTTCCTCCAGAACCTGTTGAACTCTCTCCCTCTGGTTTTTAGTCAGGTGCTTACTGACTTTTACCTGTGCGGCTGTTTCACAAGAATGTAATGGGTATTCATGTGAGGTGAGTTGTTCTTTTTGCATTTGAGTTGCGATAGCCAAGGTCAGTAAGGGGGTGCTTTCCTGGAGTGGTCTGTCCAGATACTTCTTTAAAAGGTTTACATGATAAACTTTCTCCTTCCCCTTTTTGTCAATTTTATAGTTTGTTCTAGACACCTTCTCTAGAACCGTATATGGAAATTGCCATCCAATTTGTAATTTATTCTCGCTGCCGGGTAGTAGAAGAAGCACCTTCTCTCCCACAGCTAGTTCTCTGTCCTTTGCCTTCCTATTAAAATATGCTGCATGTTTCTTCCTGGCTTGTCTCAAATTATCATTTGCCAGTTTCCATCCAGCTTTCAGACGAGTGGTCAGTTCGTTCACATATTGATACGATGAGGTAACAGTCTCTTCTGCCTTCTCATCTGTCCAGGTCCTTAATAAGCTACATCTGGACTTTTAAATTTTCATACTGATTTTTCATGGCACCCATCGGATCCCTTCCATTGGAAGCCTTATAATGAGGACTTTTCTTCCTAGAATCATCACTCACAAATCGACCACTACCAATTTTCTTCTTGGGTTTGTCTCCCCACTTTAGATTGCTTATGAGAGATCTTCGCTCTCTTTCAGTTTCCTCCAGTTTATATAACTCTGACCGAGGGATTGTCAGTTTATTCTGGGGTAAATTTCCTCTTTGTACTCGTCGCATAGTGGCTATGTTAATCCATTCAAGTGAAGACTGGGTGTGAAAAAAGGGCTCCCATTGCACTTTGTCTACCTGAGTATAATAATTTTTCCTTCCAGGCCTAAGTTTGCCCCGTGGCGTTTCTAGGTCCGGCACATATTGTCCCTTTGTGGGTGTTCCCTCATGAAATACGCCACATGCTTCTACAAAGTTTTCAATATCGACATTTACGTCGGGCCAATAATATTTTCGAGCACCTTTTTGGCAGATGGTACCTACTTTCTCATGGTCCCCATCTTTTCCAACATGTAAGCTCCTTATTAAATTTGCCCTTTATACCTTGGGAAGAACCAACTGTCCGTGACCAGTGGATCTAGTTCCTGTCTTCCTATATAATAATCTGTCCTTCATAAAATATTCTCCCTTGCTTGGAGGTGTGTGGCATTTGGGCAATTTTTTAAAACATGGCTTGAGTGTCCTATCCTCAGCCTGCGCCTTCCTCATCTCCTCTGGATGAGCATTTATAGGTTCACCTTCTTCCTCCTTTTTCTGTGACCTGGTCTGCACTGTCGCCATGATCACAGGTCTCTCGGGATTCCCCAAGAAGACGTACCTACACCCCAATATTAGAGGGTAGATTGGTTCATTTATCACTGCTGCTCTGATTTCATCTTCCACATAGCGAGTTTTCACCGTTATCTTTGCGATGGGAAGTGTCATGAGTGGTATGTCCTTAGTCGCCCCTTGTATTTCCACTGTTTCTGTGGTATACTGACTTGGGTCCACTAGGCTAGACTTCACAACTGAATCATAATCCAAACCTGTATCATAAAGGCACCTTATGGTGACCCCATTACAAATAACATCCTCACAAACTGGGGGGTGATAAGGTTCCTGCTGTCCATTAGGATTAACCTTTAATCTTTGAGTCCCCGACTTCATTGCAGCAATGTTTGGAGGTTTCCTTCTACAAAATTCGGTGTTATGGTTGTCTTTCTTACACCATTTGCACCATCTTTTTCCTTGGTTTAACGGTTTTCTTTCATTATATTTTTGGTCATTGAACTGTGAGTTTCTGTCACGATAGTCATTTCTTGGCCTATCAAAGTTTGTCCTGCCTTTATTATTACCCTGTTCTCGGTTATCAAATTTATTAAATTGCTGTGGAGCTTTAAAATTTTCTATGTGCTTCTTTTTAGTGCCACTTACCTCTGCCTGGGCTGCCTGATACCTCTCAGCGACATTTAAAACCTCCCCCAACCTCTCTGCACCTTGTTCCATGAGAAATTTTCTCAAGTCTGGAGCCATGGACTCTCTTAATTGCTCTATCATGATCATTTCTTTAAGATCTTGGGTCTTCCCCAGAGCAGTCCATTTCTCCAAATAGGTTTCCAGTCTGGCAGAGAATTGGTGGTATGTCTCCCCAGACAACAGTTTGGCATTTCTAAATTTCTTACGATAAAATTCACCATTTTTTCGTATCTCAATAACAAAGCCTGCTTTAACATGTCATAATTGTCTTGGTCTTCTCTACTCATTTTAGCAAAGACTTCATAAGATGTACCTCTCAGTCCCTGTGATAACTTTAGACTCCACCTCTCTCTCTCTCTAACCCATATGTAGTAGCTAATAACTCAAATCCACTGTGGTACCCCTCAATGTCATCGTCTTTCTCAACAAAATGGTCTAAATGAAACCCCATAGCTGAGTTTGAGGCACCCTGACTAGCTGCAGCATCTGAGGCAAAAGGGCTGGCACCAATTTCAGGAGCATGGCCTTGTAATTCTAGCTCCCTTAGTCGTAATTCGTGCTCCCTTTGCAACCTTCTATCTTCTGCTTCCCTTTCGGCCTTTTTTTCTTCTGCCTCCCTTTGCTGTCGTTTTTCTTCTGCCTCAATCTGCAGCCTCTTAAGTTCTTTATCAGCCTCAATTTGTAACCTCTTCTCTTCAGCTAACCTCCTATCCTCCCTTTCAATATACTTGTCACATTCAGAAGTCACATACTGAATTAAAACCTGACCCTCCATGTTCATCTCCCTCGCCGTTAGCACAGCAGCTGATCTAAATTTTGCCAGGTCGGCCATCATACAAAATAACAATGACCCGGGTAAATCTAACTAATTAATGACTATCATCATCATCTCAGTCCGTAACCCGTCATGGGTCGTAGGGGTGCCATGGTGGAAGCATCAGCAGACAGGATCCTCCACTGCTCTCTATCCTCAGCAATGCGTACAAGTGTGGAAAAACCGTGTCCTGCCCATTCTTTGATGTTATCAGCCCAGGATTTTCTCTGCCTTCCTCTTCTCCGTTTACCTTCGACTGTTCCCTGAAGGATCGTTTTCGAAAGGGAGTCATGACGAGTTACATGCCCAAACCAGGCAAGCTTTCGACGTTTCACTATTGACAAAAGTGGTTCTTGGTGGCCTGCATAGGTGTTTATCTTCTCTCTAACATAGACATTTGTTTTGTGCTCTTTATAGCAAATGCGCAAAATTCTTCTATAACATTTATGCTCGAAAGCCTGAATCCTTCGCTCCGTATCTGCAGTGAGTGTCCAGCCCTCACACCCATACAAGAGAATAGATAATACAAGTGATTTGTATAATTTGATCTTCACAGGAAAACTGATGTTACTTTTCCAGATCACATTCAACCTTGTCATGGCAGATGAGGCCATCTCAAGTCTTGTCTTGATTTCTTTAATTGATCTTCCATCACTACATATAGTGGACCCGAGATATTTAAAGGTGTTAACTTCTTCTAACGTTTGCCCATTTAACGTAATGTTGGTCGGAACATGTTTCTTATGGCTATTCACCAATATCTTGCTTTTTTCTATATTAATTTCCATCCCATACGTTCTTGTTACTTTCTCCAGTCTAGAGGTAAGGTCTTGAAGTTCTGATTCTGATCCAGCTATCAGATCAATATCATCAGCAAAACGTAGGTTGCACAGAGGTCGGCCTCCAATCGATATGGTTGATTTATAATCGTAGAGAGCCTCCTGCATAATATGTTCTAGATATATATTAAAGAGCACTGGTGACAGGATACATCCTTGGCGAACTCCTACAGTTGTTTTGAAAAATTCTCCAATGTCGTTGCTTACAAAAACAGCACTGCTTGCGTCCTTGTATAGTGCTTCAATGATATCTATGATGTTGGTATCAAAATTGAATTTTCTCATTACTTGCCATAAGCCTTCATGCCAGACTCGATCGAAGGCTTTTGTGAAATCGATGAAGTTATGGTATAAATCGTGTTGATGTTGGAGATGTTTTTCGATAAGTAATCTAATATTGAAGATTTGTTCTGAGGTACTTCTTTTTGGTCTAAAGCCAGCCTGTTCCTCTGACAAGATTTCTTCTGATTTCTGTTTTATTCTGTTCAAAAGTATCCTTAACATTACCTTACTTGGATGACTAATAAGGCTAATGGTTCTGTAGTTCTTGCACATTTTTAGATTTCCTTTCTTTGGAAGCGGTATTACTAATGACTGCGTCCATTCTTTTGGCCATTTTTTTTGTACTCCATATCTTCTGGCAAATTGTTGTCATGATTTTTACTATATCTGGTCCTCCATATTTCAAGAGCTCTGCTGGTATATTATCCACACCCGGTGACTTCCCTCCTTTCATAGAACATATAGCCTCTTCCACTTCTTCCCGTAATATTCCGGTATTTCCGGGTTCCCTGTTTTCGCACTTAATGTTGTTTAATATGCCTAAGTCAGTGTCAAGTTTACAGTTATATAATTCTTTACAATATTCTGTCCACCTTCTCGTTACAGCTGTTTTTTCATTGAGCAGAGCCCCATTGCTATCCTCTATGACAGTTACCCTGGGCTGTTGAGGTTTTGATAGTTTTCTTAATGTGTCAAAAGCTGCCTTGCTGTTACCTTTTATTAGCCCCGTATTAATGGACTCACATTGATCAGCTACCCATTTTTTCTTTGGCCTGTTTCATTTTCTTCCTAATATTTTTGTTCACCATACTGTATTGCCATGCTGCTTCAGGAACCTCTTTCTTAACCTTTTTCATTTCCCGCCGTGTATCACATAACTTTAGAATGTCATCTGTAACCCATGGTTTGTTTATTTTCTTTCTTTTACCAAGTATTTCTGTTGCTGATTCAATGAGCACGTCTTTCATGTTCTCTGTGATTGAGTTGATATCATCCTCCAAAAAGTTGAGAGCTGCGAATTTTCCTCCAACAGTTGCCTCAAAGATTCCCGCGATTTCTGGATCTTTCAGTTTGTCTAAATTGAATCTTAACTGAGAACATCTGTTTTGATTATAGTTCTTTTTAAGTTTAATGACTATAGTAATTCTAATTATCTAATGACAGGTAATTCTAATTAATAAATAGACCAAGGTAATACTAATTAATTAATTAATCAATTAATTACCACTGGCTGTGAAGATTCACCAACTTTTTATTTTTCCCCTTTTATTTTAAGGGACACTTTTAAATTTTTACAATCTGTCCCCACTGTTTTAATTCTCCCACGAGGAGATTCTAATATTTATGATTATCTTAATATCCCTGGACAAGACCCCAATATTTGTAGTGGTTTTTGATGGTATTGTATGGTTGAGATGTTACCTAGTGTAATGAATGAGGTCAGCTGTGAAGGCTCCTGAGATAAATGTTGATGCGAATTACAGAAGGCCCTTCTTACTACCACTTACGACCTCAAATATATCTTTTTTTCTCTACTAATATGAATGTAGCTACGTTAAAAGTCTAGGGTACTGAAATGTAATATGTTGTAGTAGATTACCCACACACACACAGATATTTAATAAGTCTAATAATAATAATAAAATTTATAACACACTGAACTAACTCAGGCTGTTTTAGTTTTAAATATTAAATCTTTTGTTAAATTTATTTGTTCTGAACCAAATGTTTGTTGGTCAGAACATATGAAATATTATGGAGTTATAAATGGAATGCATAATTATATGACATAATAAAATGGAATGTGTGTACATAAATATTTTAAAAGACTGGTTAATATTAATTATATTAGATTGTCCCAGGAGAACTATTACTGAATGTACTGTTGGGGGTGGTATCATCACGCCCAATCTGTGACTACCAAAACATTGTCCATTGACTTATGGGATGAATACATGGTTTATTTTCCCACAATGGTATGTCTTTATTAGATGGTGAATTAGTTGGTGGATTAGTTGGTGAATTTCCAGCAGGCCAGAATCTCACGTATCTCGACTGCGTCGATCTTGTACAAGAGTCTGGTGGCCCCTCCTCTCCGTGCTGAAGTACAATATTCGGCTGCTCTGACACAATGTTAGACTGCACTGGTCCAGGCTTGTGTATTTCACAACAGCATTTGGCACCTCTTCGGTGCCAAACAGAAACTCACAATTCTGAAATAAAAGTTTTGTGGCATGTGTCAGAACTCTACCTACTGAGCCACTTCTGCATACAACACTACACAACAACACCACACAGACTGGGTCAGATCTCTCTGACCACACAGCACATCTTACCCAGTTGTTTTCACATAGTACTAGTTCCCCAAGACTACATTGCATCTGAGATATGTTCAATAGTTTCCTTCTATTCAATAAGATAGGTGATATGTTCCACTGATCTCAACAACAGATCCGCCTTCCATAGTTTTAGTAGGCGTCCATATATTTTGTTTGTCTCTAGACCCTGAACTTGGGCTGGGGATCTAGAGCGAACACTTACTTGTCGTAATCATTTTATATGATATGGCAGTATCAATCACTCGAAATATTAAAATGTACAAAAGAAATACTTTCATTCTTACTAGAGATGGCTACTGTGTGTGTGTGTCGAAACAATGCTTCGAAACAGCGCCGAGTCCGACTATTTCGACACATCGCCTGCTTCGTGTATCGAGTCATCGACACAGTTTCAGTTCCGCTGTTTTGCAAAGAGGCACACTTTCTGACTGTCTCACCTTCCGTGGGCCTTGTAAAAATTTGAGTCAAGCGTTCGGTACATTAGGCGTTCATAGTAGAGATGGCTACTGTGTGTATGTGTCGAAACAATGCTTCGAAACAGCGAGCGATTCGACACTGCCGGTTTGTTTGTTTCGACACAATCTCAGTTCCGTCTGCCTCGCTGTTTTGCAGAGATACACTGTCTGAGCCTTTGTAAAATTTGAATCAACGGTTCGGAACATTAGTATGGCATATCAAACATGTCATATTTTTCAGGGATGTGTTATGATGACTTGATTTTACAAGTGATATTATTTTTGCTGAGAAGTTATAGACACTGGAAATTGTGTCAGTGCTGCAGTTGTCAATGTTTTAGGCACTATGTTAAAGTTGAAAGTGTCCGTGTGTTCGTATAAATGTAATGGACACTTTATTAGCTCTGCTGATATCTGTGTACTCGGTGTGTATTTGAATCATTGTCTACCAAAACTAGCTTACTCAAGTTTGATATCATGTGTTATTATTACTGTTATTATTATTGTTGTTTTTTATTTTTTTCACATATACTGCAGCTATCATCATATCTCCGTTTTATTTCATCATACTGAAGACTTGTGTAAAAATATTGAATTGTGGTCACACGAAATGCCATAGATTTTCACACACGACAGTAGCATCGCAAGTAAAAACAGTTCATGTATAGTAATGAATACTGTCTATTAGAGACTTCTTTCTTCCCGATACGGGCAATTGTGCCGCAGTGTCGACGCACTGTTTCGACACAGTATAATTTATTGAGCCGACTGTCTCGAAACAACGGAGTGTATCGATTCGCCCACCTCTAATTCTTACCAGAATTCAGAATTGAGAACACAGTTAAATGCTAGCAAAACTCAGCTGAGCTGCTGGCTATATGATGGCGTCCCACTAAATGTATATAAATCTTCTGGAAACAACACCACAGGCAATAAACCACTGTGTCTCTGGACAGTCTTGTAACGAATGGCAAAAATGCGCATCTCTGTCCTGCCAATATGATTTCATTCATCCAATCACAGACTCCCCCCCTAACTTTCAAATCTACAACCAAAAGTCAAATTTCAGTCAGCTCTCAGTCAAGTATGTATTATTGTCTGTTGGTCCGTCTGTCTCTACTTGTTTTTCATACAAAAAACACGCTTGGTTCTTGGACCAACGCCATGCAATACCCTACACACTTCTGCTTCCGAAGTTATTTTTAGCCACAATTCTCCACCTTTCCCCTCTCTTTAATTACAGCTCGATTTTTGCATTTGCGTGTCTCAAGGACGAAAATTTGAAACTTTAGTGAAATTTTTAACAGTGCAGTCGCTCGTCTGATATGAACAACACAGTCTTTTGTCAATATCTTCCTTGTTATCTATCCGTCTGTATAATTTAAAGTATATTAGTTCTCTGCTCAAGACGGGCTATCAAACTAGCTAGGTTTTATATTCATAACATTATTATTAAGAAAAAGTTACTTTTTCAAGGTTAGTTTTTTTTTTTGAAATTTGTTCGAGAGCCTTCCCCACGGCGTTTGCCGCTGAATTCAAATAACAACCAAGTATCGTAAAACGTCCAAGAAATGACTGTTTCTGACAAGAGCTAAAGTCGTTTCTGTCCATTTCCTTACATTGTGTCAACTAGTGACGTGAATTTTTTTCTCTTTTACTACCAATTGCGTCTTTTAGCCTTGCTATCTTCAAACACGTGTTCAGTCATATTTTTCCTTTTGTGTTCTCCGTTTCTCTCCCGTCTACAAAAGGGTAAACCGTTTCGTCTGCACGTCTAACTAGATAGTTTTAAATGGCGGGTAGGAAAACGGGCATGGGCGAGCATGTCTCCTAGTATCTTACGCATTATTTTTATCCTTACATTTTATCGTTAAATTTGGAGATATTTTAACGTTGTATCATGGTAAATTCATCACAATATTAACTCTCACGTACACACAAAAACATTAATATTACCTCTCACGTACACCCATAAACATTCATATTAACTCTCACGTACACCCATAAACATTAATACTAACTCTCACGTACACCCATAAACATTAATATTACCTCTCACGTACACCCATAAACATTCATATTAACTCTCACGTATACCCATAAACATTAATATTAACTCTCACGTACACACAAAAAAATTAATATTAACTCCCACGTAATACATAAACATTCATATTAACTCTCACGTACACCCATAAACATTAATATTAACTCTCACGTACACTCAAAAACATTAATATTAACTCTCACGTAATACATAAACATTCATATTAACTCTCACGTACACCCATAAACATTCATATTAACTCTCACGTACACCCATAAACATTCATATTAACTCTAACGTACACACATAAACATTCATATTAACTCTTTTGTACACCCATAAACATTCATATTAACTCTCACGTACACCCATAAACATTCATATTAACTCTCACGTACACCCATAAACATTCATATTAACTCTCACGTACACCCATAAACATTCATATTAACTCTCACGTACACCCATAAACATTAATATTAACTTTCCCGTACACCCATAAACATTCATATTAACTCTCACGTACACCCATAAACATTCATATTAACTCTCACGTACACCCATAAACATTCATATTAATTCTCACGTACACCCATAAACATTCATATTAACTCTCACGTACACGTATTTTCGACATCATAATAACTGTTCCTCCAAGGCTGCAACTAATAGTGCCAAGATATATTTATGATGTCACATCCTGTAGGAGTGTATCTCTCAGTGCAAATTTTCTCTAACAAGCAATTATTCGTTCACATTCACTCTCTCCCACACATACACATATAATCAAACATCACACACTCATACATATTCATACATTTACTATCAAATTTGCCCTTACATTCACATTTAAACACTCGCACTCATTTTTACACATCAAACACACACCTCACAATTATCTCTCGTATATGCACTCATCCTCACTTGCACTGACTCTTGAATGTAATCACACATTTACACCCAATCTAATTCGTCTATGATCAGTCACTCATAGACAATCTCATATCTCAAATCGTCAACTAAATCTTCTGAGTGAGCTAACAGTAACATTGTTTTTATTTTTCAGTGTCTCGCGCTCAACGAAAGATACGCGACACCTCAAGAGGTAAGTGTGTTCTTAAAATATAACATGTATTAACTCTGTCTACCTGATCAGCCATGGTACGGTAAATTTTTCTCCCCCGTCCCCCTTCCCTGGGCCACCCGGTACCCCCGTTTGGTTCCCACGCCTGTACTGTAATCATCATCATTTGCACTCCTTACGGAAAATGAAATCACCAATGAAGTTGGTTCTGGCAGGAAGCCTGCACCAAGAACTCACGTCCTCTTGCAGTATTGGTTTCTGTGGTAAATAATTTTTCATTATGTAGTTTCCAGCCTCAAATATCATTATATACACTGAGGTTGACAGTCTCGTATGACTTGGATATCTGTTAGCAATTTTCACTTGTTAATAATGCAAAATATAGAATTATAAAATGTACATCTTACCCCAAAATCTCTTTTGGGAATACCGACTTCTGATTTAGAGAAATAGTTACGGCAAATTGTTTAAGATTCCTCTTACACGTGGTCTGGGGTATTAATTTGCAAATAGAATCCCACTGTGGCTTAGTGTTCAGCTTGCAAGGGTTCCGGGCTTTCTGTATTAACTCTTTCAGTATTTTGGCCCAATTTTGCAAAATAGAATCCCACTGTGGCTTACTTTAAGAAGAAAATAGTTCAGTTGTCTTGCAAGGGTTGAAAGCCAGGGCTTTCTGGCTACTTAATTAATGAAAATGGGGTTTTCCTGCGATACAAGGTGCTCAAACACGTTGTCTGGTCCTTTAAAGTGGAATCGTGATCTTATTCCTTACTCTGTCTTCTTGACGAGTTGAATTTCACAGTGCGGTAAACTCACAAGGCCCTAAATTATAAGGCAACATTCGGCCCACACCCAGATTGCTACTATATGACAAGGCTCCAATCAGAAATGTATTTTTACACTTCAAATGCCAAGCCACTAGCATGTAAGAGCGTACATTTCCTCTTTCCTCACTAAAATTTCCTACATAACATGCGGACAATTAAATGTGTTGTTTACAATCCCCATATATTGTATGCCAGCTTCCGTCTTTTATAGCAGTTACAAGTTCACTCTTTAAATGTCTCGCCAGATTGATATTATCTGTAATTATCATTACAGGTAACTTCGAGGGAAGTGATTGCATCACTTATCAGATACTTCTAGTCGCTTGTATTACACTGAAGCGACACATCCCGATTGACCGATCTGCACGGAAGTGGGTTGCGCGATCATAAACAAACAATTCACGCCTTAAGTCAATCTGATGCAATCACTTAAGCGATTACATTTAATCCTTAAGGATGGTCAATGACGCTTTGACCTACATGAATCGAAGTGTGAAAATGTAAGCAGTAACTAGGGCACAGATTTCTGTGCCACGAAAATGAGAAATAAATAGATAAGGCGGAGAGAGAGAGAGAGAGAGAGAGAGAGAGAGAGAGAGAGAGAGAGAGAGAGAGAGAGAGAGAGAGAGAGAGAGAGAGAGAGAGAGAGAAAAAAATACGCAAAATAGAACAACTAATTATGTGACACCATTGCCACATTTGTCTTGTTTTTTTGTCCCTGGTCGCTGACTGACAAAGCAATTCAGTTACCACCACGCCTGGTGGCGTCATGTAGGGCAGCAACAAACTGTCTGCACTTTGCTCGGTCGACAGCCATCCTTCGTGTTTTGCCCCAGCTCTGGTTCATGCTCATCATCTCCGCCTCCACTTATCATCTCCGCCTTCACTGTTCTCCTCCAGGTGGCTTTTGGTCGTACTTGATTTCGCTTTCCTTCTGAAGTCCATAGCAAGTGCCACGTTGGTAACCTTACAATATTGATACACTACGGGATATTTTGGTGACCTCTCTCTCTCTCCCCTTATCTATTTATTTCTCATTTTCCTGGCCAGAAATCTGTGCCTAAGTTTACTGCTTACATTTTCCACACTTCGATTCATGTAGGCAAAGCGTCATTGACCATCCTTAAGGATATAAAGTGTAATCGCTTAATGAATGCATCAATTGACTTAAGGCGTGAATGTTTGTTAAGATCGCGCAACCCACTTCCGTGGCAGATCGTCAATCGGATTGTTCGCCTTCATGTAATACAAGCGACTAAAGTTCTGATAATAGCAATCACTTCCCTCGAATTACCTTAATGTTATTAACAGAGAAAATCAATCTGCGAGACATTTAAAGAGTGAACTTGGTAACTGCTATAAAAGACGGAAGCTGGCTAACAATATATGGGATTGTAAACAACACATTTAATTGTCCGCAACTGTTATTTAAAATTTTTAGTGAGTCAAGAGAAATGTACGCTCTTACTGCTAGTGCTTGCAATTTGAGTGTAAAAATATCATTTCTGATTGAGCCTTGTCATATAGTAGCAATCTGTGTGTGGGCCAATGTTGCCTTATAATTTAGGGCCTTGGTAGTTTACCGCACTGTGATATTCAACTCGTCAGAAGACAGAGTAAGAAAAGATCACGATTCCATTTTTTATTCTATAAAGGACCAGTACAGACGTTTTTGAGCACCTTGTAACGCAAAAAACCCCATTTTCGATTAATACAGAAACCCGGAACCCTTGCAAGCTGATCACAACCACAGTGGGATTCTATTTCAAATTAATACCCCAGACCACGTGTAAAGGAATCTTAAAACAATTTGCCGTAACTATTCTCTAAATCAGAAAGTCGGTATTCCCAAAAGAATTTGTGGGGTAAGATGTACATTTTATCTAATTCTATATTTTGCATTATTAACAATGAAAATTGCTAACAGATATCCCATGACAAACAGACTGTCCAACCTCAGTTTATATAAATATTTGAGGCTGGAAACTACATAATGAAAAATTATTACCACAGAAAACCAAACTGCAAGAGGACGTGAGTTCTTGGTGCAGGCTTCCTGCCAGAACCAACTCATTGGTGATTTCATTTTCCGTAAGGAGTCAAATGATGATGATTACAGTACACGTGGGAACCAAACGGGGTACCGGGGCCCAGGGAAGGGGGACGGGGGAGAAACAATTTACCGTACCATGTCGATCAGGTAGACAAGTTAATACATGTTATATTTATAAGAACATTACTTACCTCTATGAAGTGTCGCGTATCTTTCGTTAGCGCGAGACACTGAAAAATAAAAACAATGTTACTGTTAGCTCACTCAGACGATTTATTGACGAGTTGAATATGAGATTGTCGTATGAAGTGACTGATCATAGACCGAATTAATTGGTTAAATGTGTATTACCATTCAAGAGTCAGTGCAAGTGAGGATGATCAGATACGAGAGATAATTGGTGAGGTGTGTGTTTGATGTGTAAAATGATGCGAGTGTTTTAATGTGAATGTATGGGCAAATTTGAATAGTAAATGTATGAATATGTATGAGTGTGTGATGTTTGATTATATGTGGTATGTGGGAGAGAGTAATGTAACGAATAATTGCGTGTTAGAGAAAATTTGCACGAGAGATACCGCCTACAATGTGACATCCAGAAAAATATCTTTGGGCCACTAGTATTGCAGCCTTGAGGAACAGTTATTATATGTCGAAAATACGTTACGTGAGAGTTAATATGAATGTTTATGGTGTACGGTGAGAATTAATATGAATGTTTTATGGGGTACGTGAAGTAAGAATGAATGTTTATGTGACGTGAAGTTAATATGAATGTTTATGGTGTACGGGAAAGTTAATATTAAGGTTTATGGGTGTACGTGAAGTTAATATTGAATGTTTATGGTTACGTGAGAGTTTAATATAATGTTTATGGGTGTACGTGAGAGTAATATGAATTTTTATTGGTTGTACGTGAGAGTTAATATGTATGTTTATGGGTGTACTAAGATTAATATAATGTTTATGTGACGTTAAGTAATGATGGATTGTTGATGGGTTACGTGAGAGTTAATATAAGGTTTTATGGGTGGTACGTGAGAGTTAATATGAATGTTTTATTATCGTTGAGAGGTAATATTAATGTTTTTTGAAGTGGACTGAGAGTTAATATTATTGTTTTATGGTTGTACGTGAGAGTTAATATAATTTTATGTTTTACTGGGAGTTATATTAATTTTTTTTGTGTGTAAGTGAGAGTTAAGATAATGTTTATGGTATACGTGAAGTTTAATATGAATGATTTATGGGTGTACGTGAGAGGTAATATTAATGTTTTATGGGTGTACGTAGAGTTTAGTAGTAATTTTTATGGGTGGTACGTGAGAGTATAATATAATGTTGATGGGTGTACGTGAGAGGTAATATTATGTTTTTGTGGTACGTGAAGTTGAATATGTGATATTTACCATGATACAACGTATAAAATATCTCCAAATTTAACGATAA